>CM070776.1:146771300-147241050 GCA_036346955.1 Dipus sagitta | reverse complement strand
TGCAGAGCCTAGGCCTGATGTTTGAGACAAAGGTCTGTGTGTGTGTGTGAGAGAGAGAGAGACTGTGTGTTTGCAGAGCCTGGGCCTGATGATTCAGACAAGGATGTGTGTGTGCGAGTGTGTGTGTTTCAGTCAAGGGAGGGTGTGTGTGTGTGTACTTTGTTCCCGAGCTAAGATAAGGAATGCCCGGGGCACGCGATGTATACCAAACAGACTGCACGATCACAACGTTCTTTCTGCTCTCACGATTGTTCAAACCCACTTCCAATATGAACTCCGGGGAGCGGTTACCTCCAGTCAAAGCAGAGACTTCGTCTAGTTTCCAGACCCCCGGAGCATTTTCTGGGTGCACTTAGTCCATCCAGTTTTGTATCTTTCATGGATTTCAACTACATGATAAACTTCTGCAAGGCAAATCTGTTTCACCTGGTACTCTGTGTAGACTAAGGAAGGACTCAATGTTCCTGGAATGCTATAGAAGCTGTGTCTATACACTGGCCTCCAACCAAGCATGCATGTGCTTAACGGTAGTAGCACTGTGTCATACCACGACACACATTATGCCTTGTCATTAAACACTTTCCGATCATCACCTCATGTAACGCTCATAGCAACCCTGTTAGACTCCTTTCACGAATGAGAAGATAGTTTAGAGAACTGGCCCAAGATGAAGTTGACACTGTGCCCTGCTATTCTGGAGTAATCACAACAACGGCTCTTAATCTTTACAGGACCTCTTTGAGGATCTGAATAAAATCTTAGAGAATTTCCTTTTATTATAGATACACATACTTACATCTTCTTTTAAAAATCCCTATGCTTTCAATATGTTCAGAAATTCTGAAATCCAACCACACAGGCTCTGGGTAAGAAGAGGTACAGGAACCTTACAGGAGGTTCAGAAAACAACATGTCAATTACATTCTGATGCTTACAGGACTGTATTGTAGAATAATGACTGGCTTGTATGATCCTAAGTGACTGAATCAAAATCAGCCCCCTGCAGAAAGTTAGTCCTGGGGTTCTCGTTGTTCTTAAAATGCATTTCAAGCACTGAGGAGGGAGGTGGAAGCAATAGAACCAGGACTTCAAAGCCAATCTTGACTTTTTATTGAGTTCCAAGCCATCCTGGGTTAGATACATAAAGACCTATCTTTTTTGTTGTTGTTGTTCTTCATTTTTATTTATTTAGTTGACAGCAACAGAGAGAAAGAGGCAGAGAGAGAGAGAGAGAGAGAGAGAGAGAGAGAGACAGAGAGAATATGGGCGTGCCAAGACCTCCAGCCACTGCAAAGGAACTCCAGATGCGTGCGCCCCCTTGCGCATCTGGCTAATGTGGGTCCTGGGGAATGGAGCCTTGAAACAGGGTTCTTAGGCTTCACAGGCAAGCACTTAACCACTAAGCCATCTCTCCAGCCCATAAATACCTATCTTAAACACAAAACATATAACCAGCTGGGCATGATGGTGCATGCCTTTAATCCCAGCACTCAGGAGGCAGAGGTAGGAGGATCACATGGGTTCAAGGCCACCCTGAGACTACATAGTAAATTCCAGGTCAGTCTGGACTAGAGCAAAACCCTACCTTGAAAATAAATAATAAAACCACACACACAAAACCATACATCTGGCTATTTACATTCTCAATGTTTTCTCCCCATTCTCAATCAGTTCATCACACTCCAGTTCACACACCTTCTGTCCAGCCAAGAAAACAGCCTGCTGTATTTATTTCTTCTCAGTCTAGAACTCCTAGTTGTTCAGCTGGCTGGTCACAAACATCCACGACCACCAAGAAGCCCTCTTTGATCAGTCTTAAGTATTTACCATCCATAAGCTTCTATCACAAGCACTGGATATCTCCTTGCTAGCACTAAATCAGGCTTCTATTCTTGTTATTTCTCCTCACTAGAATGTAAACACCAAAAGATCAACAGCTTGCACATGTTCATTGTCATATATCTCCAGGACACCAGGTGCCTACACACAGATGACAGTATTTTTTTTTCTTTAATATTTTGGGGCTGGAGAGATGGCTTAGCAGTTAAGGCGCTTGCCTGCAAAGCCAGAGGACCCGGTTCAATTCTCCAGGTCCCATGTAAGCCAAATGCACAAGGTGGCACATGCATCTGGAATTCGTTTGCAGTGGCTACAGGTCCTAGTGTGCCCATTCTCTCTGTGTCTCTAATAATTAAAGTTTTTTTTTTTTTTAAGTATTTAAGAGAGAGAGAGATTTAAAGAGAGAGAGAGTCACAGAAGGCACCATGGTACTGAGAAGAAGTGACAGAGGAGTGATCAGCACTGAAATATCTCTATCACACCTTCCAAGGCTCAGGGTCCATTGCGGAAGAGGTGGCGGAAAGAATGTAAAAGCCAAAGGAAGGATAGGACTCCTTACAACGTGCTCCTCCAGACACAAAATGGCCTGGATATCCATGACCTCACAGTGCCTGACACTACCTACACAAGACCATCATAATAGGAGATAAATAAAGATCATGACATCAAAATAAAAGAGAGAGGGGGAGGGGATATGATGGAGAGTGGAGTTTCAAAGGGGAAAGTGGGGGGAGGGAGGACATTACCATGGGATACTGTTTACAATCATGGAAGTTGTCAATTAAAGAAAAAGAGTCAGAAAAAGAGAATAGGGGTGCGCCAGAGCCTCTAGACACTGCAAACACGCACTGGCTTACATGGGTACTGAGGAATCAAACCTGGGTCCTTAGTCTTCCGAGGAAAGCGTGCCTTAACTGGTAAATCATCTCTCCAGCCCAGTATTTCTTTTTAATAAAAGATATTACTTACGACAGAGAGAGGGAGAGTACCTGCATACCAGGGCCTCCTGTGTCTTCAAACGAACTCGACTGCATGCTCCACTTTGTGCATCTGCCTTGACATGGGTAGTGGGGAATCGAACCCAGGCCATCTCTCCAGCCAACAGTATTATTTATTTATTTATTTTTGGTTTTTCGAGGTAGGGTCTTGCTCTAGCCCAGGCTGACCTGGAATTCACTATGCAGTCTCGGTGGCCTCAAACTCACAGCAATCCTCCTACCTTTGCCTCCCGAATGCTGGGATTAAAGGCGTGTGCCAGCACGCCCGGCCTAATATTTTTTTGTTTTTTTAAAGAATCAAAATTGGGGCTGGAGAGATGGCTTAGCGGTTAAGGCACTTGCCTGAAAATCCAAAGGACCCAGGTTCAATTCCCCACGACCCACGTAAACCAGATGCACGAGGTGGTGCATGCATCTTCAGTTTGTTGGCAGTGCACCCATTCTCTCTCAAATATTTATTTATTTATTTATTTGCAAGCAGAGAGAGAGAGAGAGAGAGAGAGAGAGAGAAGAGAGACAGACAATGGGCACACCAGGGCCTCTAGCCACTGCAAACAAATTCCAGATGCATGTGCCCCTTGTGCTTATGGTTTACGTGGGTCCTGAGGAATAGAACCTGGGTCCTTTGGCTTCGCAGGCAAGCGCCTTAACCGCTAAGCCATCACTCCAGCCCTGAAATATTTTTAAAAAATTTGTGGTGGGAGGGGTTGCTGGGGTTAAGGCGTTTGTCTGCGAAGCCTAGAAACCCCGGTTAGATTGCCCAGGACCCACGTAAGCCAGATGCACAAGGGACACATGCGTCTGGAATACATACATACATACACACACACACACACATATATATTTTTCACACTCTCACATTCCAGGATGCTTAGAGATGCTTAGAGAGCATTATGGGGATGGAAGGGCTGTCCTCCCCAGGTCTTCTTTAGCAAGGTGCCGAGAACGAGCCCTAGAGACGTGGATTACGTGGCCGGGGTAGGCGTTCACCACCATGGCTGCAGAAATAAATGCTTCTTAGAGAAGTAAAATAGTGGGGTGTGGGAGGGGGAGACAGCACAGGCACGGTCACGGAGTACTCGAGCCCCTCTCACTGCCCACCTGCATCTTTGAGGAGATGAAACACCTCAGGCACGCAGGGAGAGGCGGCAGCGCCACATTCAAACACGAGGGACGGGCACGCCGCCGCGCAGGCGCAAAGGCATCTTCCCGGGGCCAATTAAGCAGCCTCGCGCCCTGACGGACGTGACGCACGGAGGCGTGTCTAGGCTCAGTAGCCGAAGCCCGAGGCGGGGAGGCGGAGGAGGGCGGTCTGCTCCAGGCAGGCTAGTCGAGTTCCGAGCGTGGGGGGCGGGGAAATGTACGCCCCCTGCAGGTGGAAAGGCGGTACTGGCGCCTTCCTCCGAGCCAGCCCGAGGGCCAGAGCGAGACCACCTGGTTCCCTCCGTTCACAGCCAGTTATCTTCCTGAAGCCAACTTCGGATCCAGATGCTTTTACGTCATCAACAGCGTCCCAGGATAAAGTACAAAGTCCTTAACCGGGACTGGAGGGATGGCATAGCGGTTAAAGCTCTTGCCTGCGAAGCCAAAGGACTGAGGTTCGATTCCCCAGGACCCACGTAAGCCAGACGCACAAGGTGGCACATTCGTCTAGAGTTCGTTTGCAGTGGCTGAAGGCCTTGGCGCACCCAATCGCTCCCTCCCTCTTTCTCTCAAATAAATAAAATAATTATATTCAAAGTCCTTAACCAGATACACATAGTTTTGCATAATTGAGACACTAACTATCGTTGCAGCGGATTTCCCACTCAAAATGAACTGCTCTAGGGCTGGAGAGATGGCTGCAAAACCAAAGGACGCAGGTTCGGTTCCCCAGTGCCCATGTAAGCCAGCTACACAAGGTGGTGCATGTGTCTGTAGTTTGTTTGCTGTGACTGGAGGCCCTGGCATGGCTATTCCTTCAATATATCTGCCTCTCTCTCTCTCCAATCAATAAATTAAATATTTTTTAAAACAAATGAACTACTTATCGTCTCCTACAAACCCATCACTTTAACCACTGAGCCGTCTCCCCAGCCCCCATCACAGATGTTTCCTGCACAAGCTGCTTTTCCGTGTACCTGGAATGCCTGTAACCCACCCAATCAACACAGTCCCGCCTCAGACTCCCCAAGTACATGATCTCTAGAACTGTCCCCTACCCCGCGCCCCCGCCCCGCTCCAGTATCACCTTCTGTCTGAACTCCTTCTCAACCCCCATGCAGCATTCCATCCCTTGAACTTCGGGACAGAACACGCATAAGCAATTTCAACCATTGCAAAGTTAATTAATGTCCTCTTGCCTCTGGAATACATCCAATTTTCATTCTTTTCTCACTTTTTCCCCAGTTTTTACTTTCAATTCCACTTCTCCAAATAATGTGTCCTCGGAAAGCACACCAGATTCAATACTGGCTGAGGAGAACGCGGAATGCTGGTCTCCTAATACCTCTCCCTCTTCTTCCCCATCTCCTTCCCTCCGCTCCACTTTTCCTGGTACAAAGGAGAATAGGCACAATTAGAAGATATGATCAGAGGATCTTCAGGAGGCATAGGCGTGTTTCCGTGCACTTCTTTGTCAGTGGGCCTGTGGGATCCAGAGTTTCAAGTTGCAGCAGAGTCTCAAATTGATCGTGCCCAAGGTGCAACTTTAACCAAACTACCAAGGTTTGTCATGGAACATGAGGAACTAACTCTAAGCTGCCCTTGAAAGAGCATAAAACTGATTTCCTCTGGAGGCAGATGTAGGAGGATCGCCATGAGTTCGAGGCCAGCCTGAGACGGCTATGTACATAGTGAATTCCAGGTCATCCTGGGCTAGAGTGAGACCCTACCTCGAAAAACAAAACAAAACAAAACTTACCACCAGCTGGGAACCAAAGGTAATTTGCTTTCAAAGAACAAACTGTGTGTACCACAATGCCTTTTTCTTTTGCTTTCTTTTTCTTTCTTTCTTTTTTTTTTTTTCAAGGTAGGGTCTCACTCTAGCTCAGGCTGACCTGAAGTTCACTATGTAGTCTCAGGGTAGCCTTGGACTCACAGCAATCCTCCTACCCCTGCCTCCCGAGTGCTGGGATTAAAGGCGTGCACCACCACGCTGGGCTGCCTTTTTTTTCTTTTAAACTTAAACTTATTTTTTTGACAACTCCATACATGTCTAAAATGTATTTTGATCATACTCACCCATTACCCTCTCATCCTCCTTCCACTTCTGCTGTTAAACCCTTTTTGCCTCCCCCCCCCCTTTTTTTTTCCAGGTAGGGTCTCATTCTGGCTCAGGCTGACCTAGAATTCACTACGTAGTCTTAGGGTGGCCTCAAACTCACGGCAATCCTCCTACCTCTGCCTCCCCAGTGCTGGGATTAAAAGTGTGCGCCACCACGCCCGGCTGGTTTATTTTAGATTACAGTTTCCAGGGGTAGGTATTTCATCATGGCCGAGAACGTATGGCAGGACTACTTGGGCATCACATCTCCGCAGCAACATGAAGGCAGAAGTCAGAGTGAGATCCCAATACCCAGCGGGGCAGGGCTTCATAGGCTTAACCACACACACACACACACACACACACACACACACACAACTGTTGTTATTGCTGTTTTGTTTTGTTTTGTTTTGTTTTTCAAGGTACGGTCTCGCTCTAGCCCAGGCTGACCTGAAATTCACTATGCAGTCTCAGGGTGGCCTTGAACTCATGGTGATCCTCCTACCTCTGCCTCCTGAGTGCTGGGATTAAAGGCGTGCGCCACCACACCCGGCTTTGTTGTTGTTTTCTTTTTTTGTTTTTCAAGGTAAGGTCTCATTCTAGCCCAGGCTGATCTAAAACCTCAGGGTGGCCTTAAACTCAAGGTGATCCTCCTACCTCTGCCTCCTGAGTGCTAGGATTAAAGACGTGTTATCCCAAGTGCTGGGACTACAGGCAGGCATCACCAAACCCAGGTCTCCTGCTCAATTTGTTGCACAAATTCTCTGGAAATATCAGTCTAATGCCAGTATGAGTGAAAGTAGAGGAGTTTATTTACCCAGGGGCCAAAGAGCTTGAGATAACCCTCCAAACAGGGTCTGACCCCCGAGCTGAGATTTTATTTCCTTTTAATAGTTTTCATAGCCAAGGGGAGGGGTAACTGAACAAAGATGATGTGAATATTTGCATGTCAATAATTTCTGTAGTCAGGCCACCCTAACAATGAACTCCATTTTATTTATATATTTTTATTTATTTGACAGAGAGAGAGGGAGAGAAGTAGAGAGAGAGAATGGGCGCACCAGCCACTGTAAATGAACTCCAGATGCGTGCACCCCCTTGTGCATCTGGCTAATGTGGGTCCTGGGGAATTAAACCTGGGTCCTTTGGCTTTGCAGGCAAATGCCTTAACTGCTAAGCCATTCCTCCAGCTCCGAACTCCACTTTACTTTGTTTTAGTCTAAACTTCTAATTGTACCTTTCAGTCCTTTCAGTACAGTTCATTCTTTGGGAAAGACCAGGAGAGGCTGCCTCACACATCAAACATTCAGACATTTAAAAATCGTCGAGAACGTCTGAGTCCGCTTCCACGGACTGCCCACTTACCCCTGTCCCTGGTGATGATGAGGTGTCCCCTTTTCTGAAACGTGCAGGGATGCTGGTCCAGCTTTCTTGAGAGAGAGGCTGACAACTCCAGGACTTCTAAGGAGCGGTGCTTTGCTTCCACCCAATGACAGAGGCGGCAGGACTCTTGCTTCTGGGTGGAACGCCACTCACATAGGTTCTTTAATTTCTTCTGGAGGTGTTTTGAATAGGAATTGAATCAGAATAAAATTCCTAGGTACACATGACAGGTGCTGGCCAAGGAGGCTCTCACTCTTCAGAAACCTGTGTTGAGCACATTAACGTCCCCCCGCCCACAAGGAAAAGAAAGTATTTTACTTATGTAAATGTGAGATAGAAACAGACAGAGATAGGGAAGAGAAAGGGACAGATACAGGGAATGGGCACACCAGGTGCCCTACGCCCCATTGTGCATCGGGCTCGCATGTATCCCGGGGATTCGAACTGGGGTTCTTTGGCTTCACAGTAAAAGGCTCTAACCCCCCGGCCATCTCCCAGTTCCCACAACTCCCGTGCCTGGTCTTCTTTCCCTTGCTTTTTCCAGCTAGGCTTGAGTTCTAGTACCCGCTCAGCTGGAATTCAGGATGTAGCCACAGGGTGGCTGCAATGTCATGCTCATCCTCTTATCTCTGCTGCCAATAAAGGTGCCTGCCATGACTTCAAGCTCCCTGTGTTGGTGATGGTCAACTGCTCTGATCATTGAGAATCAGAGATCAGATGAAAACGCTGCCAGATGGATCAAAGGTCACAAACAGGCCTAAAGGTTTGTCCTTCAACAGGGATACCCTAGAAGGAAATATGTATATGATTTCCATTTCACCCACAGACATGGCTATCATTTTCTGGCAAGTTAAGATATCATTCCAGTGCAGTATACAAGAACCTGTCTGGAATAGTGGAGACACTGGGTACAGTGTCGTCTACACTGTCTCCATAAAGCATAATCATGCCTGCTTTCTTCTTCCAAGTCACATGGGAATTTCTCATGATTGTGAGGAGCACAAAACCCTCAGAGTACATGTTTGGAACCCGACACTCCTAAGTCTTTCTGGCCAGGCTTCAGCAATTTTGCCCTGGGCCTACATGGCATGAAGAATGTCGATACTTGCATATGGGTTTTACTCATATTTTGTTTGCCCTGTCGAACTTGGGACACTTCTGTGTGTCTGCTGCCTCAAACAGACATCAGTCCTCCGGCTAGAAAGGGGCTCAGGACTCATAGGTAGTGTCTCACTTCACCTGTAAGCTCTGCATGAAGCATGCGCATGTGACCACTTAAGTCACGTGTGTGTCAGGGGCCTCCTTTCCCTAGCGCACAGAGATTCCCTGCATGGTTGTGGCATTCTGTCGGTCCGAAAAGCTCCCGATTCCCTAACCTAGGCTGAGAGTTAGGGAATCGGCTGTCTTCAGAAAATGGGTCAGTTTTATCCCATCCACAAAGGCGGCTGAGGCACGGCCATATGCCTGCCCGAGTCGCTGTTGCTCAAATTGAGCAATTTTTTCGGGTTCACCCCCTCACGTACAAGTGTTGAGCCTACTGGAATGGGGATGTCTGAAATGTGAGGGAGCAGGGCCCGGAGGGTGTGTTTCTCTGGGAATAAGAGAGCTCCAGAAAGTATCCTTTAATTGGCTGAAGGAGGAGGGCCTCCACGAGTGCCGGGCCAGCTGACAGACCAGGAGAGGCTGCCTCACCCATCAAACATTCAGACATTTAAAAATCGTAGAGAACATCTGAGTCCACTCGCGTGGACTGCCCACTTTCCCCTGTCCCTGGTGATGATGAGGTGTCCCCTTTTCTGAAACGTGCAGGGATGCTGGTCCAGGTTTCTTGAGAGAGAGGCTGACAACTCCAAGACTTCTAAGGAGCAGTGCTTTGCTTCCACCCAATGACAGAGGCGGTAGGACTCTTGCTTCTGGGTGGAACGCCACTCACATAGGTTCTTTAACTCCTTCTTGACCTGTGTTGAATAGGAATTGATTTGCTTAACTTCTATCTGAATAAAATTCCTAGGTACAAGTGACAATTGCGGGCCAAGGAGACCCTCACTCTTCAGAAACCTGTGTAAAGCACATTTTCTTTCTTTCTTTCTTTCTTTCTTTCTTTCTTTATTTTTATGTTTTAATATTTTCATTGACAACTTCCATATTTTTTATTTTTTTTAATTTTCTAAATTTTTATTAACATTTTCCATTATTATAAAAAATATCCCATGGTAGTAACCCCCCCCCACTTTCCCCTTTAAAATTCCATTCTCCGTCATATCCCCTCCCCATCTCAATCTTTCTAGTTACATATATACAATACCAACCTAATAAATGCCCTCCTCCCTTCCTTTGTCTTCCCTTTCTATCTCCTTTTTAACTTACTGGCCTCTGCTACTGAGTTTTTTTCCTTCTTGCACAGAAGCCCAATCATCTGTAGCTAGCATCCACATATGAGGGAGAACATGTGGCACTTGGCTTTCTGGGCCTGGGTTACCTCACTTAGTATAATCCTTTCCAGATCCATCCACTTTTCTGCAAATTTCATAACTTCCTTTTTCTTTACTGCTGAGTAGAACTCCATTGTATAAATGTGCCATATCTTCATTATCCACTCATCAGTTGAAGGACATCTAGGTTGGTTCCATTTCCCAGCTATTATAAATTGAGCAGCAATAAACATGGTTGAGCACATACTTCTAAGGAAATGAGATGAGTCCTTAGGATATATGCCTAGGAGTGCTAAAGTTGGGTCATATGGTAGATCAATCTTTAGCTGTTTTAGGAACCTCCACACTGATTTCCACAATGGCTGGACCAGATTGCATTCCCACCAACAGTGTAGAAGGGTTCCTCTTTTTCCACATCCCCGCCAACATTTTTGATCATTTGTTTTCATGATGGTAGCCAATCTGACAGGAGTGAGATGGAATCTCAATGCAGTTTTAATCTGCATTTCCCTGATGACTAGTGACGTAGAACATTTTTTTAGATGCTTATATGCCATTCGTATTTCTTCCTTTGAGAATTCTCTATTTAGCTCCATAGCCCATTTTTTGATTGGCTTGTTTGATTCCTTATTATTTAACTTCTTGAGTTCTTTGTATATCTTAGATATTAATCCTCTATCAGATATATAGCTGGTGAAGATTTTTTCCGATTCTGTAGGTTGCCTCTTTGTTTTATTTACCGTGTCCTTTGAAGTGCAAAATCTTTGTAATTTAATGAGGTTCCAGTGGTTAATCTGTGGTTTTATTGCCTAAGCAATTGGGGTTATATTCAGAAAGTCTTTGCCAAGACCAATATGTTGAAGGGTTTTCCCCTACTTTTTCCTGTAGCAGTTTCAGAGTTTCAGGTCTGATGTTAAGGTCTTTAATCCATTTGGACTTAATTCTTGTGCATGGAGAGAGAGAAGAATCTATTTTTATCCTTCTACAGATATATATCCAGTTTTCCCAACACCATTTGCTGAAGAGGCTGTCTTTTCTCCAATGAGTATTTTTGGCATTTTTATCGAATATCAAGTGGCTATAGCTACCTGGAGTTACGTTTGGGTCCTCTATTCTGTTCCATTGATGTACAAGTCTGCTTTTGTGCCAGTACCACGCTGTTTTTGTTACTATGGCTCTGTAGTATAGGTTAAAATCAGGTATGGTGATACCACCAGCCTTATTTTTGTTGTTCAGTATTATTTTAGATATTCGAGGTTTTTTGTGATTCCAAATGAATTTTTGAATTGTTTTTTCTATTTCCATGAAGAATGCCTTTGGAATTTTTATAGGGATTGCATTAAATATGTAGATTGCTTTTGGTAAGATTGCCATTTTCACAATATTGATTCTTCCAATCCAGGAACAAGGGATGTTTTTCCACTTCCTAGTGTCTTCTGCAATTTCTTGCTTGAGTATTTTAAAGTTCTCATTGTAGAGATCCTTTACTTCCTTGGATAGGTTTATTCCAAGGTACTTTATTTTTTTTGATGCAATTGTGAATGGGAGTGATTCTCTGATTCCATCCTCTGTGTGTTTGTTGTTAGCATACATGAAGGCTACTGACTTCTGTGTATTTATTTTGTATCCTGCTACATGGCTGCAGGTTTTTTATCAGCTCTAACAGTTTGCTAGTAGAGTCTTCAGGGTCCTTTATATATAGAATCATGTCATCTGCAAATAATGATAAGTTGACCTCTTCCTTTCCAATTTGTATCCCTTTTATGCATGTCTCTTGCCTTATTGCTATGGCTAAGACTTCCAGAACTATATTAAATAAAAGTGGGGACAGTGGACACCCTTGTCTTGTTCCAGATTTTAGTGGAAAAGCTTCCAGTTTTTCCCCATTTAGTAATATGTTGGCTGTAGGCTTGTCATAAATAGCCTTTATTATATTGAGATATGTTCCTTCTATTCCCAGTCTCTGTAGGACTTTTATCATGAAGGGATGTTGGATTTTGTCGAATGCTTTCTCTGCGTCTAATGAGATGATCATGTGATTTTTGTCCTTCAACCCATTTATATAATGTATAACATTTATAGATTTGTGTATGTTGAACCATCCCTGCATCTCTGGGATAAAGCCTACTTGGTCAGGGTGAATGAACTTTCTAATATATTCTTGTATTCTGTTTGCCAGTATTTTGTTGAGAATTTTTGCATCTATGTTCATGAGGGAGATTGGTCTGTAATTTTCTTTTTTTGTTCTATCTTTGCCTGGTTTTGGTATCAGGGTGATGCTGGCTTCATAGGAGTTTGGTAGAATTCCTTCTTTTTCTATTTCATGGAAAAGCTTAAGAAGCAATGGTGTTAGCTCTTCCTTGAAGGTCTGGTAAAATTCAGCAGTTAATCCTTCTGGGCCTGGGCTTTTTTTAGTTGGGAGATTTTTGATAACTGTTAGGATCTCCATGCTTGTTATAGGTCTATTTAAGTGATTAATCTCATCTTGATTTAATTTAGGTAGGTCCTATAAATCAAGGAAATCATCCATTTCTTTCAGATTTTCATACTTTGTGGAGTATATGCTTTTATAATATGTCCCTATGATTTTTTGAATTTCTCTGGCATGTGTTGTGATGTTGCCTTTTTCATCTCTAATTTTATTAATTTGTGTCTCTTCTCTCTTTCTTTTGGTCAGATTTGCTAAGGGTTTATCAATCTTGTTTATCCTTTCAAAGAACCAGCTCTTTGTTTCATTAATTCTTTGGATTGTTTTTTTTTTTGTTGTTGTTGTTTCTATTTCATTAATTTCTGCCCTAATCTTTATTATTTCTTCCCGTCTACTGATTTTTGGTTTGCCTTGTTCTTCTTTTTCCAAGGCTTTAAGGTGAAGCATTAGGTCGTTTACTTGCGACCTTTCTAATTTCTTAATATAGGCACTTAAAGCTATAAATTTACCTCTTAGAACTGCCTTCATTGTGTCCCAGAGATTTTGGTATGTTGTGTTCTCATTATTGTTTGACTCTATAAATTTTTTGATTTCCTTCTTGATTTCTTCATTGACCCATTCATCATTTAGTAGTGTATTATTTAGTTTCCATGATTTTGTGTATGCGCTATAGCCTTTCTTGCTATTGATTTGTAGTTTGATTCCATTGTGGTCAGATAGAATGCAAGGAACTATTTCAATTTTCCTGGATTTGTTAAGATTTGCTTTGTGTCCTAATATATGGTCTATTTTAGAGAATGTTCCATGTGCTGCTGAAAAGAATGTATATTCTGCAGCATTTGGATGAAATGTCCTGTATATATCTGTTAGGTCCATTCCTTCTATGACCTCATTCAGTCCAGATGCCTCTCTGTTTATTTTTTGCCAGGATGACCTGTCAATTGATGAGAGTGGGGTGTTCACTACCACCGTGTATGGTGTTATCTGTGACCTTAGTTCTAACAGTGGTTGTTTGATGAATTTGGGAGCCCCCATGTTAGGTGCATATATGTTTAGGATTGTAATGTCCTCCTGTTGGAGTGTGCCCTTAATCAATATAAAGTGACCTGCCTTACCTTTCTTGACTAACGTTGGACTGAAGTGTGCCTTGTCAGATATTAGGATAGCAACCCCTGCTTGTTTTCTGGGTCCATTTGCTTGAAACACCATTTCACATGGGAATTTCTCATGAATGTGAGGAGCAAGTAAGGCCACAACAAATTCTGTGTTCCCAGTGGACCGTGTGTTATGCACTTACTGTATTTTCCTTGATATCTGTGATCGTTACTCACCGAATGACGGGCACGTCTGTGATTTTCCAATACTTACGCTTCTGGTCCTTCATTCCACGTGCATCCATTGTCAGGTCACGATGGTTATTGAGAGCCTGCGAATGGGTACACAAACCCTCAGAGTACATATTTGGAACCTGACACTCCTAAGTCTTCCTGGCCTGGCTTCAGCCATTTTGCCCTGGGCCTACAAGGCATGAAGAATGTCAATTCTTGCATATGGGTTTTACTCATATTTTCGTTGCCCTTTCGGACTTGGGAGACTCCTGTGTGTCTACTGCCTCAAACAGACCTCGGTCCTCCAGCTAGAAAGGGGCTCAGGACTTGTTGGTAGTGTCTCACTTCACGTGTAAGCTCTGCATGTCCCATGTGGATGTTACCACTTAAGTCACATGTGTGTCAGGGGCCTCCTTTCCCTAGAACACAGAGATTCCCTGCATGGTTGTGGCATTCTCTCGGTCCTAAAAGCTACTGATTCCCTAACCTAGGGTGAGAGCGAAGCTGTCACCCTAGGTTAGGGAATCAGCTCTCTTCAGAAAAAGGGTCAGATTTATCCAATCCACAAAGATGGCTGATGCATGGCCATGTGCCTGCCAGTCATTCTTGTTCAAATTGAGCAATTTTATGGGTTCACCCCCTCACTTAGAAGTGGTGAGGCTACTGTGATGGGGATGTCTGAAATGTGAGGGAGCAGGGCCCGGAGGGTGTGTTTCTCTGGGAATAAGAGAGCTCCAGAAAGTATCCTTTAATTGGCTGAAGGAGCAGGGCCTCCACGAGTGCCGGGCCAGCTGACAGACCAGGAGAGGCTGCCTCACACATCAAACATTCAGACATTTGAAAATCGTTGAGAATGCCTGAGTCCACTTGCGTGGACTGCCCACTTTCCCCTGTCCCTGGTGATGATGAGGTGTCCCCTTTTCTGAAATGTGCAGGGATGCTGGTCCAGGTTTCTTGAGAGAGAGGCTGACAACTCCAGGACTTCTAAGGAGCGGTGCTTTGCTTCTACCCAATGACAGAGGCGATAAGACTCTTGCTTCTGGGTGGAACGCCACTCACATAGGTTCTTTAATTCCTTCGTGACTTGTTTTGACTAGGAATTGAGTTGCTTATCTTCTATCAGAATAAAATTCCTAAGTACACATGACAGGTACTGGCCAAGGAGGCCCTCAATCTTTAGGAACCTCTGTTGAGCATATTTTCATCCGCCACCGCCCATGGGGAAAAAAAGTATTTTACTTATTTAAATATGAGACAGAAAGAGAGAGATAGAGAAGAGAAAGGGACAGATACAGGGAATGGGCACACCAGGTGCCCTACCCCACACGAGTGCCCCCTTGTGCATCAGGCTTGCATGCATCCCACTCACGTGCGTCCCGGGTATTCGAAACAGGGTCCTATGTCTTCAGAGTCAAAGGTTCTAACAGCTAAGCCATTTCCCCGTTCCTACGCCTCCCACGGCTTTTTTCCTTTTCCCTTTTTTTTTCAGGTAGGCTTGAATTCTATTGCCAGGTGACCTGGAATTCAAGATGTAGCCACAGGGTGGCTGCAATGTCATGCTCATCCTCTTATCTCTGCTGGCAGTAAAGGTGCCTGTCATGACTTCAAGCTCCTTGAGTTAATGATACTCAACTGCTCTGATCATTGAAAATCAGAGATCAAATGAAAACTCTGCAAGATGGGTCAAAGGTCACAAACAGGCCTAAATGTTTGTCCTTCAGCAGGGATACCCTAGAAGGAAATATGTATATGAGTTCCATTTAACCCAAAGACATTGCTCTCATTTTCTGGCAAGTAAAGATATCATTCCAGTGCAGTATACAAGAACCTGTTTGGAAAACTGGAGACGCTAAATGCAGTGTCGTCTACAATGTCACCATAAAGCATAGTCATGCCTGGTCTTTTTCTTCCTTGTTACATGGGAATTTCTCATGATTGTAAGGAGCAAGTAAGTACACATGACAGGTGCTGGAGACGGAGGACCTCTCTCTTCAGAAACCTGTGTTTTCACCATAACCCTAACCCTAAAACTGAACCTCGAACTCTCACCCCAAACCCCTAACCCTAAACCCTAACCCTATACCCTAACCATAACCCTAACTCTAAACCATATCCCTTAACCCCTAACCATAACAACTGTAGGAACCCTAACCGTAAACCCTAACCCTACCCTAACACCTAACCCCAACCCTGTCCCCTAACCCTAACAAACCTAACCCCTAATCCTAACCCAAACCCCAACCCCCTAATCTTAACCCTAACTCTAAACCCCTACCCCTTCCCTAACCCCCTAATCCACTAACCCTAACCCTTAACCCCTAACACGTAATCCTAACCCTAACCTCTAATGCCTATCCCCTAACCCTAACCCCTAACCATAGCCCTAACCCTAAGCCCCTAACCCTAACCCCTAACCATAGCCCTAACCCTAAGCCCCTAACCCCTAACTGCTAACCTTAACACTAAACCCTAACCTAAAACCCTAACCTAACCCCTATCACCTAAATCCATCCCTAACCCTCACCCTAATCCCCTAACCATAACCCTAAACAGCTAACCTTAACCCCCTTATCCCCTAATCCCTAACTGTAAACACTAAACCCTAACCCCTAACACCTAACCCCTAACCGTAAACCCAAAACCCTAACTCTTAACCTCGAACCCTAACCCCTATCCCCTAACCTCTATCCCCTAACCCTAACCCCAACCCCTAACCCTAACCCCTAAAACCCCAACCCTAACCTTAGCCCCTAACCATAAACCCTAACCCTAACCCCAACCTTAAACCCCTAACCCCCTAACCCTTAACCCCTCTCCCTAACCCTACCTAACCCCAACCCTAAACCCTCACCCCTACCTCTAACCCTAACGCTATCCTTACCCCAACCCCAACCCTAAACCCGAACCCCTCACCCTAACCACTATCCTCACCCTCATCCCTACCCCTAAACCCTAAACCTAACCCTAAGCCCTAACCCTAACCCCTATCCTCACCCTCATCCCTACCCCTAAACCCTAAACCTACCCCTGAACCCTAACCCTAACCCCCTAACCCTAACCCTCAACCCTAGCCTTAAACCCTAACCCTAACCCAATCCTAACCCTAAACCCTAGCCGTAGCCCTAACCCCCTAAGCCTAACCCCAAACCCTGACCTTAAACACTAACCCTAACAACCCTACCCCTAATAACCCTAACCTAACCCTATCCCAACCCCTACCCCCTAACCCTCACCCCAACACTAACCCCAAACCCTAAAACCGTAACCTCTAACCCTAAAACCCTAACCATAATCCTAACCCTGACCGCTGCCCCGACCCCTAATCCTAACCCTATCCCCTAAACCCAAACTATAACCCCTAACAACCCTGACAGCCATAAACCTACCCCTGACCTTGAAGCTACCCCTAAACCCTACACCCTAACCCCCCACCTAACCTTAACCCTAAACTTTAAACGTACCCTAACCCTAACCCTAACCTGTAGCTGTATCCATGACCCTTAACTCTAACCCCTAACCTGTTACCCTAACTCCAACCCTAAACCTTGCCAGACACATAGATTTTCCTAGAATCCTTTTACTCTGGATGTTTTTTTAAAACCAATGACATCAACTTTTGTGGGACTTGTACATCAGAAACAGAGGCCATACTCTGAAGGTCAAGATCATAAGATGCATAATTACTTATGTGCCAGATGTGTCCCAGCCTTATTTCAATTTCCTCCATTCCACATCAGCTCTAGTTACCTTGTCATTGCTTTCACTAAACATCTGGCCAAAAGGCGCTCCTGGAAAGATTTAGTTTTGTTTATAGTCTTGAGTGGAAGCTCCATGGCAGTAGACCAAAGATGGTAGAGCAGAGGCTGGACATCATCTCCTTGCCACAGCTGGTGACAAACAACAGCAGGTGAGGGAGCCAGATTCTAATAGGAGGGAACTGCTAAAACACCTTTAAGCCCACTCCAAATAACACACTTTATTCAGCAAGGCTCCACCTCCCAAACAACCATCAGCTGGGGGCCAAAAATTTGGAACACATGAGTTTATGGGGTCACCTAATTCAAGCCACAATATCTAACACGTTATTTGGAGTGCTGGTGTCGCTAACCAGTTGTGACCACAAATCTACCAACAGTTCTTGGTATCAGGTATACTGAGGCTGAGGCTCCCAAACACAAACTATTTTACATGTCCCTTTTCAAATATCTACTTTGGCTAGCAGACACATTAGGGCTACTTACAGTTTTCAAGAAAGCTCCAACCTGTTTGTTAGTGCTAATTCCTTGTGTACTTAGGATTGTTTCTCTGATCACTTGGTGTGTCCCTTCCAGACCTTTACTTCCTATTTCACATACTTATGTAAACTTAAATCATATACTAAAGGCCAGAAAGCTGGCTCAGTGGATAAAGCACTTGCAACACAAGAGCATTTAAGTTTGTATGCCCAGGCCTTAAATAAAAAAGCCAAAAGCCATGACAAGCTTTTGTCAGCTAAGTAGGAGGCAGAGACAGAATTCCCTGGAAGCTCACAGCCCAGGTAGCTTGGCAAATGCAGCAGTGAACAGCAAACAAGAGACCCTACAACAAATGAGGTAAAGGGCAAGGGCTGACCCTGGAAAATTGTCCACTGACTTCCATATGCATGCTATGAAATGTGCACACCTGTACTCACTACATGTACACAGAAAAATTCCTGATAAGCTCCTTTTATTCAATGTAATTGCCTTGGCACTGTTTTCCTCAGTAAATTCAAACTGATATGCAGGCCCACCACAACCACCATCCAATTTATTATTCTTGAAAAGATGGAGTTGTGAGAGAGAAACCTGTTTCTAATGTTTAACCCTTTAGTGCAGACTAGGGTTGTTAATATTGCAGTTGCACTAGTTTCCATTGAGATATTATGGTAAGCAGCCCAATTTTGTTGCCTATCTGAAGGCCAGGCTAGATAGGTAGGCATAGATAGGAAGGAAGAAATACTATCCAATATAGGACACGTCCATTCATTCTTGAAGAAATTTCAGGATTGTGATACTATGTGATGTTGAGGTCAAAGGTTTGGAGGAAAACATCCAATACCACTTCTTTCTTTGTACATAACAACCAAATAAATAGACACTATTTTTCCCTGTCTGGATAGAAAACCTATCTTTTAGTTGAAATCTGGGAGACCTAGGGAGATCTTAAGAAGGCTTTTTTGTGGTCCTAGGGATTAAGGCCAGGGTCACCAGGTAAATGAGCTGTTTTAAATACTGCTAAATACAAAATGCATTCTGCAATACCTGACTTAAGCCACCTAATTCAGAGGCCCCAAGAGACTAATGTTTTGTTGTGGCCTAGATTTTTGTACTTTTGATCTCTACCTCTCCTTTTGCTGTACTGAATTATTCTCTTTCCTCAAACCTTCATGTGAGCCATTTATTTCAGAACTATTTTTATTTTTACTTTACTATTATGATGCCAGAGACTAAACCATGTGCCTACACATGTTATGTAAGTGCTAATCCCTAGCAGCTCCCACCATAGCCTCAGATCATCACATTTTAGACATTGTTTTCAAAACTGTTAAATGAGATAGCAATTTCTGAGTTGTTTCTCTATTTTGTTTGTGGTGATTTTTTTTGTCTAATTTATGAGCTAAGGAAAACAGATGTGGAGGCTATGTGGTCATTTCAGCATGGTATACACATTTTTTTATTTCTTTTATGTCTTTTGGTTTTGAAGAAAATCTACACACCTGACACTATGTCATAAAATAAGTACACATCTTTACTCAATACTCAAAGGATTCAAGTAACATCTCTTAATAGATCTTCACATAAAATTCTTTTGTTACATACACTATGGTAAAATGTCAACAGATAAAATTAGACTCTAGTAAGAACTTCTAAAATAAGGAGCTCACTGTATTACTCTTAAATTTTATTAATGCCTTCAGTTTTTGCATGATTTACAATGAGACATATGCCTTAAAAAGTATTCTTATACATAAATACAGCAAGAATCAATTAATCACTAAAACATGCACATCAATTTTATTCAGGTGTGTATAAGAAAGGGAGATAAGTTTTTAGCTTTTTCCTTTGGCTTAAACCATTTGGAAATTATCTGGGAATGTCAAATATTTTTCTAAAACTAATTATTTTTCAATAGGAAATGATACAATTAAACAGCAGTGCTGACAAAAAGGACAAAAAATTGTGCTATGTATGATCAACAAGGGAAGAGTTCTTATGAGCTTAAGGTACATGCAAAATAAATGAAACAGGTAGCAGAGATTGAATGTTTCAGGTGGAAGAACAAGTACCATGAGCCTGAATATTGGACACATATATTCAAGTCACATGACTAGGCTAAACAGGCAGGGGTTCAAAAGACTAATTTGTTTTTTTTTTTTTTCACTGAGAAAAGACTAATATCACTTCCAATTAATGATACTTACTGACACATAAGTGCAAATAGATCTAGGACAATAAATGTCTCCCTTTCAGATACACACCAACTACTAGATGTCAGAGCAGCTGAAGCAGCATAACAGTCCAATTTCCTTACAGTGCAGTAAAATGGATGTTATATTATTTCTATATATCATATTGTCTATTCTCTTTTAGGTTTCACAAAGAATTTTCAAAATTAGGCAGAAATTAAAGAATTTTTAGGAGTCAAATCCAAACTTTGGAATTGGCTTCTGACTGTATTCCATATGGGCTTTTCCTAGAATGAAAAAAAAAAATACTTCCCACATGACCACTATTTGTACAGCTAAAATGCTCACATTCACTGTGGCTCCTTTCTTTTCTTTGGTGAGTCAGAGGTATTTGTCTCTCAACTCCTCCATTACCCATTCTATTACCAATGTATTTGTCCCAAATATCCACAGAAGAAAAAGGAATATTGAAAACCCACAACCCTCAACAATAAATCATCTTCTCAAATCAACTTTACACTGGGGAAATGGAACATATTAAATTATCTATCCAGTCTGAGTGAACATTGAACTTTTATTCCTAAAAATAAATGGTAGGGACAAGGACAATTCTGTGTGCTTCCAATGAGCTAGCAAAATACTCTGCATTTGATAAATAAAAATGCTTAACACTTTACCTGTTTGGGCTCCTGGATATAAGCAGCACCAACAATTTAATTGCAATTCCCAAAATAACTATTCTCTATTTATATTGTTTTGAAGCACCTAAAGCTCTTTCATAACAAAAGTCACTAAGATGAGACCTTAGCTGTACAGTCTGTTTCCTGAATACTTTTGTGTGAACATACAAGGTTGCTGTACAGTTTTAGTAGACAGGTCTTAAGACTAGTGGTTTCTATCTTGGCAAAAACTTTGAGCAGTTAAAACTAAATATGTCTTTCAAAATTGATGACTGTGCTTAACAAACCAAAGAAACACACAATTACCTTTTTAAAGCCATTACTGTAATGAATAGCTCAACTTGAAGTTTACTAGAATAAACTGTTTAAAAGGACAGATAAACCTGGAGGCAAAGAACACTATTTCAAAAAGTAAAAGGAAGGCCGAAGAAACTGGCAGATACTTTCTGTGAGTAGCGAAAAGCCCGAGTCACATGGATTGCTTTGAACTCATTTTTCTCTCATATTTTTGGTTAATGGTAGCTTTTTCTTACTTCTTCACACAGTCTGGCCATGTAAATCCACCACAGAGAGGCGACACAATAATATAGATGAACACCTGGAAGTAGAAGTGTAATTTTACTTTTTTCACTTTATCATATATTCCAATATAACATATAAAGAATTGCAAAACTCATTAAAAGAAACACCCCTGGTACAATAGTAGTTCTTTACTAATGACTCAATAGTTCTAAAAAAAATAAATAAAAACTGTCATTCTGTGAGTTCAGTTTTATTTATCTCATTATATACAAGAATTCTCAACAGAAAAAAAGTGGGTTTAAATCTAGGCATGGTAGTTCATGTCCTTAATCCCAGTACTTACAATTGCTACGATGATAATGATGACAGTGAGCTTGATATTTTTCATACACATGGCTCGAGCAAGATTTCGGCTGGTAGTTTTGAAGGTGACAGACTAAAACATAATCATCAATTATTTAGTTCTTAGCATTCATTGTTTAAATTATCTGCAGTAACACCTTGTAAAAGTTTTACTTTCATCTGTCCTTATTTTTGTGGTTCTAGGGTCTTGGGTATGCTAAACAAGCATTCTACCACTGAGCAATAGTCCCAACCCTACTTTCACTAACGCTGTTTAAATACTAATGTCCTTAATCCCTCCCAAAAGAAAGAGAGACAGAGATGATAGATAGATGAATTGTATGGATGGATAGATGCAATATGGGCATGCCACAGTCTCCTGCCACTGCAAACAAACTGAACTTCACAGCACCAATAAATGTTCTTTTGAATGAATTTAGAAAGACAGAAGACAGTGGCTATGATCCCTTGGAACAGATTATTCCATTCAGAAAGTAACTGCCTAAAAATAATCCTTTCCTTCCATTCTACCCCCTAACTTCTGGACCCAGGGAAGAGGTGTTTCTGTTCCCATCCTTCCCTCTCCCTTTCCTTTAAAAATCTATAGACACTACAAACAACACACATTCTCTCTCTCCATCCCCGCCCACTCTCTCTCATATATAGGTCTTTCCTATACTGCCATACTCAGACTTAGAGAGCCATGCCCCAGGGCCTTGAAGTGGTTACAGCAGAAGGGGATCAGGACATAAATAATATAGGAAGTAGCCACTAGTCTTGGACAAGTGGTACTGTCAGCCCTAGCATGAAGGTTCCCTATTCTCTTCACAAGTGGTGTCAGACTTTCTTCTCTTCCTTTCCTCCCTTCCCCATACAGAAACTAGTAGGAGTTCTATCAGTACCAGGAGGGGCGTTGGAAAGGGAAGAGAGTTGTTTCTCCCAGACTAGCCTAGACCTAGGAAAGCTAACCTAGAAAGCTGACTCTATGAAAAGTATTTATTATCCACTGTTCCCAGGCTAGGGGTCAAAGGCATTGGGCAAGAGAATCCCTGTGCCTACCCCCAAGCAGAATAGGGGCTAAGGGCCCAATTTGGCAGCAGAGAAACATGGCAAAAGAGAAGAGAAGACAATAAGAGGAAGGCAGGCCTGCTCAGGTCCCTTGAGAAGGGAGGAGGAGGTATGAAGGCACTAACACAAGAGGCCCAGGGCCTCATCATCTTCCATGAAGCCAGGGGCAATATCTGCTTTCACTTCATGGCAGGCAGGAAGCAGATAGAGAGGGAGACAGGGAAGTCTAAGGACAAGATATCACCAAGGATTATTCACAGTGATATAGTTCTTCCAACTAGGCCCCACCCCCTAAAGTTTTCCAAATCTTCCCAAATAGCACTACCAGCTAGCAAGCTAGGTTTTAACACATGAGCCTATGGGGGGGGGGCATATAATATTCAAACCATAACATATGTTCACATATAAAGCATTACTACAATGATTACAACAGAATCATGAGTTATGGAAACAAGGAAGTTTCCTAACATAAGAGACTATTAGAAAATGTTTACATATTTTAATAAATTTATGTAATATTTTAAAAGTTATAAGAAAGTAAATAGCTGTTGCAGTCAGGTTCGCACTGTTGGTAGAAATCACCCAACCAAGAGCAGATTTTGGGGAAAAGGTATATTGTGGCTTACAGACTCGAGGGGAAGCTCCATAATGGCAGGAGAAATGATGGCATGAGCAGAGGGTGGACATCACCCCCTGGCCAACATAAACTGGACAATAGAAACAGGGGAGTGTGCCAAACACTGACAAGGGGAAGCTGGTTATAATACCCATAAGCCCGCCCCCAACAATACATTGCCTCCAGGAGGCGTTAATTCCCAAATCTTCATCAGCTGGCAACCTAGCATTCAGAACACCTAAGTTTATGGGGGACACCTGAGTCAAACCACCACATTCCGTCCCTGGCTCCCATAAACTGATAACCATCCATGATGTAAAATGGAATGTATTCAGTCAAACTTTAAAAGTCCCCATAGTGGCTGGAGAGATGGCTTAGCGGTTAAGCGCTTGCCTGTGAAGCCTAAGGACCCCAGTTCGAGGCTCGATTCCCCAGGACCCACGTTAGCCTGATGCACAAGGGGGCGCACACGTCTGGAGTTCGTTTGCAGTGGCCGGAGGCCCTGGCGCGCCTATTCTCTCTCTCTCTCCCTCTCAGCCTTTTTCTCGCTCTGTCTGTCGCTCTCAAATAAATAAATAAACTAACAAAATTTTTAAAAAGGTTTATTAAAAGTCCCCATAGTTTTTATCAATCCTAATGATGTACAAACATCCCCATAATCCAAGGTCTTTTAATGGAGCCATAATACCAAAAAGTTCCCCAAACCCATAATGGCACAGAATAAACATTCACACTGCAAAAGATGGCATTGGGCATAGCAAATAAATATTCAACCAATACAAGATTTAATCAAAGCAAACATCAAACTCCTGTAGCTCCCAAGTCCAACAACTCTAGTCAGTAACAAATCTCCAAGTCCGATAATTCTACCCAATGACAAGTCTCTGGAGTTCCAATTCCATCCCTCCAGCTAGGCTACTCACAGTCCTAGAAAGCTTCATCCAGGGCCGGCAGTTTTCCTTAGCAGCCATCTTGTGGTCCTAGCATCTCCACTGGGTACAACCCATGGTGCATTCTCATGGCCCCATGGGGTCTCCATGCAGGCATCCAGCAAACCTGCTTCACACTGCCGATGGCCATTTCCAAAACACAAGACTGTGTTGCAAATTCAATGACTCTCTCTTTCCTGCATTTCTTATATTCCACAATACCAGGTAGCATGCCAATTTGTTAATCCAGGAGGGAATAAAGCAGAATTTGAAGAACAGGACACTCCTTGAGCACTCAGGCCCCTTCAAGAGAATGCACAATCTTCCTGTTGACCCAGTGCAGGTCAGCTGGCCCAGTCCCAAAGGTTGTAATCGCTCATATAATTGCAGCTGAATGGCAGAAGTTTCAGCCCAAAGATTTCACTTCTGTGCCATATCCCTCTACACATACCAGACAGTTTCTACACAAAGCAACCCTGCACAACTTCTCAGGTCACAGGCATAACAGCAAGCTTCTAATACAAACTACTTCAAGCCCAGTCCAGGCAAAGCTCTTTCTCATCCTCATAAGCCAAACCTCACAGTCCATAGCTCTTACTGCATTCAGGTATTTCAACACTGACCAGAATAATCCATCAAGTTGTACTTGCAACACTGCAAAGCATCTCTTAGGCCAAGGTTTCAAATCCTCCCACATTCCTCTTGAAAATCAGCTCCAAAAGGCCATAGCCACACAGTCTAGCAGCAAATGACACCATTCTTGGTACCAACATTATTACTGTTGCAGTCAGGTTCACATTGCTGGTAGAAATCACCTGACCAAGAGAAGCTTTTGGAAAACAGGTTTATTTTGAATTACAGACTTGAGGGGAAACTCCATAATGGCAGAGAAAATGATGACAGGAGCAGAGGGTGGACATCACCCCCTGGCCAACATAAGATAGACAATAGCAACAGGGGTGTGTGCCAAACACTGGCAAGGGGACACTGGTTATAATACCCATAAGCCTGCCCCCCAACAATACACTGCCTCCAGGAGGGGTTAATTCCCCATCAGCTGGAAACCTATTATTCAGAACACCTAAGTTTATGGGGGACACCTGAAGAAAACCACCACAACAGCTAAGAGCAACTTCTGTGGGAACAACTTGAAAAATTCACAAACTTATCAAAATGCCTGTGATGTAAATTATGAAAGGAGATTAAGATATATGGTAAAACCAGACTGGGGAGATTGCTCACTGGTTAAAGGAGTTTGAGTGCAAAAACTTCTGGTCTGGGTCCTATTCTTTAGTATCCACATAAAGCCAGATATGCACAAAGTGGCACATATATCTGGAGTTCATCTGCAATGACAAGAGACCCATATACAAGCTGTTTCCCTATCTTGGATATCTTGTGAAAAATACTTCAATGAACATGGGAGTAAAGATATCTCTTCAAAGTACTGATTTCATAGGGACTCCTGAATCATATGGTAGTTCTATTTTTTATAATTATTTGAGAGAGAGAATGCTCATGCATGCTTATGTCACTCTATGTCTGGCTACATGGGACCTGGAGATTCCAGCATGAATTCTTAGACTTTGCAGGCAAGTGCATTAACCACTAAGCCATCTCTCCAGCCCGCTAGTTTTAATGTTTTGAGGATCCCTTACATGATTTTCTATACTGGCTATATTAATATAAATTTCCACTAACAGTGTGAAAGGGTTCTCCTTTCTCTATATCTTCACCATCATTTGTTTTCTTTTTTAAAAACTAATTATTTATTTATTTAATTTAAAGGTAGGAGGGAAGGAGAGAGGGAGAGAGAATGAGAATGTGCACCCAGGGCCTCCTGTTGCTGCAAACAAACTCCATATGCATGCACTACTTTGTGCATCTGGCTTTGCATGGGTAGTGGGGAATTGAACTGAGGCTGGCAAGCTTTGCGAGGAACACCTTTAATTGCTGAAACCAATCTCTAGCCCCCAACATGTATTTTTTTTATTAATTAGTTTTGTATTCAGCAAATACAGTCAGTTTGGTACCATTATTAGGCTCATCCGTGACCTACCCCCTCCCCTTGGCCCCTCCTTGTTGAGGTATACGGGTCATGCATTGTGGAGTTAGCCCACAGTTATGGGTAAGCTAAATGTCTCTGCATATCATGACCCAACATGGGGCTCTGACATTCTTTCCACCCCCTCTGCCGCAAAATTTCCCTGAGCCATGTTGGGTTCATTTTTGGTCTGCTTCAGTGATGAGGTGTTGGGAGCCTCTGAGGCTCTGGCTCTCTGATTTGGTAGGAGTTGATTTTTCTCTGTGCTGATCTCCTTCCCCCTTGTGCTGGTATCCGGTTCATCAGGAAAACAGCCCCCTTGCTTGTTTCTCCAATTTTTCTTAGTTTCAGCCAGGGGCTTTCAAGGTATGATGGGGTGGCTCTCTCTTTAGGATCTACATCTATCTGAAAAAGAGAAGCAGATTCTCCAACGGAGAGTAAGTTAGCACCAGGACAAATGAGATAACCCTTACTTTTTGAAATAGAGAACTTAATAGGTGTAGGCCCTCTTGTAGCCCATGATTGATGGGAGCTTGATATTGGAGAGTGGGCTTATGTTTGGATATGGTTCTGACTTGTTTCCCAGCTCCAGCTATGGGTCCCGTACCACTGAGGGGATCAGTTAGCCAAATTGAGAGCAGTTGGTTCCCCATCATGGCTGTGTGCCACTATTGCACTTGTGTGGGCATCACAACAGGTTATTTGCTGCTTAGTAGGTTAGACCATGAGTTGCTTAGACAGATATTGGTCATTTTCCCCCCATCGCCCATGTAGCACCTTCTGGCACTAGATGCGCTGATTGTCTGGGGACTGACTCTCTTCCAACTTCCAGCCATGCCATTCCATTTTGCATGTCAACCACATAAGGTGTCTTCAGCAGTAGGGTCTTACCACTAGCCTTTGGTGGGTCATCAAGTACTCTGACAGAAATCTGTCTTTTTAGGAAACCTTGTAGGTCTCTCTGATCAAAAGCTCATTGTGGATGATAGCCCCATGCTGGTACTGGGAGTTACAGGTCAGTGCCCACTAAGAAAATGAGGAAAAAGATAACTAATATACAAGAGTTAGAGAGAGAGAAAGAGAGAGGGAGAGGGAGAGGGAGGGAGGGAAGATGTAGAAGACTGAGGTTAGTCTTGGTCCTACCCTCTCCAGTGTCTTGTGGTTCAGGTGTTCCCTGTAAGGGCCTGGTGAAGGATCAGCCATTTGGTCTGTGTTTTAGGAAGTAGAATTTTTTTTTTTTTTTTTTTTTTTTTGGTTTTTCGACGTAGGGTTTCACTCTAGCCCAGGCTGACCTGGAATTCACTATGGAGTCTTATGGTGGCCTCAAACTCACGGCGATCCTCCTACCTATGCCTCCCGAGTGCTGGGATTAAAGGCGTGCACCACCACTCCCGGCTTAGGAAGTAGAATTTTATGGTACCATTGCCGTTTGGGTCTAGATTTGTGTTTCCCACCCCTTTGATGCCCTTCCCTCTCTCCCCTTCCATCCCAGTGTCTAGTCCACGAGATGCTTGCTGGATATGTAAGGTATCTTGGGTAGATTCAGGTTAGGTGCAGTAGATGAGTGAGACTATGTGGCGATTTTTTTTTTTCTGTGATTGGGTAAGTTCACTGAGAATGACCTGTTCCAGGTTCAACCATTTTTCCTCAAATTTCATTGTGTCATTTTTTTTCTTACTGCTGTATAGAATTCCATTGTGTAGATATACCACATCTTAGTTATCCATTCTTCTAGTGATGGACATCTGGGTTGATTCCAGCTCTTAGCTATTACAAATTGAGCCACTACAAACATGGTTGAGCAAATCTCTCTAGCCTGTGGTTTGAAGGTTTTAGGGTAGATGCCCAGTAAGGGAATAACTGGGTCTGTTGGTATCTCTATACTCAGCTTTCTCAGAAGTCTCCATATTGCTTTCCAAAGTGGTTGTACCATCCTACACTCCCACCAACAGTGGATGAGTGTTCCTAATTCTCCACATCCTCACCAGCATTTATTTTCAATTGATTTTTCGATGTTTGCTATCCTTTTTGGGGTAAGGTGGAATCTCATAGTTGTTTTAATTTGCATTTCTCTGATGATTAGGGATGATGAACATTTTCTTAAGTGTGTGTTTGCCATTTCTATTTCTTCCTCCGTGAACTGCCTGTTCAGCTCTTTGCCCCATTTTGTGAGTGGGGTGTTTGACTTCTTACTGTTTAGATTTTTGAGTTCTTTGTAGATTCTAGAGATTAGGCCTCTGTCAGTTGGATAACCCACAAATATTTTCTCCCATTCTGTGGGTAATCTATTGGCTTTGCTTATTGTATGCTTGTCTAAAGAAACTCTTCAGCTTAATGTGATCCCATTGGTTGAGTGACTGTTTAAGTTCGTGAGCTACTGGGGTTTTGTTCAGGAAGTCTTTTTCCATTCCTATATCATGGAAAGTACTTCCTAAATTTTCTTCCAATAGTATTCGAGTTTCTGGTCTTATATTGAGGTCTTTGATCCATTTGGACTTGAGTGCAGTGCATGATGAAATCTGTGGATCAAGTTTCAGTTTCCTGCATATGGTTATCCAGTTTGTCCAGCACCATTTGTTGAAGATGCTGTCTTTTTTCCAGCCTATATTGTTCGTGCCTTTGTTGAATATCAAGTTGCTATCGTTGCTTGACCCAAAGTCCGGGTCCTCAAGTCTATTCCATTGGTCTATACTCCTGTTTTTATGCCAGTACCATGCTGTTTTTATTACTATGGCTTTGTAATATAGCTTCAGATCAGGTATGGTGATGCCTCCAGAGGTATTTCTTTTGCTGGGGATATGTTTGGATGTGTGAGGCCTTCTGCCTTTCCATATGAAATTTGAGATCATTTTTTCTATCTCTGTGAAGAACACTATAGGGATTTTAATTGGAATTGCATTAAATCTGTATATTGCCTTTGGTAGGATTGTCATCTTCACAATGTTAATTCTGCCTATCCAGGAACATGGGAGGTCTCTCCATTTTCTCAAGTCCGCCTCAATTTCTTTTTTCAGTGTTTTTATGTTTTCGTTGTATAGATCTTTCACTTCCTTGGTTAACGTTATTCCAAGATATTTTCTTTGTTGCTATTGAAAATGGGACTAGGTCCATTATTTCTTTCTCTGTATCTTTGTCATTTGCATATAGAAAGGCTACTGATTTTTGTGCATTGATTTTGTATCCTGCTACTTTACTATAAGAGTTAATCACCTTCAGGAGTTTTGGGATGGAGTCTCTCGGGTCTCTTACAAATACAATCATGTCATCAGCGAATAGAGATAACTTAACTTCTTCCTTTCCAAATTGTATCCCTTTTGTTTCCTTCTCCTGTCTTATTGCTTGAGCTAGGACTTCCAGTACTATATTGAAAAGCAGAGGTGAGAGTGGACAACCCTGTCTTGTTCCTGATCTTAATGGGAATTCCTCCAGTCTCTCTCCATTAAGTATTATTTGGGCCTTCGGAGCTTCGTATACTGCCTTTATTAGGTTGAGATATGAACCAACCATGCCAATTCTCTCCAATGTTTTGAACATGAAGTGATGTTGAATCTTGTCAAAGGCCTTTTCTGCGTCTATCAAAATGATCATGTGGTTTTTATATTTAACCTTGTTTATGTGGTGTATTACATTGACAGATTTCCATATGTTGAACCACCCCTGTGTTCCTGGAATGAATCCCACTTGGTCAAGGTGGATAATGCTTTTGATGTGTTGTTGGATTCAGTTTGCGAGGATTTTGTTCAGGATCTTTGCATCTAAATTAATCAGGGAAATAGGCCGGTAGTTTTCTTTTCTTGTGGCATCTCTGCCTGGTTTTGGAATTAGGGTGATGCTAGCTTCATAAAAAGAGTTGGGTTGCTTTCCCTGTTCACCAATTGTGTGGCACAGTTTGAGGAAGATTGGTTTGAGTTCTTCCATGAAGGTTTGATAGAATTCAGCTGAGAAGCCATCTGGTCCTGGACTCTTCTTTTTGGGGAGGTTTTTTTTTTTTATTACTTTTTCAATCTCTATGAGTGTGATGGGTTGATTGAGGTGATTAATCTGCTCTGAGTTTAGCTTTGATAGATGGTATGTGTCCAGGAATTTATCCATCTCCTCCACATTATCCAGTTTTGTGGAGTAGAGGTTTTTGAAATAAGTCCTGATGATTCTCCCAATTTCACTTATGTCTGTTGTGATCTCTCCTTTTTCATTTTGAATTTTGTTAATTTGAAGCTTCTCCTTTTTTTGCTTGATCAAATTGGCCAGGGGTTTGTCAATCTTGTTTATTTTTTTCAAAGAACCAGCTCTTTTGTATTGTCAATTGTCTTAATTGTGTCCTTGGTTTCCAATTGATTTCTGCTCTGATTTTAATTATTTCTTTCCTTCTGGAGCTCTTTGGGTTGGATTTTTCTTGTTTTTCCAGTGCCTTTAGGTGGATGGTTAGGTTATTGATTTAGGATCTTTCTGTGTTTTTTATGAAGGCATTGAGTGCTATGAATTTTCCCCTGAGGACTGCCTTCATTGTGTCCCATAAATTTTGGTATGATGTGTTCTCATTGTCATTCAATTCCAGAAATTTTGCAATTTCATTTTTTATTTCATCCACTATCCATTTATTGTTTAAAAGTGTGCTGTTCAGTTTCCCGGTGCCGTTGGGATTCTTGGTGGGTCTTTTGTTGTTGATTTCTAGCAATATAGCATTGTGATCTGATATCATGCAGGGAATTAAGTCAATCTTCCTAAATATGTGGAGGCAGTCTTTGTGACCCAGTATATGGTCTATTTTAGAGAATGTTCCATGGGCTGCTGAGAAGAATGTGTAGTCTGTGGATTTGGGACGGAAGGTTCTGTAGATGTCCGTTAGGTCTAAGTGATCTATGGTTTTGTTGAGCTCTCTTACTTCTCTGTTGAGTTTCTGTTTGGATGATCTGTCTATTACTGATAATGGTGTATTGAAGTCCCCAGCTATGATGGTGTTGGTGGTTATTTCTGTTTTATTGTCAAGTAGGTTTTGTTTTATGAACTGTGGTGGCCCTGTGTTTGGTGCATACAGATTTATGATTGTAATATCCTCTTGATGGATCGTTCCCTTGATAAGTAGGAAGTGGCCTTCTTTGTCTTTTTTGATTATTTTTGGTTTGAAGTCTATTTTATCCGATATTAATATAGCTACACCTGCTTGTTTCTTATTCCCATTTGCTTGGAATACTGTTTTAGACCCTTTCACCCTGAGGAAGTGTCTGTCTTTAGTGGTGAGGTGGGTTTCTTGAAGGCAACAAATTCAGGGGTCTAATTTTTTTTGATCCATCCTGTTAGCTTGTGTCTGTTGATGGGTGAATTAAGGCCATTAATATTTAGGGTAATGACTGTGAGATTTGATTTGATCCCTGCCATATTGTGATGGTAAATGTGGGTTGGTGTTTTCATGGACTTTGAAGTTTTTTGTGCCTACTCTGAGTTTGGTTATTGTGATCTGCTTCTTGTAGGCACTTGAGTTTGATTATTTGTTTCTTCTTTGTGGAGAATTTCCTGAAATACTCTCTGTAGGTTTGGTTTTGTGTTCATATAACTGGAAAGCTGAGGTTTGTCATGGAATGTTTTTCTTTCACCATCTATTATGAGGGATACTTTTGCTGGGTAGAGTAGTTTGGGTTGGAAGCCATAGGTTCTTAGACTTTGCAGTGTTTCATTCCAGGCCCTTCTAGCTTTCAGGGTTTCCATTGAGAAGTCTGAATTAATTGTGATGGGGTTACCTCTGAAAGTGGTGTGCTGTTTTTCCCTAGCTGCCTTTAGGATTTTCTCTTTGGTGTCAATGTTTAGAGCCTTAATGACAATATGTCTTGGAGAGTTTCTCCTTTGGTCCAGTCTGTTTGGAGTTCTGTTGCCTTCTTGTATCTTGATGGGCCTTTCTTTTAAGAAACTGGGGAAGTTTTCTTCAATTATTTTGTTAAATAAGTTCTCCATGCCTTTGGTCTGAATTTCTTCTCCTTCTGGTATTCCAATGATCCTGATGTTAGGACGTTTAAGTGTATCCCACAATTCCCTCATGTTCTGTTCACAGGAAATTTTGAACTTACTGAAATTTTTGAACTCTCGAACTGTTTCTTCCATCTTGTCTTCCAGATCAGAGTTTCTATCCTCCACTTGGCTGACTCTATTTTGAGAGCTTCTAGAGAGTTTTGGACTTATTCAATTAAGTTTGCATTTTCTACTACTTTCCTATGTATACTTTCCATCCCTCTGTCAAGCTCCCTTTTCACATCATTTTCTGATTTTCTTGATGATTCTTGGAATTCATCCTTGCATTTCTTTACGTCTTCATTTAGCATGGCCAGGTGATTTTTAAGGTCTTCTTTTTTTTCACTCTCCCTCAAATCTCTTAACTCTCTTTGAACTCCTTCCAATTTCTTATCTATTAGTTCTAGTTTAGTGATGGCAGCATCCACATGATTGTCGGTCCTTTGTTGCTTTCCTGCAAGTTCTACCAGTAGGTGGGTCAGGGTTGCATTGCTCATAGCTTCAATTTGGTGTTCTGAACCTAATGACTCTTCTATATTTTGGTTAGATGTATTCATAGACTGGGTGATCTAACTGGATTTTCTTGCATTTGATTTTTCATGTTATTTATTTTGCGCTGTGGTCTACCCATGACCGTGTATGGGCACATAGGTGGGTGGATCAGCCTGGGCTCAAGCACAATGGGAATCTGAGGCAGCCTGAGGCAGTTGCCAAGCAGCCTGGGCTTTGGCTCTCACTTGCCAAAGCCGCCTATCTACTGCCTGGCAGGGGTGCCAAAGTTGCCCGAATTCTCAAGCGGTAATGCGCCAAAGCTACATGCATTCGAGCTAGGAGTGACACTGAGGCACCAAGCACTGAAGTAGCCCAAACTCTGGCTGGGAACACTGGGACCAAGAAGCAGTCTGCGCTCCCCCGCCACAGGACAATGGCAGATGGCCGGCATGGCAGACAGGTAGGCGATGGCACCTGAGCTGGCACAAGCAAGAGACACAGTCTGAGCTTGTGTGGCAGTTGCTGTGGGACTGCGCTCGCTGAACGTGCAGTGGCAGGAGCAGTAAATGAGCGAGTGGGCAAAGCAGTCTAAGCTTCCACACGTAGGGATCAATCTGCACGCAGCTGCACTGTGGATATGGTGAGGGTTGGGCTACTCGCTCCTGAGGGAATCAGGGATTCCCTGTTATGGCCAGGACACACTGAATGCGCAGTGGCCAGAGCAGTAAATGGATGAGTGGGCGCGGAGCAGTCTAAGCTTCCACATGCAGGGATCGATCGGCGCGCGGTGGCAGCGGCGGCGCCGTGGACACGGTGGTTGTTTGTGGGGAGGGGTGGGCTACCCGCCCGCGAGGGGATCTGCAATTCTCTGTCCCCCCCCTTTGCCCTCCCACTGACAATCTAATGGAGATTGCTCTCCCCTGAAAGACCCAGTGAATGCTTAATGTCTTGCCTTTCTTTCCCCGGGATTTGCAGTGCAGCTAAGTGGTCGCCATCTTGGCCGGAAGTCCCAACATGTTTCTTTAAGAAATGTCTATTTTTGTCACTTGCCAATTTTTTTTTGTTTTGTTTTGTTTTGTTTTTTGAGGTAGGGTCTCACTCCAGCCCAGGCTGACCTGGAATTCACTATGGAGTCGCAGGGTGGCCTCAAACTCACGGCGATCCTCCTACCTCTGCCTCCCGAGTGCTGGGATTAAAGGCGTGCGCCACCATGCCCGGCTACTTGCCAATTTTTAATTGGGCTACTTTTCCTTTGCTATTGAGTCATGTAAATTTTTTAAATACATTTTGAATCCTAACCACTTTATCAGTTATATGGTTTACAAACATTTTATCAATATAGATGTTCGTTTTCTGTTGCTTATTGTTTACTATGCAGAAACTTTGTATCCTGACATAGCTCCATTTGCTTGTTTTTTGTTTTATTGCCTGAAATTTCATTGTCATATCCAGAAAATCATTGTCTCAAACAATGTCTGTCCAGAAGTCTTTCACTTATATTTTCTTCTAAGATGTTGCAGTTACTTCCTCACTGCTGGAACAAACATCCAACCAGCAGCAGCTTATGGGAGGAAAGGCTTATAGATTCCAGGGGAAGCTTCATCATGGCAGAAGCAACTGGCTCACTCCTGTATACATCCACAGAGGAGAGGCAAAACCAATAGCCAGCAAGCATGAATAGTCAAAGCTCAACCTGGCTCTGTAAACTAAAAGTTCCCATAAAACAGCTCTGTTACACCTACTTCCAACAAGGCTGAATGGACTGATAAAGCTCCTGTGATCACAGAGAGATGGAATGTTGCAAGTCAGAACCAAATTACCTTGGACTACCTTTTGCCCCTTAACAGCCACTTATTGCCCACCTCTGTGTCTGAACTAACATCATGGTGACTATCAGTTGATAAGGTGTAATCCTTTTTGAAATGCAAAAACAGACCCCATCTTCCCCCAACCCAAGGGCTAAGAACGTCATCAGATAGCATCTGAGGCCTATGGTGGAGATTTCTCTGCTTTGCTATAACCTGCCTACTTGATGGTCAGCCAATGTATTTGAAAAGTGCCTTGATTTATGACTTTCTTTTGTCCTGTAACTATAAAACCTTCATGAAATTGTTAACACACTCGAACATGGAATTTGAGCCTAAATCTGGGTTCCCAGGCCATGGTCACTCATATTTGCCTCCAGAATAATCTATCTCTTATTCCCTTTGAGGTAAGAGCTGTGTCTTTTGCATTGACACTGAACACACCTAGTAGGGCTGGACTCAAGAGCCATCCCTAGTGACATACATACTCTAACAGAGTTCTATCTGCTAGAGACTTAAGTAGGAAGCTTAACCTTAGTCAGGAATCCCTAAGTCTATGGGGGGGGGCACACATTTACATTGAAACCAGCACATTCCGCTCCAAGGCCCCCATAGGCTCTTGATCATTTCACAATGCAAAATGTACTCAGTTCAACTTCAAAGGTACCCATAGTCTTTACCAACTTTAACATTGTTCCAAAGTCCCAAGTCTTATCTGAGATTCAAGACTGTGTCTTAACTGTGAGCCCTGTAAAATCAAAACACAAGTTGTATACTTCTAACACATAACAGCACAGAGTAAACATTTCCACTGCAAAAAGGCTTAACAAGGAAAGATTGGACCAATACAAAATCAATTACCAGTAGGTAAACATCAAACATCTGCAGTTCCAAGTCTAACACCCATATCCTGTGTCAAGTCTAGGGGCTGCAGTTCTGCCCCTCCAGCTGGGCCAAGCAGCTTGGGGAAAACTCCATTCCAAGACAGCAGCTCTCCATGGCAGCTCCACAGTCCCAGTATATCCAAAACATGTCTAAGTCTATACTATAAACCACAGTTCATCTTATAGCTCTATACAATGGCCTTACCCATACAGGGATTTGAACCCTGCTTCACATGCCACATTTCAACAGCTTCTGGAACTGTGTGCACTTCATGCCATCCTTCCTACATTTTTCATGCTTCCAAAACCAGTGCTAGGTGGGCAGCATAGCTAAATTTGTAAGTCCAGGTGAGGAATAAAGCTTGACCTTAAAGAGCAGGATACTCTTTCACTAGTCTTACCTTCAAGCTATCTCCTTTCAAAAGTACTGGTATCCTTACCAGCTTGAGCCTTCCATAACTCACCCCCAGGGTATCATTTCCATTGTCCAAATGCAAAGCAGTTGGCCCACCCTTAATGGTGGTAATCTCCCTTAACAACTGCAGCTTAAGTAACATAAAACTAGTCTCTGTACCTATATCTTCAAACTTGCTTGAATTTTTCCTGTGATAAAGTATGATCTTTCACCTTTCTGTTATATCTTCCACTCATCACTTAAAAAAAAACATTTTATTTTTATTTATTTATTTGAGAAAGAGATACAGAAACAGGCAGGTAGAGAGAGAGAAAAAGAGAGAATGGGCGTGCCAGGGCCTCCAGCCACTGCAAACAAACTCCAGATGTGTGTGCCCCCTTGTGCATCTGGCTTATGTGGGTCCTGGGGAGTTGAACTTGGGTCCTTTGGCTTTGCACGCAAGTGCATTAACCACTAAGACATCTCTCCAGCCCTCCACTCATCACTTTTAAACACAACTTTGTTCAAATTCTCAGGGCACAGGCAGTACACAACCAGCCTTTTCACTAGCAGCCTAGTTCCAACACTGATCTCTCCTTCCCCTTTAAAAATTCCTAAGCCAAGCCTTCACAGTCCACAATTCTCTTTGCATTTAACATTTTCAAACCCTCACTAGAATAGTCCATCAAACTTTGTCTTACAGCACTGCAAGGCTTCTCTAGTCCAAAGTAACAAATCCTTCCACATTCCTCCTGCAAACACATTCCAAAACATCAAAAACCACATGGGTAGATTCATTACAGCAACAATTTCATTCCTGGTACCAATTTTCTGTTGCAGTTACCTTCTCATTGATAGGAAAAATATACAATCAGAAGCAGCTTACAGGAGGAAAGGGTTTATTTCAGGCTTACAGATTTCAGGGGAAGTTTCATCATGGCAGAAGAAGTTGACTTACTCCAGCACATATCCACAGCAGAAAGGCAGAAACAATAGTCAGCAAGCATGAACAGCCAGAGCTCAAGCTGGTTTTTAGCACACCTAGCAGGGCTGGACTCAAGATCTGCCCCCAATGACATACCTCCTCCATCAGGGTTCTACTTTCTGGAGACTTAAGTAGGAAGCTTAATCTTAATCAAAAATCCCTAAGGTTATAGGGGACATATATTTACAATTAAACTACCACATAAGAGCTTTAAAATTTGGGGCCTTTAGTCCATGTCATTTTTTCTAAGACAAGGGTGTAATTTCATTCTTTTGTACTATCTAGTTTTATTGTATTGAAAAGACTGATCTTTCTCTACTTCATGTTCTTGGCATCCTTGTTAAACATCATAAATCATATATATGAACTACATATGTATGGGTTTGTTTCTGTATTTTTTTTTTTTACCATTTTGCTAGGTGCCTCTTTTTATGCAAGATCCATATTGTTTTGATTATTATAGCCTTATAATATAATTTGAACCCTTTAAGTATGATGTCTCTAACTTTTTTTGTTGTTGTTGTTTTCCTTGAGACTGCTCTGGATATTTGGGGTCTTTGTGGTTCCTTATAAATTTTTGAACTGTCTTCTCTATTTTGTGAGTGCGGATTCCATTAAACATGTATAATATTTTGGGTAAAATAGCTATTTTAATAATAGTCTTAGAATCTATGAACATTTTTTGTGTCTTCTTTTTTTTTGAGACAGGGTCTTGTGTATCCTAGGTTTGCCTTAAATTTACTATATAGGTGAGGATGTCTTTGAACTATGGATTCTATTGCCTTCACCTCCCTAGTATTGGGATTACAGACATGCACTACCATGTCTGTTTTTTTTTAAATTTCTTTAATCAACATTTTATAGTTTTTAGTACAGAAATCTCTCCTCCTTGGTTAAATTTATTCCAAAGTGTTAAAGTTTTTCTGACACTAACATAAAAATAACTGCTTTTTTGTATGTGGTGATAGGGATTGAACCCAGAGGCTTGCACATGTTAGGCAAATATTTCAGCCTTGTTTCCTTGATATTCTTTTCTAATAGATAATTACTTAGATAGTAACAATGTGATTTATGGTGGTGGCCAGTCACAAAGAAAAATCAATCATGTGATCCAGGAGGGTATAAGTGACATTGGAGGACCTGAGACTAGATCAAGCTACCAGCCTGTCAGCCAATCATGTCTATGTAATGAAACTCAAAAAAACTGAACAAAATTTTGGACAATACTCCCTGAATGATGTTACACAACTATGTCAGGAAAATGATGTGTCCTGACTCCTTGGGGACAACAGAAGTCCCACATTTGGCACTTTCCCAAATTCCAAAACTTCCCTTGGTGAACATAAATGTGTATCTCTGCCTATAACAAAACACAACCCTTTTTATAAGGATTTTAATACATGCAATATATTATAATTTGATCACATTCCCCTCCTATTGTTCTCCTTTGTCCCCCTCTTCGACCTTTATTCTACTGAGCCCCCTTCTCTTTCCAAGTAGTCTTTATGTTTTGATATTTCATTCCTTTTGTCCACCTATGTCAACTTGTTGATGGGCTCAATATTGTGCAAGTGTTGTGGTGGTAAATAACCTCTACTGTGAGATCACAAATGCAACAGTCAGTTCATATACTCAGGATAATGACTCAAAGTACTCCTTTAAAATCTTTCTGCAAAAATCACATTGTTTCTATCTAAGTAATTATCTATTAGAAAAGGATATCAAGGAAACAAGGCTGAGGATATAGCTCATGTGGCATTTGTCTTTATGTGCCTGAGTTACCTTACTTAGTATAAGTTTATCCAGATCTATCCATTTTTCTTACTATTTTCATAATTTCATTTTCTTTACAGCTGAATAGAACTTCACTATGTATGCATACCACATCTTAATTATCCATTCATCAGTTGAGGTATATCTAGGCTGATTTCATTTCCCAGCTATTGTGAATAGAACAGCAACAAGCATGGCTGAGCAAGTATTTCTATAATGAAGTGTAGAGTTCTTATGTGCTCAGGAATGGTATAGTCACATGGTATATCAATTTTTAGGTTTTTGAGAAAACTTCATGGTGATTTCCATAGTGGTATACCAGTTTATATTATCACCAAAAATGAATAAGAGTTCCTCTATCTCCACACCCATGACAGCATCTGTCATTTGATTTTTTGATGATGACCATTTTGATGGATGTGAGATGAAATCTCAAAGTTTTTAAAATTTGCACTTCCTTGATGCTAAAGACATTGAACATTCTTTTAAATATTTATAAGCCCTTTGTATTTCTTTTGAGATCTCTTGTTCAGTTTTCTGCCCTTTTTTTTGTTTGCCCCATTTTTTTTATTAGCCTGATTTTTTTTATTACTTAGTTGGTTGATTTTTTTGTATATTCTAGATATTAATTCTTTTTAACAATATTTTTTTAGTTTCATGAGATCCCATTTGTTGTCTTATTTCCTGGGCTACTGGAGTCCTATTCAAAAATGTTTTCCCAGCCAGGCATGGTGGCGCACATCTTTAATCCCAGCACTCGGGAGGCAGAGGTAGGAGGATCGTCGTGAGTTCGAGGCCACCCTGAGACTCCATAGTGAGTTCCAGGTCAGCCTGAGCCTAGAGTGAGACCCTACCTCAAAAAAATGTTTTCCCTATGTCTGTATTATTTTCCTCTAGTAATTTCAGGGTTTTAGGGCTTATATTGAGTTCTCTAACCTACTGGGAGTTAACTTTTGTGCAGGGTTACAGATCAGGGTCTAGATTCTGGTTTTTTTTTTTTTTTTTTTTTTTTTTTTGGTTTTTCAAGGTAGGGTCTCACTCTAGCCCAAGCTGACCTGGAATTCACTATGGAGTCTCAGGGTGGCCTCGAACTCACGACGATCCTCCTACCTCTGCCTCCTGAGTGCTGGGATTAAAGGCGTGCACCACCACGCCCGGCTTAGATTCAATCTTTTATATGTAGATAACTTGGTTTCCCAGCACCACTTTTTGAAATGCTCTTTTTACAAATGTGGGTTTCTGGCCTCTTTGCCAAAAATCAGGTTTCTGTAGTTAGATGAACTTATGTCTGGATCTTCTGTTTCACTGATCTATGTGTCTGTTTTGTGCCAGTACCATCCTGTTTTTATTACCTATGGCTTTATAGCATGACTTAGAATCAGGTATGGTGTTACCTCTAGCAGTATTCTTTTTGATGAGGACATCTTTTGTTGGTACTTTGGTTGGTGTATGAATTTTAAGATTACTTTTTCTATTTCTGTTAAGAATGGTGCTGGAATTTTTACTGAAATTGCATTGAATCTGTTTACTGCTTTTGGCAGGATGGCCATTTTCACAATATTAATTCTTCCAACCCATGCGCATCTTCTAGTGTTTTCCTAAGTTTCTTTCTTTAGTATTTTAAAGTTTTTATTGTAAGGTTCTTTCACTTCCTTGGTTAGGGATATTTAATATGTTTGTGGCTATTGTGAATGGACTGTTTCCCTGATTTCTTTCTCGGTATGTTTGTTATTTGTATATAAGAAGGCTACTGCTTTTAATATGCCAATTTTGTATCCTACCACTTTGCTGAAAGTGTTTATCAGCTCTAGGAGTTTTCTTGTAGAATCTTTAGTTTCTTAAATACAGAATCATATCATCTGCAAATACAAAGCTAGTTTGACTTCTTCCTTTCCAATTTGTATCCTTTTTTTTTTTTTTTTTTTTGAGGTAGGGTTTCACTCTAGCCCAGGCTGACCTGGAATTCACTCTGTATTCTCAGGGTGGCCTCGAACTTACAGCGATCCTCCTACCTCTGCCTCCTGAGTGTTGGGATTAAAGGCATGCACCAACACACCTGACATGTATCCCTTTAAAAAAAGTATTTATTTATTTGAGAGCAACAGAGAGAGAGAGAGAGAGAGAATGGGGGCGCCAGGGCCTCTAGCCACTGCAAATGAACTCCAGATGCATGCGCCCCCTTGTGCATCTGCCTAACATGGGTCCTGGGGAATCGAGCCTCGAACCGGGTCCTTAGGCTTCACAGGCAAGCATTTAACTGCTAAACCATCTCTCCAAGCCCTTGTATCCCTTTTATTTCTTTGTCCCATCATCACTTTAAATACAATAGCATTCATGGAGTTCTGAGACTTCTTTTAGGGAGTTATTAAATCTTATCATATTTCTGGGAACCCAAACTACTTGCACTTAATACTTGCAGTTAACTATCAGAAGTAAGGCTGATTTGGGGAACTGTCCCTTTAAATGGTACAGTTTTTTAAAAATTTCTCAAGAGGAAGATAACATAGAATAGAAAAACTGGTAACCAATGAAATTAATGAATCTAATTATAGTTGGGTGATTCAACATTGGCAAGTCATTTGTAGAAAAACAGCTTAGCTATAAAAAATTGTTACAATTTACTAAAACATCCCTTGGTATTGGGGTGGGGTAAGTGGAAAAAAAGAAACATCCCTATAAGAATGTTAAAGAAAAGTTGAACTGCCTGTCCATGTTATTCAACTTTTAAGAGGGATACCTGCTAATTCATTAGTATCGTTAGGTATTCTGTAACATATAATTAACAAAATTGACTTAATTGGAAAGTATAATTTTATTAATACTGGCAAAAATACCATTTCAGCTAAGTAGGATAATCTTCAGGGATTATGAACAGCCAAGAAAGAGGAAAACTGAAAATAACAAAGAAATTTGTTTATAGATCTGTGATCAGATAATTCTTTACCTATTTTGTACCATAACAATGAGTCTCAAAATGAGATCTGCAATCCAGGTGCTTGGATTTTTCACATGGTACCATTCTTCCAATTACCACAGGCTTTGCTTTTAAAAAAAACTTATAAACTACTGTAAAGCTCAAAAGTGGTCATATATCCTCCTAAAGCCTGCAATTAATAGGTGCCACTATAAAATTAATTAAAACATGCAAATAGCTTTTACAACACACCAGATGCTATGTCAGGCACTTTGCACATACCATATTTAATTCTCAAAACTATGAAATAGGCCCATCTCCTTTCTACAAGATTATGAAGACTGAGACACAAGAGGCTAGGTTACTTGCTTAAGGTCATACAACTAGCAAATAACAGAGACGGAATTTAATCTAGAGTTTATGTTCTTAACCACTATAATCTTACTGAGACTCATAGTGAACATGATCAATCACTGATTTATTTCAAGGGATAAAATGCTATACTAAATTTAAGTTTATAATAATTGTATAGACCCAAACTATATATTTATCATCTTTCTTCAAAACCTTTATTCTTACTAAAACATGGAAAATATATAGATAGAGAGAATAGGCATGTCAGGGCTTCCTGTCACTACAAAAGAACTCCAGACACAAGTGCCATTTTGTGTATCTGGCTTTGTGTGGGTATTGGGGACAGAAACTTGGGCCATCAGACTTTGCAAGCAAGCACTTTTAACCGCTGAGCCACCTCTCCAGCCCCTTAGTGGCTCTTTTTAATCTATGTCTTTGGCTTGATATGAGGAAATATCAAGATATTTCTCCATAACATCAAAATGTTGCTCACTGTTGACTGGAGAGACCTACAAGGTCTCCCAAAACAAACAATTCAGACTTCTGTCAGAGCAAATGATTACTCACCAGAGGTTAATGGTTAAGACCCTACTATTGAAGACACCATACACTGTTGGCATATACGGATAGACCTGGTTGTAATCTGGAAGAGAGCCAGTCCCCAGACAGCTTATCTAGTGCTGGAAGGCACTACATGAGCTACCGGGGAAAGTAGCCAACATCTGTCCCAGCAACTCAAAGTCTAAGCTACTCAGAAGCAAACAACCTGACATGATCCTTACATAAGTGAAATAGTGGCACAAAGCTATAGTGGGTAACCAACTGCTCTTGGATTGGCTAATGGATCTGCTCAGTGGAAAGGAAACCATATCTGGAACTGGGAAACAAGTCAGAATCATATCCAGATAATGACTTTGATTTCCAATGTCAAGATCCCACTATTGTTGGGCTATAAGAGGGTCTACACCCTTTAAATTCTCTCTAGATTAATAATGGTTATCCCATTTAACTGGTGCTGACTTCACTCTCCACTTAAGATTCTGCTTCTTTTTCAGATTGGAGTGGGACCTGAGGAGATAAACAACCCATAAGACTTTACCTGGGCCCCAGCTAAAACCACAGAGGAATTGAGGCAATGAGCAAGAGTGCTGCTTTCTTGGTGAACCTGATATCAGCATAAGGGTGAAGGAGATAGACACTGAGGACACTCAACACCTACCAAAGCAGAGATCCAGAGGCTCCTAAGAGCCCATCAATGAAGTAGACTTAAAATACACCCAACATGGCTCAGGGAATTTTGCAGAAGAGGGGACAGAAAGATTGTTAGAGCCACAAGTTAGGACATTATGCACAGACATTGCCTCTTCCCCATAGCTGACTGCTGCCCTCACATGCATGATCATCCCCAATGAGGAGGGGCTCTTTGGAAAAGGGGCAGGGATGAGGGAAACCATGGTACCAACATGTGTTGTTTACATACTAAGTATGTCCATATCTAATAAAAATAAATTTAAGGGCTGGAGAGATGGCTTAGTGGTTAAGCACTTATCTGTGAAGCCTAAGGACCCCAGTTCAAGGCTCAATTCCCCAGGATCCACATAAGCCAGATGCACAAGGTGGCACATGCATCTGGAGTTTATTTGCAGTGGCTGGAGGCCCTGACATGCCCATTCTCTCTCTCGTTCTCTCTCTCTTTCCCCCCCTCCCTCTTTCTCTCTCTGTCTGTCGCTCTCAAATAAATAAATACTAAACAAAAAAATTAAATATAAATACATTTAAAAATGTTGCTCAGTTTCAGGATTCACATTAAATCACAACTAGCTAATACTTGTATTTCATTTTTAAACAATTTTACAGCAAAAGGTACATTAGGTAGTGATGAATTATTTATCAGTCCAAAACCTATATATCTAAGCTGTATAAAATTGGTTCTGTATATTGAGTGATTTCTATAAACTAGAGCTTCCTTAATGGATACTAGAAGATTGTGATTTTTTTTTTCTCTCTCACTGTTACCCTCCTTTGATAATTTAATGACACAATGGAAAATAGAAAAGAAACAAAGATACAAACTATCTGAATATTTATTTAAAGCATTTCCCTATTAGCCATTATGGCAGTTTTTCTACTTCATATCTTGAAAATAATCAAATTCTATTACTTACTGAATCCACGAGGTTTTCTGTTTTATCTATCAATAATTCTAATCTTTCTCCTCGTTGAGCAACCAAATCTGGAAATATTAAAGAAAAAACATTATAAATATACAATTTTCTCCTTTTTATTTTATTGTTATCTATTTATTTGAGAGAGAGATACAGAAGTAGGCAGGGAGAGAGAGAGAGAGAGAGAAAGAGGGGGGGAGAGAGAATGGGCGCAACAGGGCCTCCAGCCACTGCAAACGAACTCCAGACATGGGCACCTCCTTGTGCATTTGGTTTACGTGGGTCCTGGGGAGTTGAACCTGGGTCCTTTGTCTTTGCAGGCAAGTGCCTTAACCGCTAAGCCATCTCTCCAGCCCTTGGTTTTTTTTATTTGTTGGGGGGGGGGGAGAGAATGAACGGGCATGCCAGAGCTTCCAGCCACTGCAAATGAACTCCAGACACATGTGCTACCTTGTATATCTGACTTACATGGGTCCTGGGTACTAGAACTTGGGTCCTTTGGCTTTGCCAGCAAGCACCTTAACTGCTAAGTCATATCTCCAGCCCAATTTTCTCCTTGTTTTAACCCAAATCAAATTTTAATCACAAGTGAAATTCGTGTCAAGTGATATTTATTACAGAACTACTTGTGCTTCTTTTCAATAATAAAAACTATCCTATCATAATGTTCTGTCCTTCTTGGAAGCAAAAAGCAGTAAGATCACCTGATCTTGGACTAGAACCCACAGAATCATGAGACAAAATAAACCTTATTTTTTTCCTTTATAAGCTAAAAAAATATTTTAGGACCTGGGGAGATGGCTCAGAGGTTACAGGCACTTGCTTGCAAAGTGTGCCAACCTGGTTTCAATTCCCCAGCACTTATGTCAAGGCAGACACAAAAGGCTGCACATGTGTCTGGTGTTCATTTGCAGTGGCAGGAGATCCTGATATGAATGCGCGCGCGCGCGCGCGCGCGCACACACACACACACACACACACACACAAATAAATAATTTAAAAATATTTTAGCTTAACTAAATCTGGGGTTGCAAGATTCTTCTATAAAAGCCCAAATAATAAAAAATTTATGCTTTGTAGGCTATACATACATTCTGTCTTGCAATTACTCCTTTGTGTCAGACAGATATAAATGGATGGGCATGGTTGTGTTTTGACGAAAATTTATGGAGAAAACAAGCAGCAGACCAGATTTAACTCAAGATCAGTAGTGTGAAAGTCCCTGAATTGAGGGCATGAGAGTCACAAAAAAAAAAAAAAAGAATGTGACCTCCAAATAATTGAGCAAGACACTTGCAAAATTGTGGCATGAAAGACTCCTTAAACCCTCTCCCCAACAAAACTATCATCACTAATGAAATTTTTTTTAAAAAACCTGCTATTTAAAGCTCTTGGAAGTTATGTATGTCTTAAGGAAATACAGCAAATGGAGAAACATTTAAAATTTTTTTGTTTATTTATTTATTTGACAGTGACAGACAGAGAAAGAGGGAGGGAGGGAGGGAGAGAGGGGGAGAGAGAGAGAGAGAGAGAGAGAGAGAGAGAGAGAGAGAGAGAGAGAATGAATGAATATGGGTGTTCCAGGGCCTCCAGCCACTACAAACAAACTCCAGATGCATGCATCTCCTTGTGCATCTGGCTTACGTGGGTCCTGGGGAATTGAGATTGAACCGAGGTCCTTAGGATTCACAGGTAAGCGCTTAACCGCTAAGCCAACTCTCCAGCACCAAGAAACATTTTTATAAAAGAAAATTAACTAATCTTTGTTAGAACTATGAAAGTCAATGACATTGAGCCATGACCTGATCCCTATCTCAGTTCAGTGAGATAAAAACTGCTCCTGGCAAATATAGTCTGGGGGCTCCCTGATCCTGAAACCCCAGTCAAGGGGCTACACTCTTTCCCAAGAAGGAGCAGGTACCAGCATTTCTCATCCTTTTCTATACTCATTTCTGTGTTTGAGAAGTGCTGTTACAGAAAGGAATGCCTGATAGGTTTGAGGCTCCCATCATTTATGCACTTAGGGGAGGGAAACTCTACTATGTCAGGTGGTAGACCAAGCACACTAGGCCTCAATTACCTGTACATCAACTTGCTTATAGAGTATATGTACCATTCTGGTGAAAACAAGCTAAGAAAAACAAGATTACCCATCCACTCTCTCACTGGTAAAACAAGAATGTCACTCCAAGAAGTAGTCCACTGTCACTACTAATAGCTCCAGAGCAACAGCTCAGAGATTTTTCCCAGGGGGAGAGGCAAGATTGAGATCAACTTTGCCTGAGGGGAACAAACTTTATTATAAACAGACTATAGGGCAGTTAAAGCCTAAAGGCTGAATCCAAATGAAGAGATTTTGAAGGCAAGCAAATAAAATACCATACGTAGTTCAGAGAGAAAAATACTAAACTATAGGCTCTTTAGCAGAATAACAGAGAAATGAAATGAGGGAGCTAAGAAGAGTCCTTCTTGGGTCAAAACAAGTCTTTAAGTCTGTTCCTACAATACAGCCCAAATCTCAGATCACACTGGAGCAATTTATGTCTGGGTCACTATCAAAAGCAGCAGTGAAGGAAGAAGCTTAACAAGAAAATCAAGGGGCTGGAGAGATGGGTCAGCAGTTAATACACTTGCCTGCAAAATATAATGACCCAAGTGCGATTACCCAGTACCCATGTAAAGCCAGATGCACAAAGTGGCACATGTATCTGGAGTCTGTTTGCAGCAGCTAGAGTAGCTTGCAGTAGTTTGAGTAGAGTTGTGTTATTCCAGGTTGACAGTGCACAAGCCCAAGGCTATTCCCTTTGAGGCGGTGACATCAGAATATGAACATTGTGAAAGAACTGGACTTCAATGAAGAAGTCCAACGAGTCACTAAACAAGCAAATAAACTCCTAGGCGATCAGGATAATAAATATACTATATAAAATCCAATTTCAACAAAAAATCAGATATGAAAATACTCCTAAGAGTATGATCCATACATAGGAAAAAGAACAGGGAATCGAAAATGACTTTGAGGGCTGGAAAGATGGCTTAGCGGTTAAGGTACTTGCCTGTAAAGCCTAAGGACTCATGTTTGACTCTCCAGGTCCCATGTAAGACAGATGCACAAGTGACGCAAGTGCACAAGGTGGCACATGTGTCTGGACTTCAATTGCAGAGGCTGGAGGCCCTGGTATGCCAATGCTCTTGTTCATTTTTTTTCTCTTTCTCTCTCTCTCTTGCATTAAAAAAAGGCTAGTCTGTTGGGCTTGCCTCAAAAAAAATATTGTTTTTAAAAATAAGAAAATGACTTTGAAGCAATCCAGCCATTAAACTTAACAAAAAAATTTAAAGCATCCATAATAAATATGCTTGGTGAACTAAAGGAAACCATGCTTAAAGAAGTAAAAGAAGACTGGGCATGATGGCACATGCTTTTAATCCCAGCACTTGGGAGGCTGAGGTAGGAGAATTGCTCTGAGTTCGAGACCAGCCTGAGACTACATAGCGAATTACAGGTGAGCCTGGGCTAGGTTTCCCAAAAGAAGGCACATTTCTGTGGAAGTACTTGATGACCCACCAAAAGTTAGTGGTAAGACCCTACTGCTGAAGACACCATGTGCTGTTGGCACGTAACATGGAGTGACATGGCTGGAAGCTGGAAGACAGTCCCCAGACAGCGCATTTAGTGCCAGAAGGTGCTACATGAGTGACTGGGGAAAAATGTCCAATATCTGTCCAAGCAATTCATGGTCTAACCTACTTAGCAGCAAACAACCTGACGTGCTGCTCACACAAATGCAATCACAAGTGCAAGCACAGCCATGGTGGGAAACCAACTGCTCTTGATTTGGCTAACTGATCTGCTCAGTGGAACGGAACCCATAGCTGGAGCTGGGAAACAAGTCAGAACCATATCCAAAAATGAGCCCACTCTCCATTATCAAGCTCCCACCAATAGTGGGCTACAAGAGGGCCTACACCTATTAAATTCTCTCTAAAAAATAATGGTTATCCCATTTATCTGGTGCTAATTTTACTCTCCGTTGGAGAATCTGCTTATTTTTTTCAGATAGACACAGATCCTAAGGAGACAACCACTCCATCATACCTCAAAAGGGTATGATGAAACTATGAATAATTAGAGAAAGAAGCAAGAGTGCTATTTTCTTGGTGAACCTAGCACCAGCACAAGGGTGAAGGAAATAGACACAGAGAACAATCAACTCTTACCAAACCAGATATCCAGGGACACAGAGGCTCCCAAGACCTCATCACTGAAGCAGACCTAAAATGAACCTAACATAGCTCAGGGAAATTTGCAGAAGAGGGGGCAGAAACAATGTCAGAGCCACATGTTGGGTCATGATACACAGAGACATTTCCTACCATAACTGATGGATAACCCCACAATGCATGACCCATATACCCCAACAAGGAGGGTCCCTGTGGAGGGGGGAGGACAGGGAGGAGGCTAACAATGGTACCAACTTGACTGCATTCATTGAGTATAAAACTAATTTTAAAAAAAAAGCAGGGCTGGAGGGATGACTTAGTGGTTGAGGCACTTACCTGCAAAGCCAAAGGACCCAGGTTCGATCCCTCAGGACCCACGTAAGCCAGATACACAAGGTGGTACATGTATCTGGAGTTTGTTTACAGTGGTTGAAGGACCTGGTGTGCCTATTCTCTGTCTCTCTCTCTCTCCCTCTCAAATAAATAAAAAATTAGCATAAAAAGTAAATTAAAGAAAGAATGAGTAAGTGAAAACTAAGTACAATAAAAGAAATGAAAATTTCACTCTAAGAAATCAACAGTAGATTGTAAAAAGCAGAAAAATTAGTAAACTTGAAGATATGTCAAGAAAGCTATTCAGATTGAATGAAATTACCAGTTGAACAAAGAAAAATAGAGACTCATAAAAAATAAAAGTGAAAAGAATGAGAGAAAAATAGAGTCAGAGAAATATGGGACACCAGAAGCGTACCAACATGTGAGTAATGGACATACCAGAAAAGAAGCTAGAGACGTGAGAAAAATTTTTTAAATTACACTGAAAATGCCCCAAATTTTATGAATAACTTACACATTAAAAAAAAATTAAGTCATGTGTGGTCACTAGGGTGGTAGAGGTAGGAAGAGTGCCATGAGTTCAGGGTCAGCCTGGGGCTACAGAGTGAGTTCCAGGTCAGCCTGGACTACAGTAAGACCCTGCCTCCAAAACCAAAAACAAACAAACAAAAAAAAGAAAAAGATCAACAAATCACAAACAGGAGAAACAGAGGGAGATATAACTAGACACATGTAAGCTAAAACAAATACAACCTTAAAAGCATCAAGAGAAGAAACTCATCACATACAAGATAAAATTTTAAAAATTTCCAATTCTACATCAAAAAGCCAAAATAAATAAGTAAATAAAACTTTATAAACAGCTGGGCATAGTGGTGCATGCCTTTAATCCCAGCACTTGGGGGGCAGAGGTAGGAGAATTGCCATGAGTTCAAGCCCATGCTGAGACTATATAGTAAATTTCAGGTCAGCCTGAGCTACTGTGAAACACTACCTCAAAAAAAAAAAAGAAATTATAAACAAAAAGACAACTTTCCATATGAAACAATGGAGGTCAGAAGGCAGCTAACAATATATTTTATATTATTTTATTTTATTTTAGTTTAGTTTAGTTTAGTTTAGTTTTTCGAGGTAAGGTCTCACTCTAGTCAAGGCTGACCTGGAATTCACTATGTAGTCTCAGGGTGGCCTTGAACTCATGGCGATCCTCTTACCTCTGCCTCCCAAGTGCTGGGATTAATGGCATGCGCCACCACGCCCGGCTTCAACAATATATTTTAAATGATGACAGAAAATAATGCTTTGACTAAGAATAATAACCAACAAAAAGCTCTTTCAAAAACAAAAGTGAGGGCTAGGTGTGGTGGTGCATGCCTTTAATCCAGCACTCAGGAGGCAAAGTAGGGGATCACTGTAAGTTCAAGGCCACCCTGAGATTACACAGTGAATTCCACATCAGCCTGGGCTAGAGTGAAACCGTACCTCAAAAAAAAAAAAAAAAAAAAAAAACCCAGGTGAAATAAAACAATTTCAGATAAAAATTGGGAATTAATTGCTAGCAGACTTATCTTATAAAAAACACTAAAGATATTTCTTCAGGTTGAAAGATAACAAACAGTAATATAAATCTACACACATACACATGCCCACTTCGGAAAACCAAAAAGAAAAAAAAAAATAAGCCTTTGTAAGTTTAAAAGGGATAAAAATGTAAAATTAGACTCTCCATCAATAATTACATGTACTCAAAAATCAAAACAGAAGGGAATTTGGAAAATTTGTATGTATGTAGAAATTTAAGAGCATGCTCCTAAATAACTAAAGACATAATTGAGAGATCAGAAGGGAAATTATAAATACTAATACTTTGAGATGAATAAAATAAGAACAACACACTAAATTTTTGGGATACAGCAATACACAGAGAAAAATTTACAACAGTATACACATACCACAAGAAGAAAGTGGACATAATATTTAGAGATATGACTTTTGAAGGAAAAGAAAGGTTTAGGTGAGATATTATAGGATTAGTATTCTTATTAGAAGGGACATCAAACAAGCAAGTATTCTCTCTGTCATGTGAGGATATAAGAAGAAGATATCATTTGCAAGCTGGGAAGTGATCCCTCATCAGACTGTGATTATGTTGATGCCATGTTCATGGACTTCTAGACTCCAGGAATGTGAGAAAATAAATTTCTGTTTCTTCACCAATTTTATTATGCCAAGCCCAAGATTAGACAAATAATCTCAAATTAATAACCTAACATTCCCCCATATGAAACTTAAAAAAAGAAGAGTAAACTGAACCAAAGCTAATAGTAATAACAAAATATAGATTATAAAAAATGAAACTGAGAACAGGAGGAAAACCAATTAAATCACAAATTGTTTCTTTAAAAAGCTCAAAAAATGAACAGATATTCACATAAAATAACCAAGAAAGAGAGAAGATTCAGATTACTAAAATCAAAAATGAAAGAGGATAAATCACTAGTAACTATACAAGAAAGTATCTGAAAGTACTACGTCAACACTTTTGATAACTTAGATGAAATAGCCAGTTTCTTATAAAGATACAAACTACCAACATGGACTCCAAAAGAAACTGAAAATCTAAACAGAGCTACAACAGGTTGAGTCAGTAATTTAAAAGCTTTGCACAAGAAAAGTCCAAGCCCAGATGGCTTCAAAGGTGAATTCTCCAAAACATTTGAGAAGAATTAATATCAATTAAAAAAAAACTCTTCCAAGAACAGAAGAGAAAGCAACACTTTCAACTTCTATGAGGCCAATATTCCCAGTTATCAAAACAAAACAGAAGCTGGGTATGGTGGCACATGCCTTTACTCCCAGCACTTGGGAGGCAGAGGTAGGATGATTGCTGTGAGTTGGAGGCCACCCTGAGACTACATAGTGAATTCCAGGTAAGCCTGGGCTAGAGCGAGACCTTACCTCAAAAAAACAAAACACCAGCCGGGCGTGGTGGCGCACGCCTTTAATCCCAGCACTCGGGAGGCAGAGGTAGGTGGATCGCCGTGAGTTCGAGGCCACCCTGAGACTCCATAGTGAATTCCAGGTCAGCCTGGGCTAGAGTGAGACCCTACCTCGAAAAACCAAAAAAAAAAAAAAAAAAAAAAAACCAAACAAACAAACAAACAAACAAAAATAGGTAGCACAACAGGGGCCGGGGATGTTCCATCCCCAGCACCACATACATACCTCTAATTCCATCACTTAGGAGGTAAAGGAAAGATAATCAGAAATTTGAAGTCATCCCTGGTTACATGGTGAGTTCATGGTAAGCCTGAACCACATGAGACTCTGTCTCTCCCCACCTCCCAAAAAGGATATCACAAGAGTTTAAGAAAACAGACTAACATTTCTCATAGTCATTAAAAATACTAAACAAGTACTAGAAGGATGAATCTAGTAATATATAAAAGGATTATATACTATGATAAAGTGGTATTTATTTAAAAAATTCAAGGTTAACTTAATATCTGAAAATAAATTACTATAATACATCATAGTAATAAAGAGCAAAATCCAAATAGCCATTTCAATAATTTTTTTTTGTTATTTTTATTTATTTATTTGAGAGTGACAGACACAGAGAGAGAAAGAGGCAGATAGAGAGAAAGAGAGAGAATGGGCGTGTCAGGGCTTCCAGCCACTGCAAACGAACTCCAGACGCATGCGCCCCCTTGTGCATCTGGCTAACGTGGGTCCTGGGGAATTGAGCCTCGAACCGGGGTCCTTAGGCTTCACAGGCAAGTGCTTAACCACTAAGCCACCTCTCCAGCCCCCATTTCAATAATTTTTTAATCACATAAATAAAAAATAAAATAATTCAACAAAAAGTAGAAGAGAATTTTCTTAATCTAATAAAGAGAATATACAAAAACAATCACAACTAATATCATATTTTATTTATTTAAGCGAGAAAGGAGGCAAACAGAGAGAAAAAGAATGGTGCATCAGGGTCTCTAGCCACTGCAAAGGAACTCCAGATGCATGCGCCCCCTTGTGCATCTGGTGTATGGAGGTCCTGGGGAATCGAACCGGGGTCCTTTTGCTTTGCAGGCAAACGCTTTAATTGCTATGCCATTTCCCCAGCCCCTCATATTTGATTGTGAAAGACTCCTCAAGAACTCCTTAAGACAAGGAATAAGAAAATGATGTCCACTCTTTTCACCTCTACTTAACATTGCACTAGAGGCTCAAGCTACAGAAAAAAGACAAGAGAAAGTAATAAGATGCATCCAGAATAGAAAAGAAAGATAAAAACTATATTTGCAGGTGGCTTGACAGTATATGCATACAAAAAAATCCTAAAGAAGCCGGGCGTAGTGGCGTGCACCTTTAATCCCAGCACTCAGGAGGCAGAGGTGAGAGGATCACCATGAGTTCGAGGCCACCCTGAGACTCCATAGTGAATTCCAGGTCAGCCTGGGCTAGAGTGAGACCCTACCTCAAAAAAAAAAAAGTCCTAAGGAATCCACTAAAAAGCTTTTAGAAGTAATAAAAAAATTTAACAGGGTTATGTGATATAAGATCAAAATAAAGAAGTCAATTATATTTTCTATACATTTATAATTAACAATCCAAAAATTTAACAGAAAATCCAGAAATGAAACACTTAGGAACAAAATAAGAAGAATGTTAGAAAAGACTGTTACAAAGAAAATTTTATGACACTTGTTAAAAATGACAGGACAAACATTATTAAAGGCTACTGTAATGTGAGATCTGTGTTCAACTCCTAATATTGTATAACTTGGACTAGAGAGATGGTTTAGCGGTTAAGGTGCCTGTCTGCAAAGCCTAATGACTCAGATTCAATTCCCCAACACCCACATAAGCCAGATGCACAAAGTGGCACATGCATCTGGATTCTGTTTGCAGTGGTTAAAGGCCCTGGTGTGCCTATCTTCTCTCTTTCTCTCTGTGTTCTCTCTGTCTCTCTCTGCTCGAAAATAAAATATTTTTTTAAAGTCTAGCTACAATGAAAAAATGACAAGATAAGTTCCAGCAAGGATGCAAAGAAACTGGAATCTTCACACATTGCTATGGAGTATGTATAAACTATTTTAGGAAAGTTTGGTCTTTCCTCAAAATGTTAAGACATATAGTTACTATGTAGTCCAGCAATTCTATTCCTACATATGCAATCAAGAGAACTAAAAAACATGTTAACACAAATACTGTACACTAATGTCCATAACAGCATTAATAATATTAATAATCAGAAAGTTGAAAATCATAAGAGTATCCACTGATACACGCTACATGAATGAACCTCAGTATCAATAGGGTAAGTGAAAGAAATCAAGATGATAAACAGCACATCTTATACTATTCCATTTATGTAAAATGTCCATAAGAGACAAATTTTTAGGAAAAGGGATTAATTGCTGCTTGCATCTAGGGCTTGGAGAGAAATGAGGAGTGACTGAAAAAGAGTACAGAATTTCTTTTCAGGGAGAAGAAAATGTTCTAAAATTGCAGTGAGGGGCTGGAGAGATGGCTTAGTGGTTAAGGTACTTGCCTGCAAAGTCAAAGGACCCAGGTTCAATTTCCTAGGACCCATATAAACCAGATGCACTAGGTGGTGCATGTGTCTGGAGTTTGTTTGCAGTGGCTGGAGGCTCTGGTGCCCATTCTTCTCTCTCTCTCTCTCTCTGCGTCTCTCTCCTTCTCTCTCAAATAAATAAATAAATAAATAAGTAAATAAAATAAAAATGTAGTGAGGATTACACAATTCTGTGAATAAAGTTTAAAAAATTGAATTGTATATGTGAAATGAGTGAAGTATTTCAATTAAGCTATTCAACATCAAAGGAAAATAATTTGAAATGCTTTTTTTTTTTTGAGGTAGGGTCTTGCAGTAGCCAGACTGACCTGGAGTTCACTGTGTAGTCTCAGGCTAGCCTCAAACAGTGATCTTCCTACCTTTGCCAACCAAGTACTGAGATTAAAGGTATGCACAACCATGCCAAGCTGAAATGTTTTTGATATATATATATATATAATTTGTCATTTTTATAACTGTGCAAACAAGTTATTTAAAGGTAGTAAATTTAAATATTTAATTAATTTAGTTATTTGCGAGCGAGAGAGAGAGAGAATGGACATGCCAGGGCCTCCAGCCACTGCAAACGAACTACAGATGCATGTGCCACCTGTGCAACTGGCTTACATGGGTTCTGGAGAATAGTACTTTGGTCCTTTGGCTTCACAGCCAAGTGCCTTAACTGCTAAGCCATCTCTCCAGCCCCATAAAGGTAGTTAATTTAAAATTTGATTTGCTAGGAACTTTCTGCATCTATAATAACATCGTATGTTATATAACTGCACAAAGGCTAACAAGAAGAAAATAGAAATGAGACTCAAATTAGGTAAGTATGATTCTAGCTGGGCATGGTGGTGCACACCTTTAATCCCAGCACTTGGGAAGCTGAGGTAGGATGATTGCTGTGAGTTCAAAGCCAGCCTGGTTCTAATTCCAGGATAGCCTGGGCTAGAATGAAACCCTACCTCAGAAAAAAAAGATATGTATGATTCTACTACACCTTTGCTGAAAGCCAATAAACTTTTTAGTAAGAACTGCATCAATGAGCCAGGAATGGTGGCACATGGATTTAATCCCAGCACTCGGGAGGCAGAGGTAGGAAGATCGCTATGAGTTCGAGGCCATCCTGAGACTACATAGTTAATTCCAGGTCAGCCTGGACCAGAGTAAGACCCTACCTCGAAAAACCAAAAAAAAAAAAAAAAGAATTGCATCAATGAATGTGTAAGTATGTACAATCACAGAATAGGATGTGAAAACTAATCTGACAAACTCCATTAATTATATGTGTTAATCAGTCTATTATATTGCCAAAACAAAACTGAATATAAACTATAAATAAGAGGATAAAAATTTAAAGGAACAAAATGGAAACACATTTTTGAGACAATAAGCCTAGAAGTGGAGCTTTTGAAATGACTTTTCATGATCTATAATGTAAAAGTAACTCAAATAGTTAAGCCAAGATTATAAATAAATTGGAATTTATGATATTTAACAATGTCTTATAAAAATGTTCCTGGGCATGGTGGCACACACCTTTAATCCCAGCACTCCAGAGGCAGAGGTAGGAGAATTGTGAGTTTGAGGCCAGCCTGGAACTACAGAGTAAGTTCCAGGTCAGTTTGGGCAAGAATAAAACCCTACATCAAAAAAAACAAAATTACCCTTAGAAGATAATTTAAAAGTGGTGCTCAGGATACATTGCAGAAGAGGTGGTGGAAAGAATGTAAGAGCCAAAGGAAGGGTAGGACTGCTTACAATGCAATCTTTCAGACAAAGTGGCCTGGATATCCATGACCTCACAGTACCTGAACTACCTACACAAGACCCTCATAATAGGAGAAAAGATGATATCAAAATAAAAGAGAGACTAAAAGTGGTGCTCAATGTTGAATATGCAATAGAATTCTGTCCACTCCCAGAATATCTGATTTAGTAGATCCGGGCCCCAAAACTTGCATTTCTAAGAAGCTGCCAAATGATAATGATAATGCTCCTCGTCCAGAGAGCACACTATGATAACCTAAACTCTGAAAATCAACAGCATCATCCTAAATTTAAATACTACTACATAAACCAATTAAAAATAAACTTGATACCTCTCTCTAGATTCTTTTATTTTTTTTCTTTTCTTTTTCAAATTTGGTGCTTCTGAAGATGGAATTCAGGACTTTATGAATGAGAACCAAGCATTCTACCAGTCATGTTTCCAGCTTTCTCTGAATTATTTTAATGTGCTAAATCAGATTCTATATAAAAGCAAACATAGACCATTAGAAGGAGATCATAACAGTTTATTCTTCTGAGGAAAACAACAGTCAATTTTTTTGTTTCAATTCTTTCTTTGATTTGATCAAGCTATAGACTTTCTATAGAGGTCAATTAGTGTCTGGAAACATTATCAGCTATTTGAGAATCTCCAGAAAAAAACTGACAAAATTATTCTAAATTGTTAAAGTATCATAATGTTTTTGGTAATCAATGCTGCTAAGTAAAGTAATAAATTTAAAGAACATTTAGACATACTAAGAAAAAACATACAAGAGATAAGATACAAGAGCATAAGTAAGTAACTTCCATATTTTAGCTGTTAGTAGCTTCCAATGGTGAGAATAAGGTAGTGCTGTTTCAGTCTCTCTAGAACAATGTGCCTCTAATCCAGTAATCTATTATCATGTTTGTCCACATGATAGAAAATATGCCATTAAAACATACCTATGTTTCTGACCATGATTCCTTTTAGTTCATCCACTTGTGCTTGAGTCTCCATCACTCTGTCTAGGCCCTTATTCTCGGAGTGATGCTTCTATAAGAAAATAAGTTTTAACTTATGATACCCAGGCATTATTTACAATAGAAAAACAAAAATAGGAGGAATGATAGCCTATACTAAAGAATGCTACAAAATTATGTTTATATTATATAAAAGATATATGACACTTCAGTAGAAAAACAGACCTACAGGAAAATGCTGGCAATATAAAAGCTACTTTCATATGGAATGTATCTTTGTATAAAATATCATCTTGCATAAAATCCAGTGAAATGTATTATAATATATGAAAATATATAAGACTCTTAGGAAAGAAGTGAGGGGATATGTAATCTGTGTTCACATGAGGAAGGAGGAAAAAAAGACTATAATTGGGCAGGAGGAACAGGACAGGCACTCTCAATTGTTCCTCACTTCTAGAGTATAATGAGGTAGGCCAACGAGCTCAGTATTAAGGTATCTGCTCTTCTGTCTGTGGGATCACAACATACATCCTATTTTCATTGGCTTCTTAAGACCTAGAATCAAAGACACCGATAACAGATATTTTGACATTATCCTCCATAGCAAACAACTACATAGTGCTCTATGATGAAGATGCTTTCAAGTGACTATTGTGTGCTTGATCTCAAGGAGTCTTCTATATCACCTTCTCCAAGGCTCAGGGAATAGCACGAAAGACAGGGTAGAACAAATTTAAGAGCCAAAGGATGGGGAGAATGTTGTAAAATGTTGTCGTCCAGAGATGGCAAGGGTGTTACATTCATGAACTCACAGTAGGTGTGGTTTCATGCACAAGATTGAGCCCATCAACATTCCCCTGTGGATAAAGAAGGCCCCATCACTCCTCAAAGAGCTACTGGCAGTTAATGGTTGTTGGGGGAGGGGGAGTCATATTATTGTATATGTAGCCCCTGCTAAGTTGTCCATATTCTAGTAAAGAACACCCCACCCATGCTCATGCAAGCAAACCTAAACTCAGTGAGTCACAAGAAAAGACATTTACATATTAGGGGGAGTATTTGGGAAGATGGAGGAGTTGGGTGGTAGTAGGAGCGAGATAAGAGTATAACAGGGCAAATATGATCAAAATATATACATGTATAAAATTATCAAAATAAAATAAAATTTAAAAGATGTTTTTAGGGCTGGAGAGATGGCTTAGCGCTTAAGGCACTTGCCTGCAAAGCCAAAGGACCCAGGTTCGATTCCCCAGGTCCCATGTAAGCCAGATGCACAAGGTGGCACATGCATCTGGAATTCATTTGCAGTGGCTGGAAGCCCTGGCATGCCCATTCTCCAATCCCTCTCTCTCTCTCTCTTTCTCTCTCCTTCTTTCTCTCAGTTTGAAATAAATAAATAAAAATATAAATATTAAGAAAAGATGTTTTTATTATTTCCAGTTACTATAAATGAGGACACCGATTTTTCAAAGGGTTACAAAAAGACCTTGAGCTAATGACAACCCTGATATTTTGAAAGTTTTCTGCCAGGTGATCTTATCTACTTTTGGTATATTTTTGCTGGTGGTATTTGGGACAACTTCACATATATAAACATTTTCTAGTGGGAAGTATGAAACAAACCCCTGCTTGGATAATAAAGGCTTATAAATAACTAATTTAAAAGGACTTCAGGGCTGGAAAGATTCCTAAGTGGTTAAAGATGATTGCTTGCAAGCCTGGTGGCCTGGGTTTGATTCCCCAGTAGCTACATAAAGCCAGATGCACAAAGTGACACATGTATTTGGAGTTCGCTGGGCCCTGGTGAGTCCAAACTCTCTCTCTCTCTCTATCTATCTTTCTGCCTGCCTCTTTCTCTATGTATGTATCTCTCTCTCAAATAAATAAAATGTACTTTCTTAAAAAGGACTTCATTCCAAGATACACACACACACACACACCCCCCTCAAAGGAAATATTAAAACAAAAAAATGGGTAAATTAAAACTAATTACAAATATTTTTTTCAAATTTACAAAAAAATCATAAAGTAATATCTGTACTTAAATGCTCTCATAAATAAAAGCAATTTGGAAGGTTCTAAAACATCATTATATATCATAAAAACATAAAACAACAATGAGGGGCTAGAGATGGCTTAGCAGTTAAGGTGTTTCCTTGCAAAGCTTGATGGCCTAGATTCAATTATCTAATACCAATGTAAAGCCAGATGCACAGAGTGGTGCATTCATCTGGAGTTCATTTACAGCAGCAAGAGGCCCTGGCATGGCCAGTCTTTCTCTCTCCCTCCTTGCAAATAAAAATATTTTTAAAAGACCACAATGATGGGCTGGAGAGATGGCTTAGCGGTTAAGTGCTTGCCTGTGAAGCCTAAGGATCCCGGTATGAGGCTCAATTCCCCAGGACCCACGTTAGCCAGATGCACAAGGGGGCGCATGCATCTGGAGTTCATATGCAGTGGCTGGAGGCCCTGGCACACCCATTCTCTCCCTCTCTCTCTCTCCCTCTTTCTCTCTCTGTCGCTCTCAAATAAATAAAAATAAACAAAAAAAAAATTTTTTAAAAAAGAGCACAATGAGACACCACTGCACACCCACTAGAATGGCTAAAATGAAAGACAGACACAGTAATTTTAAGAATGCAGAAATGCTGGAACTGCTGGTAAGAATGTAAAATGGTACAAAAACTTTGGAAAGTAGTGTAATTTTTTTAATTACACATCACTTACCATATGAACCAGCAATTCCATTTCTAGGTGATTATAAAAGAGAAACAAAAACATATGTCCACACAGAGACCAATTCACAGCAGCTTTAATCATGACAATTGAAAACTGAAAGCAACCCAAACATCCAGCAACAGTTATATGGATAAGCCAATGTGATACATGCATATAACACCATTCAACAAAAAAAAGGAAATCAGTTGCTGATTTACCAAAAAAAAAGGATGCAAAAAAACGGATGAGTACCCAGTCTATGATTCTACTTATGGAAATGTCTAGAAGACACAAAACTAATCTAAAATGATAAAAAAAATAGATCATTAATTCCCTGGGGGTAGAGGGTTAGGAAGAGACTGACTGGGAAGGGAGATAAGAGAAGTTTTAAAACAAAGGAAATGCTTTGAGTTGACAATCAGAGATTTATACAGATGCACAAATAGATTTTTACATGACTAATTTGATCTGTTCAAAAATTAAACTTATACTGTGGATGGGAAGAAAGTTTATATACAGGTTAAAAGGCCATTTGGCATATTCTGTATATTTAAGCATTAGTTTGATTAGATGATCTTTAATGTTCTTCCCAATCCTGACTATTAATAATAGAGGACATCATCAATTATTAGCTTTCCATACTAAATGGCTATGCAGACTTATAGGAACACAATCAGGAAAGTATACTATAGGTCAGAGCCCCTATATTCATAGTGCTTTAAGGTAATAAGAAAACATGAATCAAAATGTTATCCTGAATTTCTTACCAGCTGTGCAGCCAAGACACTTGAGAACTCGCTGTTCATGGCATATGGAAGTGCTGTCTGTGCTCTTGAACCGTAAGTATTCTGGAACCTTTTCTTTACTTCATTTAGAAAATTGAAGGCTCTGGAACGTTCAAAATCCTGAAAAGTGACCAACACAAAACATAAAGTAAGAAAAGATGATGTGGCAGGTTAGCAATAACAATAATAAAAACAGATAACATTTACTGAGCAATGACTAAGAGGAGGAACCAGTATTGATCTCGTTTTACAGATAAGGAAGCAAAGACCTTGCCGTTAGAGAAACAGCTAGTAAATAAAGAGCTGAAAGTAAAATCCAAACATATATTAGTGCCAACTAAAGATAATGTTACCTAGGTTACCATCAACTTCAGAGGTTAGAAATTAGTTTTTTGTTTTGTTTTTTACGGGTAGCCCAGGCTAACCTGGAATTCACTATGTAGTCTCAGGCTGGCCTTGAACTCACAGCAGTCCTCCTACCTCATCCTCCTGAGTGCTGGGATTAAAGGTGTGCACCACCACAGCCAGCAGAGAGGGGAGGAGGGAGAGAGAGGGAGAATGGCTGTGCCAGGGCCTCTAGCCTGTGCAAACAAACTCCAGATGCATGCATCACTTTTTGCATCTGGCTTTACGTAGGTACTGGGTAAGCCAACTTGGGTTCTACTAGAAGGTCCATCATAAGAAGATGTTCTTATAAATAAATTCATAAAAATTATTATAGTCTTTTACATATAAAGATGCTAGTGACATGAAGTTCAAATTGAAATCTCCAATAGTGGTGAAACATTTGTAAAGGTCAAGTGACATATACTGGTCTATTCTCAAAAAGTGTGTGGGGTGTGTGTGTGTGTGTGTTATGTGTGTGCACTCATGTTTGCATCACATCACAGTTCAAGAAATTTGAGGCTCAATTCTGATCATTCCAGATTTTTTGATATTTCTCATTAATTCCAAACTTTTTCACTCTAGTCATTTCAGACATAGTTGGACTTTATTGTGAAGCTGGGGCTAAAAATCATTCTGATGATCACTGTAGTTGTCATTTCCACTTAGTTTAAATCAAGGATTCTTAAAAATAGGGTCAATGGCCAAAATTCAATGGGCGCTTGTACTTGGATAGAAAAAATATATATTATTACAATGTTAATTTCACTAGTCTTTACCTTAAATTTCAATTGTGAATGGAGGAAATAAAACAAAGGAGTATTAAACAGTAACTGTAGTTTTGTCACCTATAGAAATCTTTATATGCCATCAAAGTTACAGAGACATTGAAATTATTTAAATTCATTGCCATTTGAATATTATTAAGTGATCACTTCTCAGCCTTTTGGCTAAGATCAATTGTCAAAATTATTAAGTGTTATACTCATGGCTAGGTCTTATCAATGAACCTACAAGGAAGTATACAAATTATTATATCACTTTAAAATATTCTGAATGTTATAAATATATATCAGTATAATTGGTTTTCTTTAGAATCATGTATGGTCTACTTCATCCATTTAATAACAGTCTGAATGTGACCAAAAGTGACAAAAGGATCTGAAAATAAAGTTTAAGAATCCTGACCTATAGCAATCATGATAATTCTATAACTTTTATCAGAAAGCAGTTTAGCAATTGGTAGGTATGACATGAAAGGACATTAACTTTAAAAGTGAGAAGAGGGAAGGGTATATACTTTCCTTGTTACTACAATACAATTAAAGAACACATTCCCTCTTCATTGTACATAAATAAATAATAATGATACTCCACGCAACCATAAGAGAAACCTTCCTGGGAAGAAACTGACAATAAGGAAAAAAGACAAAAGTTACTTGATAGCTTTATAAGTTATATTTTGGGTCCACAGCCAGCAAATACAAAAAAAAACCCTAACCACTATAAATATGTTTACATAGCTAACATAATATACTGTCATTTTGTTTCACCAATGGCCATATACATTAAAATTTCATTTACTATTGACTGGAAGAAGGGCACAATATATTTAATTTGATATTCAAGTTAAACATTTTGAGAAGCTTTCAAACCAATCATAATTATAGGCTCCAATCTCACTATATAATAGAATAAATACAAAAGTTAGAAGGGATTAAACAAAAATTTAGCTTATCTATACATATTCAAATTTTGTCATATGCTGCTCCATATAACAAAGGCAAACTACATAAAAAACTTCTAGTTATAAAGTTTTACCCACCATAAGTATAGACAATTAAGAACTGACTGTATTAGTATACATAGTGAAACAGCTACATGTATCTAATTTACTTACATCATCAGTGATACAAAGATACACAATCCTGTCTTGGCAGATGTAATGGAACAAATAGCTGTAAAACAAAAAAGTGTAAAACTTAGTGTGATTATAAGCAACATCTTTTTCACCTCTATGTATAAACATTCTCATTCTCCCCTCGACCATACATCTATTTATCCAGCTAAACAGCTGAAAGTAAAGAAAACATGAAAAGAAACTCTCCATCCAACCTACTGAATTACTCATTAAAATGATAGCTGTAAAAGCATAATTGGACTCATCTGGTAGTTTGAATGTGAAATGTTCTCCATAGTCTCATATACTTGTAATTCAGCCTCATACTCAATTTGGGAGGTGGAGCCTTGCTGGAGGAGGTATGCTTGTGATGGGCCTTGGGATGTTAAGCTAAAGAAACTCTTGCCAGAGCTAGCTCACTCTTGCTGCTGCCTTCAAGCTGCTGTGGCAAGATGTGATGATAATCCTCTGCTCTGACATGTTTTCCCCTCCATAATGAAACTTCCCCTCAAGGCTGTAAGCTGAAATAAACTTTTTCCTCCCATCTGCTGCTGCTTATGGCTGGGCGTTTTATCCTAGCAATGAGAAGGCAACTGGTACAACTCTTAATGCCTGAACAAGAGATGATATCTTAGAAGTGACATACAATTAAAATTAATCCCCAAAGGCCATGTGGTTTTCTTCGCCTTTTTCTAAAACTGCAAAAACAAACATATTTCTTACCAAATATTCAACAGTAACATTTGAGTGTCTGCTCTGATCCAATTATGTACTAGACACTAAGGACACAACATGCAAAACTATCAGTCCCTACATAGTACAAGGAATTACAGAGCAACATAGGATGTTAAGGGCAGTACATAGTGCTCTGGGAACATAAAAGAAGCAGGAAATTATCAAAGGATAAAAGTGATGTCTGAACTAAGACCAGAAGGTTAAAGTAATAGAGAGCAAGATAAAGTGTTAGCCAAGAGTATACAAGAATGAGAATTTTTTTTCCAGAAAGCAGTGAGAACTGAGGACAATCAAAACCTATCAAATTAATGAAAGCTGACTCCCTGTCAGGAGATGTACCACCCCTTGCACAACAGCTAGGGTCTAGGTGAAACCACACGGGAACTGGTGTGATGAACAAGAGTGCTGCTTCCAAGGTGAGTCTGACAACCTGGGCCAGGGTGATGGAGACAGACACTGAGGATACTCAAAATGCACCAAAGCAGAAATCCAGAAGCTGCTGAGAGCTCAGCACTAATGTAGACATAAAGCAAACACACACCAAGGCTCAGAGAATTTTGTGGGAGAGGGGGCAGAAAGAATGTAAAAACCACAGGGTGAGAGGGAATATCAAGAGGCATTGCCCTCCCCCAACAATGACGGACTGCTGCTCTCCTAACTCATAACCCACAACTCCATGGTTCACACCAGCAATCCCACTAAGGGAAGACCCTCAGTGGAGTGGAGACAGGAAGGAGGGAAATGATGGTATCAACATATGATGTGTCCATGCAAAGTTTCGACTTCATAAAAAAAGAAAGAAAGAGAAATAAAGGAATCAGCAAGCATAGGATTTGAAGATAAAAGAGCAAACAATGGATATAAAACAATAAAATAGGTTCATATGACTAGAGTATATAGTATGTTCAGAAAAAAAATCATGGACAGAAAAGATTGTAAAAGTAAGCAGATATTTAATTACATAAGCCTTTACAATTCACATTGGGCATTGTTCTAAATACAAAAGATCTAGGGCTGGAGCGATGGCTTAGCAGTTAAGGTGGTTGCCTGCAAAGCCAAAAGACCCATGTTGGATTCCCCAGGATCCACATAAGCCAGATGCACAAGGTGGTGCATGCATCTGGAGTTTGTCTGCAGTGGCTAGAGGCCCAGGGGCACTCATTCTCCCTCCCTCTCTCTCTCTCCTTCTTTCTCTCTCCTTCTCTCAGATCAATAAAAAGAAAAATGTTTTTTGTTTTTTGTTTGTTTTGTTTTGGGTTTTCAAGGTAGGGCTTCACTCTAGTCCAGGCTGAATTGGAATTCACTATGTAGTCTCAGGGTGCCCTCGAACTCATGGTGATCCTCCTACCTCTGCCTCCCAAGTGCTCAGATTAAAGGCATGCACCACCACGCCCAGCAAGAAAAATATTTTTAAAAGAGATCAAGTGCCAGCCATGCTACTATCATATTTGTTTTTTTTTTTTAATAATAGGTTTTTTTCTAAGCTTAATTTCTATTATGAAATCTTATAAATTCCAAGACTGATTTAGGTGCCCTTCCTTTGTGTGTCTACATAGTACATACTATTTGTTCATGTTGGAGCATGTGCCATGCTGTATTATCATTTCAATCTTCATTATCTCTGTCCCCTGACTATAGGGCTCCTTGATGATACATATCATACCTAGGCATACCATGGACAACTTAAACACGTCACAACCTGGATGTTGTCATTTTATCTGTAAAATTAATCTCTCCTAAACTACACTTGGAAGTCATCGCTTGGTACAAAAAGGTCACAAAAAAATCAAGACATCTTGATAGTATAGTAAATGCTATGAAGAGAGAAAGAATTTAGTATTGAATAGTAAATTGGTAAGAGTAGCTGGAGAACAAAACTAAGGACTAAAGTAGTGGAAGACGAGGCTACTGAAAGAAAAAATATGGAGAAAGAGGAGAGAGAATAGACTAACAAACTTGCTACTCATCTCTTTGGTTTTATCTTCACTATTCTCAGTACCATTCACAGAGAACAACCAGAAAATCCCTAAATATGACTGCATGCCTCCATAACTGTGTATCTGCTGTTCTAACTAGAATATTAGCTCCATACTCACTACTTCCCATTCTATATTATATTCATCTATGGATTCCACTGATTCCCTTTTAAACTATAATCTCTACTAGAATAGTACTATATTTCTTGTTATATCACCATCACCACGTAGTGCCTAACAATAGTTAGGTACTATGTTAATATTTGCTGAAAGAATGAACAAAACTTGCAAGAGTGACTCCATAGAGATAGGAGGACCAGGATGAGATGCAAGTAGACAAGAACAGCACATAGAAAACATTTTCTTCAACTAAAATAGTCACTTTTATACCTTCCTTTAAAATATCATTTCAATAATAGGATAATTACAAGTTAAATTTATAAGTATATATTAAAACCAGACATTTTACTGTCATAGAAAATGTCTCGTGCTAAGCCACACATGTTGGCTCATGTCTGCACTCCCAGTACTCTGGAGGCTTTGAAAGACATTTTTAGTTATAAATGCAAAATGTTTTTGCAAAGGTAGAAACCATTAGTTTTAAGATTTGTCAACTAAAACTATGTAGCAACTTTGTATGTTTGCACAAAAGTATTTGGGAAACAGATTGTACTGCTAACATCTCATCCTAAGTGTCTTTTGCTATTAGAGTTTTAGGTGCTTCAAAACAAAATAGAGAATGGTAATTTTGGGAATTGTGATTAAATTGTTGGTGCTGCTTATATCCAGGAGCTCAGACAGGTAAAGTGTTAAGCATTTTTATTTCTCAAATGGGGGATATTTTGCTAGCTTATTATAAGAACACAGAATTATTCTTCTCCTCCTAACATTTTTTTTAGGAAGAGTTCAATGTTTACTCAAGCAGTGTTTAATATCTTCCATTGCACCAGTGATTTTAGATGATGATTTAAATATTGATGAGGGTTGTGGGTTTTTCCATATTCCTTTTTCTTCTGTGGATATATGAGACAAATACATTTTTAATAGAATGAGTAATGGAGGGGTAGAAAGGCAAATACTTCTGACTTGCCAAAGAAAACAAAGGAGCTACAATGAATATGCTAGGTTTTTAGCTATACAAAAGGTTGTTTCATTGTGTACTTCAGGCTGATCTGGAACTCACTATGTAGACCAGTCTGTAGAACTTGCAGTGATCACCTACCTTAGCCTCCTGAATACTGCTTTGTCAGCTTATTCAAATTAACCTACCTAAAAGCTTGTTTTCTAGTTTTCTACTTTGGTTCCTTCCTTCCCTCTATTACACACATATCAGAACTCACTTGCCATGTGAATATGTTAGTTTATTATTTTCGGAAGGTATCTTAGCCAGAATCTGCTCCGTCACCTCCAGGAAGTTTCCTCCACACCAAGCATGTTTGGCAAGGATAGTGGTTCCCCTGGCAACAACAGCAAACAGAATTGCCATGGCTTCAATCTATTAAAAGGAAAAAAAAGACACAGGTTTAGAATATTTCTTTGACATAATCTTTCAAAGTAACTTACTATCATTTATCAATAGCCACCAGGAGATAGTGTTGAACAATGCACTGCAATATGAAAATTAATAGACAATAGAAACTTGGGGTATACCAGTGAGCACTGGTATAAAGTATACTTAATATGCATGAGGCCCTGGGTTCGATTCCTAGTACCAAGGAGAAAAAAATATGCTCACAGTTTTCTACAAGCTGACAACACAAACCACTGATACATACCAGTGTTAGAAGGCTGTATTTATAATTTATATAGCAAAAGCAGCTGATATCCTTTTTAAAAACAAAGACCATAAATAGCAAAGTGCTATAAAGATGTCTTCACATCTAAAAATTTATCCTAGGGAAATAGTTTAAGAGAAATTAGACTCTAGATTCACAAAGATAACTGCTAATAATAATCCATATTTATTAATGCTCACTATGTGATACCAGTTTGATTACTTTTTAATTATTAACTCTTCAATCTCATAACTCAACGAGATTATATATTGTTACAACATTTCTATTATAGATAAGGAAAACTGAGGCACAGATGACTTAACCAGTTGTCTCAAAATTTCAGAACTAGAGTGAGAGTGATTTAAACAAAGGCTGTATGATTCTAGAATCCACAGTCTTATGTCTATATAGTACACTGCCTGGAATAGGAAATAAAATAAAATTAGCCCAAACTTTTGACAAGAAAAGAATAATTTTATAAAGTTATGGTAGTATCCTTCATAAACAAAATACTACCAAAACAATATGTCCTGAGTTTTAAGCTATTTTCCTTATGTTTGCCTGTAAATATATGTTATTTTTCCTTAAAAAGATCAGTTTCCCCTTTTCAATGGCGTAAAGTTACAGAGATGACAAATATCAACACTTCAACCTAATATTTGTTAACATGCCCATTTCACCCAATAGATCAGTGATTTTCAAACTGTAGTACAAATACAAATCATGTTGGGTGGCAGAATGATAGGCTATTGCTAAAAATTCAAATTTTTAACATAATCTTTTAAAATTCTGATTTTGTAAGCCTGTGGTCAGGCTCAGAAACTTGTGTTTAAAGCAAGCCTGTCTGGATGTCTGGTGATTCATACATACAACCAGAATTTGTTTGCAGGTTATAAAGTGCTCAGGGTCAGTTGAGTCCTGATTGGAACTCCCATACCAAAGATTAGAAGGTACTCATCTGTCTTTTCAGCTGAACTCCTCTTGTGATCACTTCTTATCCCTATGTCTAAATAAATTTGTTACCCAGAGCTGTGTCAGTCATTTTCTTTCCAGAATCTTCCATACAAATATATACATTATAGTTTCCAACTCACTGTCTCATGCTTTATCTTCCTTGATCCAAAATGCCTCCTTTGACCATGTAGCATGCTACAGTTACTATTCCATTTCTTAGGCTCTTGTCTATATAGTATCTGTGCTTTCCTACCTCCTTTTAAAGCTTCAACCTTCCAAACTCTACCTTTGCTCTTAACATGCCACAACATCATACTTCCAAGATCACCAAAAACCTCTATATTGCGCAATACAGTGATCACGTTTTATTCTCACCCTACTTGACCTATAAGGAACCATCAACGTTATTGACTAATCCTCCTTCTTGAAACATTCTTATGTATTTGGCTTCTTTTTATTCATTTTTTGTTTTGTTTTCTTGATAACTGTTTTTCCTTTAACTCACCACTAATGTTGACTTTGCTATAGGACTGAGACTATACCCTTCTATCCCAAGATGAGCTCATGGGTATCTGGCATTTAAAGTATGATTTCGGGGACATTTTCTTCAGTAGTGTAGCCACTGTTAAGTTGTTTGTACACCAGTAAGTAACCTCCTACCCATGCTCATGCAAGCAACCCAAATTAAACTCAATGGGTTACCAAGAAAAAGACAACAAAGAAGGGGGACTTCTTGGGAAGAAGGGATTCAGCAGGAGTGGGAGAATGACAAGAGAAGGTAATGGAGGTTAGTATGATCAAAATACATTATGAGCATCGATAAAATTGTCAAAAACTAAAGTGAACAAAGCAAATTTTAAAGAAAGAAATAAAGTATGATTTATCTGAAGATATACTGCATAAGAAAAAAAAAGAACAGTGTCAATGATAAAAACCAAGGTACAGCCATCAATAGAGGGGAAAAAAGTCGATTAGACACCCACAAAGACCAAGGAGCTTGCAAAACAACAGCAAGCTCAGGGATTAGTAAGAGACTCCAGCTCAAACAAAAACATGTGGAAGAATGATGGAACAGAGGGGAAAAAAGCTTCTAATCTACATATAATGTATTTTGATCATATCAACCTCCATTACCTTCTCTTGTCCCTCGCCCACCCATCAGTCTCTATGAAGATTCAGGAAGAAAACAGCTTTGCAATGATACAAAAAGAATTATTTTAGGGGGGTGCTGTAGGTTCATCATTAACCAACCTCAGGTAATTGCTTAAAATGCCTTAATCTTAAATTATGTTAATAAATATGACGCCTTTATCTCTTTAAGTACTATTACCATTACAGTATGTGCTAATTAGAATTTATGTGAAACATTGAATCCAGTCCTAGGTACCTCAAGACTGGACAGAAGAAAGAGAAGTGACAGTAGCATGTGAGTAATGGCTGAAGAGACTAGAGATAGTTAACATGAAAAAAGAGAAGGGAATGCGAAAACAATTTTCAAGTTAAAGAGAAGGAAATGTAAAAATAATTTTTAAGTTTCTGGAAAATGTACACACACACAAATGAATTGGAAGTATACTATATGTGTGTGTGTATGAATTGGAAGTACTCTTTGGAGTAAAAATAAGAACAATGGATAGAAATTACAGAGAAGGGGTGTGTTTTCCTCAATAAAAGTATTTCCTAACTAAAATTCACTAACTGTTAAACACTGAATAGGTAGCAACAGAAACCTGACTTTCCCATCATTAATAGGAGTTCCATCTTCTGTCCTATACTGTCCCAAACTACTCCTATAGTCGAGTTTTTTTTTTGCCCCCATTGGAACTCTTCTGTAGTTAAGTATTTAACATAAACAACAACAGCAGAAAGAACACTGTATTTGAAGTCAGAAAAACCTGGTTTTACTAATTATTAGCAGTGTATGAATGCCTAACAAACCACAGAATGTTATATAATATTCATAAGAAAAAACATTTAAACATAAGCCAGACCAAGAAGCAGAAAAATCTAATGGAATACAAAGTACTATCTCAATACTGCTTCTCCTTAATCTCTTAAACATTTCTCAACTTGGTCCAAGAGGCATCATCCCAATTCTACTTGAATCCTGTTAAGAATCTTGTATCAGTTTCCCCCGGCTTCCATTAAAAAAGTACCCCAAACCAGTTTTACTGCTAACAAAAATTCTAAGGTGCTGGTAAGGCCATGGTCCCTCTGAAATCTATAGGGAAGTATCTTTTGTTTCTTTCTAAATTCTTGGCATTCCTTGGCTTGTAGCTGCAGCACTTTCATCTCTGCCTCTGTAGTCACATGGTGTTGTCTCTGTGTATTTGTATTTTCATATAATATGGTCTCTGTATCTCTTCTCTCCTTATGAGACCAGTAATATTGGCTCAACTGTTTACTCAGTATTTTAAGTTACATCTTAATTACATCCGCAAATAATCTATGCCTAATAAATTCCCATGCACAAACAGCAGGGGTCAGGATTTCAATAAATACTTTTTGGAGGACACAATTCACACACATTTTAAAAACTCACTGGTCCTCCCAAATTGACCCTACTCTTCCCTCATAATTCACAATCCTCCAACTTGCCTCTGTCTCCCTCCCCTTATAATTCACATCCATCCAACTTGCCTTTCTCTGATCTCTAAAACCTCTAAGAGGCATGTCCTTAGAGCTAGGACCTAGAAAGACAACCTACAACAGCTGAAGTTAGAAAAGCCTGTTGTAGTCAGGTGGTGCCCACCTGCAATCCCAGCAATTGGAGATAGAAGCAGGAGGATCATGAGTTCAAAGTCAGCCTAGGCTACACAGTGATTTGCAGGCCAGCCTGAGCTAGATGAAACCCTGTCTCAAAAAAAAAAAAAAATCAAAACAAAGAAAAGCCTGTTGCTACTATGTTAAGGTTCTAAGTAAAAAAAAAATTACTGTGTGCTAAACATTTGCTGATAGCTCAAAAAAAATGCTATGGCCAAATCTAAATGAAGACTCTAGACACACTTTAAAGAATTACAGAGTGTGGATAAGATCTTGGAGTTCACTAAATAATAAGTTTATGAGCTGTTACTCAAGGGAAGATGGTGAACTAGAAATACCCAGCATTCTCCTGAAGCTCCACCAATTGAAACAGACATTACATGTGTGGTTTCAGGGAGAGCTGTGTGCCAAGGAAAGGTAAGGAAAAACAACAGTAAACAGTCAAGCAAGACCAGATGAAATCAAGCCACTATAAAAATCAGTTTGAGCTGCGCATGGTGGTGCCTGCCTTTAATCCCAGCACTTGGGAGGCCAAGGTAGATGGCTCTGAATTTGGGACCAGCCTGGGGTTTCATGGGGAATTCCAGGTCAGCCTGTGCTAGAGTGAGACCCAACCTAGAAAAAAGTCATTGTGGAGGTTCCTTAAAAATGAAAATAAGCCAGGCGTGGTAGCACATGCCTTTAATCCCAGCACTCAGGTGGTAGAGGTAGGAGGATCGCACAGAGTTTGAGGCCACCCTGAGACTACACAGTGAATTCCAGGTCAGCCTGAGCTACAGTGAGACCCTACCTCAAAAAAACAAAAAAAGAAAAGAAAAGAAAAGAAAATTATATACTAGCCTATTATGGATCCACATAAAGCCAGTTGCATAAAATCTCATGGGTGTCTGGCATTCATTTGCAGTAGCAAGAGGCCCTGGCATACCCATACTCTCTCTGTGTCAAATAAATAAATAAAAATATTTTGAAGGGCTGGAGGGATGGCTTAGCTTTTAAGGCGTTTGCCTGCAAAGCCAAAGGACCCAGGTTTGATTCCCCAGGATCAACATTAGCCAGATGCACAAGGGGGCACACGTGTCTGGAGTTCATTTGCAGTGGGTGGAGGCCCTGGTGCACCCATTCTCTCCCCCCTTTCTCTGCTAAATAAATAAATAAATATTTAAAATATATTTTTTAAACTGTGTATGACTATCCTGGACCATCTCTGTGTGTATACCTTTAAAACGAACAAAGGCCAGAGAGATTGCTCAGTAGTTAAAGGTGCTTGCTTGTAAAACTAAACAAAAGCATATAATTCAGTATTGCATTTACATTCATGTTTATGAAGGCACAGGTGGCATGAACCCTCCACCCCAAAAAAGACAGTGCTTAATTTTTAATGATGTCTTGGAATCATATATTGCTAATCTTAAATTTGAACATCCTAAAATCATGACAATTATGACTCAAGTACTGTCATACTCCTGCCTTATGTATGTATGTATGTGTATATGTATATGTACACACGTATGTTTTGTTTTTTTGAGGTAGGGTCTCACTCTAGCACAGGCTAACCTGGAGTTCACTATGTAGTTTCAGGCTGGCTTCAAACTCACGGCAATCCTCCTCCTTTGGCCACCCAAGTACTCAGATTAAAGGCATGCACCACTGCACGCAGCTTCCTGATATATTTTTAATCAATTTTAAAGAAAAAAAAGTTGTCTTTGTAATAACAATTTACAATGGAATCATATCTGAATGCTGTGATATTTTTAAAACTGAGGCTTTTATCTAACAATTCCAAAATGATATTATGGCAGAATAGCATCAACATACAAATTCTCTCAGACTTAGGAGAATATAATGCTCAAAGGTGTAGTTTTACCAAGTGAAAATCAAAATGCAACTATTCAAAGTAAAAAAAAATTAACTGGTCATATAGAACATGGTAACAGTAAATACAAAATCTAAAGAATGCATTCTAAATTATTAGTTCTATTATTGAAAGAGGATGTACTATGTACTTTGTTGCATGTGTGTGTGGTGTGCACCCATGTTTTTATGTGAGGATGCATGTGGGGGGACATATATGTATGTGTGCACATGCATGTGCAGGCCAGGGGTTAATATAAAAATGTCTTCTTCAATCACTTTCCACCTTATTTTTTGAAACTGGGTCTCTCACTAAACCTGGAGCCCGCCAATTAGGCTAGACTAGCTGGCCAGCAAGCCCCAGGAATCTTGTCTCCACTTTACCAGCACTGGCATTACAAACACATGCCACAGTACTCAGCTTTTACATGGTGGGACAAAGCCATCCCCCTAACCTGTGTCATGTTTATTCTTTTTTTTTTTTTTTTTTTTTTTTTTTTTTGGTTTTTCAAGGTGGGGTCTTACTCTAGCCCAGGCTGACCTGGAATTCACTATGTAGTCTCAGGTTGTCTTCCAACTCACGGTGATCCACCTACCTCTGCCTCCTGAGTGCTAGGATTAAAGGCATGCACCACCACACCACGCCCAGCTTCATTGTTTTTTTCCTTATGTGTATGTGCAGTTATGTGCACAGACATGCACATGTGCAGAGGCCAGAGGATGTTGGGTGTCCTCCTCTACTACTCTTCTACCTTATTTTATTTTGGTTTTTCGAGGAAGGGTTTCACTCTAGCTCAGGCTGACCTGGAATTTACTATGTAGTCTCAGGGTGGCCTCAAACTCAAGGCGCTCCTCCTACCTCTGCCTCCCGAGTGCTCAGATTAAAGGCGTGTGCCACCACGCTTGGCATCTTCTACCTTATTTTTCTTAAACAGAGTCTCTCACTTGAACCTGAAACTTGCCATTTTATGGTTAGACTGGCTGAACTGCAAACTCCAGAAATCCTATCTCTGCCCCACCTTAGGGTGGGTTTACAGATATGTGCAGCCATGTTCAGCTTTTTATATAAGTGTTGAGGGTCGAACTCAAGTTCCATGCTTCCACAGTAAGTGCTTATTCACGGAGCCATTACCCCAACCACATATTATGTTAATTTGTGTAATGGATTCAGTGCAATTTTTTTCATAGGGCATACACCACAAAAATTAAAATTTTCCACTCATGCATAGCAAGCTAAAAATTAAATTGTCTGTTAGATTAAGAGGAGATGGCTGTGATACTAAGGAAAAAAATGGGAACTCATTTTAACAGGGAGGGATGGAACAAAAGAAGACAGAGGTGAAAACAACCTGATGAGTAAACTAGCTTGATGCACAAACTAAGTCCTTTGAATTTTGTCAAAGAGAAAGTCTTTCTATTCCCTTTAAAACATATGTGCTGAGGCTTACTGTATAACAGCCAAAGTAGCAGACAATGGAGATATAATGATAAGGAAGTAGGGATTCTTATAAGGTATAATGAACAAATAAGAATGTGTATAATTGTTCATATTTCTTAAAATCCTGTCCTTATCCCACCTTTGTTGGAGAAAAAGAAAGAATATAGGCTTCAGCCCATATGTTATCAATTTCCTCAGTTACTGCTAATTATTATTTTTCCTTGAGAGATCAAAATGTTTGTTTTATTCTGTTTTCCAGCTCAGTGACTCAAGTATTTGTTGAGTACATGAATGAAAACTCAATGCACTTTGATTTAAATTTATTATGAATGATAGGTAACTTTATCTTCAATAGGACCTGGTTAGAAGAATATTTTTTTTCTATCAAACTATCTCCCTAATTCACATAATATAGTTGAGTTGATAGTAGCCCAATCCCCAATTTTTATGTCTGGGTCTCAGTAGGAAATAATCCAATAACAGATAAGCCATGAGTTCTGATGCAACAGCCTTGAAGGAACTAGAAAAATGAAGAACACTGCCATAACAGACAAGGGAAAGGAAAGGGTGTTTACAAAAGTCAGATTACAGATCAAGATTATTCTTGTTAGTATCAAAATACTTTTGGGTGGTGATCTGAGACCCAATCCAACCCCTCTGATTTTCACAGGATAGAATTCTACACTGTCAATTCTGCATTAACCAACATATCAACCTCATACTGATTTATTATTCTTATTTATCCCTGTTCCACAAACATCTAAGTTCCTAACAGTAGTTACATTTTGCATCCTGTTTGCAAGCAGTTCTAATCCCCTGCACTTACTTCATCAATATGTATTAAGTATACAAACAGAGTTGCTTCCAGTCATGGCTATTCAAAGGGAAAGAACATTCCAAACATGAAAGTATCATATGGAATCAAAGGTGGGAGGATAGTGGCAGAAGTAATTGAAAGCAATTAATAAGATAGCAAGAAAAGCACTTAACTGACTGGTTATGGGAATCGGCGATATATGTGTCAAGTATATGATCAACTTGATAGACAGTGGCCATCAATTAAAAAATAACAAAAACATGCAGGTCCGACACTGAGATAATAGGTTTTAAATAGATATCTAGTTCCTACAGGAATTGAAGCGAAAGAGTAATATCAATTCTGGGAAGGGCGTATAGGGGCCTAGGAACTTACAAAGAAGCGTGAACCAGAAATAAAAGGTGAAGCAGAAAGTGACGTCAGCGAATAAGGGTGAAGGAGTTTTTAGAAGACCGGCTGCTTGTGAAGATTCAAAGGCTACAGAAAAGTATGGAACGCCAATGAGGGAAACTTCGTGTTTTCCCATCCTGTTAAGTGGCGCTTTTAGATATCCAAGATCTTTTCAGTAGCATAAAACACACTCTCCAAAACGACCTGCTCGACGATACAAAATATCATGTCAACACCAGAGAAATCCAAGTCACCCTTGCCCTGCCTTCTCAATCCACTGTAGCACCTTCTAGTTTACACCTCCGCCCTCTCTCCACCACCGTCTCCTGGCCTCCCGCAGAGAATGCCCACTCCATTTACCTGTCCGAGCACCCTCTGAGGGTACACGGGCTTGTGACCAAGGGGCGCTGGTCTGCCCAGGGTCGCCCACAACCCGCACCCAGAGAAGACGCTGCAGACTTCCGCGTAAAGCGCCCCGCCTACGCATGGCCTCCTGGGAGCGTGGGCTTTCCTCCAATGGGAGCAGGCGGTAGGACGGGATCGGGTACGTTCCCAATCCCCGGCACTTCCCAGGACCCATATTGCACTCTGGGAGTGGTAGTTCCGACTGTAGTGTTGACGCATTTGCTACCCGTTAACAACTCTTGTCATAAGCAATATCAAACACTTTTCAAGGAGATCTGGAGAAATGACAGCACAAGGACCTACCCTCATGTAGTCATCAAGATAATGAGTCCGCTTCCCCCGTCATGGCCCCGCTTAGTCTCAGCAAGTGATGTCGTCTGTTACATCACAGACCAAACAATCTAACATGAACCCCCGCTAACCGTATTTTCTAACTTCCTTGTGTCTCTCAGCAATCACTTACTCCATTCTTTTTCCACCATCACCACCGCTATCATCATGTTGTACTTTCCTTTGATCTAAGCCTTTACATCCTTATTCCTCTTACCAAAGTAGCCCATCTCCTTGTTAATTTTTTAATTTATTTTTGTGCAACCAAAGAGAGATAGGAGACAGAGAGAGAGAGAGAGAGAGAGAGAGAGAGAGAGAGAGAGAGAGGAGAGAGAGAGGTCGCGCCAAGGCCTCTAGCCACTGCAAAACGCGCTCCAGATGCATGCACCACCTTGTGCATCTGGGTTTATGTGGGAACAGGGGAATTGAACTAGAGTCGTTAGACTTCCCAGGCAGGAGCCTTAACTACTTAGCCATCTATCTCTCCAGCCTTATCTCCTTTGATGAACTCTTCTGTTTCATTTCTCCTCATGGGCTCCACGCTTCCTTGGCCTCTGAGTACAAACTTATTTATAGTTCTGAAGAATGAGAAGTTCAAGATTGTACCAATACATGTCAAGGGCCTCCTTGCTGTGTCCTATGATGAAAGGCAGAATGCAATAGGTAACAAAAGGAATTGAATTAACCCTTTTACACCAAACCAATTTAAATTATAGTAGTACAGCAGGCTAAAGATAATACTGGCATTTATTTACTAATTATTAAATTTTTTTTTGGTTTTTTGAGGTAGGGTCTCGCTCTAGCTCAGGCTGACCTGGAATTCACTATGGTGTCTCAGGGTGGCCTCGAACTCATGGTGATCCTCCTACCTCTGCCTCGCAAGGGCTGGGATTAAAGACGTGCGCCACCATGCCTGGCGCATTTAATTTTTAAAAAATTTTATACACATGTATATTGCACACTGAACATCAGTCTTAGGTAAGATAATGACTTTTTTTTTCTCTACAGCCTGCATAGCAGTTTCTAGCATTATGAAAGCCAGTGGGAATGAAGCTTACAGCTCAGTACCCTAACCCTAACTAAGCTATGTGGTATCTTCAGCAAATTTTTTAAGTAGTTTTTAAATTTTATTTTTATTTAGCTTATAACGTAGTATGTTTTCTTTATGGCTATTTCATAACATCTTTAGTTTTGGTTAACCCTCCACCCACCTCCTTCTTTCTCCCATCTCCTTAACCCCATTACTGTTTAACCTTTCCACCTCCAGTATCTTCTATAAGGTGTGTTTTACTATCCTCCTCTTAAGGCCTCTTCCCACCTCACTAATAGCTCATTTCTTTCTCCCTGACCTCTAAAGAAACACTCCAACTTAAACACAGAAATCTAAAAATTTTAAGCTACGCTCCACATATGAGAGAGAGCATGCCATGTTTGTCTTTCTGGGCCTGGATTACCTCACTCAGTAAAACATTTTTCCATTTCCATTCATTTTCTTTAAATTTAAGAGTTTTGTTTTTCTTTACAGCTGAAAAAATCTGTTGTATATATGTACAACATTTTCATGACGGACATCTAGGCTGGCTCCATTTCCTAGCTATTATGAATAGGGTAGGAATGAACATGGAAAAGCAAGTATCTGTCATAGAATAGAGTTCTTAGAGTGTATGTAAGGGAGTGGTACAGCTGTCTTGTGGGGTAATTTGATTTCTATCTTTTCGAAAAGGTTACACAGTGATTTCTATAGTACTTGTATCAGTTTACACTCCCTTTTCCCCATATCCTTAAACAGAATTATTTTTTGTCACTTGTTTCCTGATGCTATCTAGCCTGATTGGGGAAAGATGGAATCTCAAAGTAATTTTTTTTTTGAAAGCGGCAGGCAGAGAGAGAAAGAGGCAGAGAGAGAGAGAGAGAGAGAGAGAGAATGGGCACACCAGTGCCTCCAGGCACTGCAAATGAACTCCAGATGCATGAGCCCCCTTGTGCATCTGGCTAATGTGGGTCCTGGGGAACCAGGGTCCTTAGGCTGCACGGGCAAGCCCTTAATCACTAAGCCATCTCTCCAGCCCTCAAAGTAATTTTTTTTTAATTTTTCATAATAGAGAAAGAGAGAGAGAGAGAGAGAGTCAAAGTAGCTTTAATTTTCATTTCCCTGGTGGTTAAGGATGTTGGACATTTAAAAAAATATTTATTAGCCATTTGCATTTCTTCTTCTTTTGAGAACTCTCTTGTTAAGTTCCATTGGGTTGCTTTCTTGATGATGTTTAGTTTCTTCAAGTCTTTGTATATTCTTTTATTCTTTTTTTTTTTTTTTTTTTGATTTTTGAGGTAGGGTCCTGATTTAGCCCAGGCTGACCTGGAATTCACTATGTAGTCTCAGAGTGGCCTCAAACTCATGGTGATCCTCCTACCTCAGCCTCCAGAGTGCTGGGATTAAAGGCATGTGCCACCACGCCTGGCTGTATATTCTAGATATTAATCTTCTGTCATATGTATAGCTGACAAAGATTGTTTCCCATTCTATAGGCTGACTTTTCACTAGGTTGAAAATATACTTTGCTGTACAGAAGCTTTTTGAACTATATTTGGTCCTATTTGTTGATTGTTGGACTTCTCTCCCAAAAGAGTTGAGTCATATTCAGAAAGTCCTTACATATGACCATATCTTGTAGTGTACTCTGTATGTCTCTCTCTTTAGCAGTTTCAGAGGGTCAGATCTTACATCAAGATTCTTAATCCACTTGAAGTTGATTTTTGTGCAGGGTGATATATAAGGATATAATTTCATTCTTCCGAAAGTAGATATCCTATTTCCCCAGCAGCATTTATTGAAGACATTCTCTTTTCTACAATGTTTATTTCTGGCATCTTTGTCAAACATCAGGTAGCTGTAGTTGCATGAACTTGCACCTTGAATTCCATTGGTCTACATGTCTACTATTGTGCCAGTATTCTATGTCTTTGTTTGTCTGCTTTTGTTTTTTCAAGATAGGGTCTCACTCTAGCCCAGGCTGACCTGAAATTTACTATGTAGTCTCAGGGTGGCCTCGAACTCATGGTGATCCTCCCAAGTGCTGGGATTAAAGGTGTGTGCCACCACACCTTGCTCAGTAGTATTTTTGATTGTTTGTTTGTTTTTGTTTCTTTTTTTTTTTTTTTTTTTACTATTTTTCTGGAGTACAACTTGAAATCAGATGTGATGATAACTCCAGGAATTTTTTTTTTACTTAGGATTACTTTTTTCTTGGCATGTTGTTATTAATAAATAAACAGACACTGATGCTTGGAATCAGTAACAATTTTTTTCCAAGGTAGGGTCTTGCTCCAGCCCAGGCTGATCTGGAATTCACTATGTAGTCTCAGGCTGGCCTTGAACTCGCAGTGATCTTCCCACCTCAGCCTCCTGATGCTGGGATTAAAGGCATGCACTATCATGCCTGGCTTCAGTTAATTACTTTGGCTATCTAGGATCTTTTGTGAATTTTAGGATTGTTTTCTCTATTTATGTGAAGAAGGCCATGTAAACTTTGATTGGGATTTCACTGAATCTGTAGATTGCATTTGGTAGGATAATCATTTACACAATAACTCTTCTGTTCTATGAGTATGGAAGGCTTTTTTTCTGAGTGTCCCAAAAGTTTATTAAGAACAGTAATAGTTATATGTACAATCAATTTATCATGACCCAGTGTCATAACATTTTGGTATATATATATTTCATTTACATATTTTATATTTACCATACTTTAAATTATTTCAGCTACTGTCATATTTATAAATTTTAACATTTTATTATTTATTTGCATATATTTTTTCTATTTTTTATTATTTATGTGTGTGTGTATGTGTTCGTGTAGGCCAGAGGATAACTTTGGGGTGTTTCTCACTTCTTTCCACCTTCTGTGTTTTGTGTTACTTTTATTTATTTACTTGAGAGCAACAGACAGAGAGAGAAAGAGACAGAAAGAGAGAGAGAGAGAGAGAGAGAGAGAGAATGGGCACGTCAGGACCTCCAGCCACTGCAAATGAACTCCAGACACGTGCTCCGCCTTGTGCATCTGGCTAACGTGGGTCCTGGGGAATTGAGCCTTGAACCAGAGTCCTTGGACTTCACAGGCAAGTGCTTAACCACTAAGCCATTTCTCCAGCCCTCTTTCCACCTTCTTGAGACTGGGTCTCTGTTGATGCTACTGCTTGTGAGCTTCTGGATTCTCCTGGCTCTGATTCATACTGCTGTAAGCAAGTAGGGGTTACAAACACCTGCACCACTTTATTCCCATATTTTAACCTTAATACTAAGGATACAAGAGCTTTACACACAACCACAAGAGTATCAGAGTATTCTGAATTTAACTCTGAACTTTTGAGTCAGTTTTTATGTTAGTTACTTTTTTGTGACCAAATACCTAATAAGAAGTAGCTTAATGAAGGCAGGCTTTATTTTACTTAACTGTTAGAGGTATTATAGTCCATCATGGTGGTGGGAAAGGTAAGGTGACAGGAGGAGGAGGTAGATTGTCACAATACATTTACAGCAAGGAAGTTGATAGTGAATAGTACTACAAACCACAAGCTTGACCCACTTCCTGAAGTAAGGCTCCTCCACTTCCTAAAGATTCCACAAGGTTCCCAAACAGCACCACTAGCTGGTGACCTAGCACTTAAACATATGAGCCTGTGGGATACATTTCATGTCCATACCACAACACATGCTATGTAGCTGAGGATGGCCTTGAAAAAAATTCTTAACAAAATACTTCTAGGGATCCAAACATGGATCATATATGCAAATTAAAAAATGTTATTGGGAAAAAGGTTTATTTTGGCTTACAGAATCAAGGGGAAGCTCCATGATGGCAGGGGAAAACAATGGCATGAGCTAAGGGTGGACATGACCTCCTGGCCAACATCAGATTGACAACAGCAACAGGAGAGTGTGCTAAATACTGGCAAAAGGAAACTGGCTATAATACCCATAAGCCTGCCCCCAACAATACACTGTCTTTGGGAGGCTTTAATTCCAAATTACCATCAGCTGGGGACCTAGCATTCGGTACACCTGTGTTTATGGGGGCACCTGAATCAAACCACCACATTATGCCCCTGGACCCCATAAACTGATAACCATAGATTACGATGTAAAATGTAGTGCACTCATCCAACTTTAAAAGTCACCATAGTTTTTATCAATCCCAATTCTGTTCAAATAGTCCATAAGCCGTAATACCATTAAAAAAAGACCTCCATAATGGCACAGAATAAACATTCATACTGTAAAATATGGCATTGGGTATAGCAAAGAAATATTCAACCAATACAAGATTTAAAACAACCAGGGAAAACACCAAACTCTATAGCTCCAAGTCCAACAACTCTAGCCAGTGAAAAGTCTCCAAGTTTGCTAATTCTAACCAGCAACAAGTCTCTAGAGTTCCAATTATGCCCCTCCAGCTAGGCTACTCACAGTCCCAAAAAACCTCATCCAGTGCCGGCAGCTCTCTTTGGCAGCCATCCCATAGTCCTGTCATCTCCACCGGATCTCCACTGCAACCCATGGTTCATTCTTATGGCTCCATCAGGTCTGCACACAGGTAATCCAACAGGCCTGCTTCACCCTGCCCATGGCCCTTTCCAAAACACAAAACTATGTTGCAAATTCAATGGCCCTTTCTTTCCTGCATTTCTTATACTCCATAATACCAGATGGGCTGCCAATTTATTAATGGGGGGGGTATAAAGCGGGCATGGCACTCTGGAATGAGTAGGCCAGACCCATTACTGGTCCCCTCCCACAGCCAGGACCTGAGTTCACTGGCTCATCAGTGTGTGGGTGGGTGTGGCAGTATGGAGTGAGTAGGACAGACCCATTTCTGCCCCTTCCCACAGCTCAGGTCTGAGTTCCCTGTGCGGACAGTGTGAGGGCAGGCACAGAGTTCTAGAGTGAGTAGGCCTGACCCATTTCTGGTCCCCTCCCACAGCCCAGGTCTGAGTTCCCTGCCTGGTTAGTGTGTGGGCTCCTCCCACCCTCCTCCACCTCAGTCTAGGTTTCCTGCACTGGCCATGCCCTGGAGGGCTCAGCATGAAGTAGGCCATATCCCTGTTCCCTTACTCCTCCTAGTCCCCTGATCCTGGTAGGTCCCATTGTGCTTTGCTTAGGGAGGCCTGACTCCTATGTGAGCTGTGGAATTAGGCCTTTTGCTCTGGTATCTTGATTGGACACTAAGTACCAATATCCCTGCTCACCTGAGTCAGAGGGCCAAAGGACACAAGCTTGCTTCCTCCTCAATAAAATAGCCTTCCTAAAATGGGTAGACAACAAAGCACAAAAGCCAAAGTCAGAAAACTGAGAGATCTCCACCAAGGATGCCTAGTCCTACTACAGAAGCCTCCACTGAAATCATAGAGAAATCAACAGAAATTCATTCCCAAAATGAAAGCACAACAACCAATGAGACCCTGATTAAAAAAAAATCAATGAACTTGAAGTAAACTATCAAAGAACCAACAATCGTATCAATGAAATTGAACAGAATCGTGTCCTAGAGCATTCAGCTTTTGACAGTAGGCTTAATTTGATGGAAGAAAATGTTAGAACCCTCCAAAGAGATATGAATAAATTGAAGGTAAGTCAAGAAATGGAAGGCTTCAACAACTGGCTGATTAAGCTTAATGAAGACTTGATCAAATGCAAGAATGAGCTACAAAAAGCATCACAAAAATCGGAATTCAAATTGAAATCACAGCTCAAAAAAGAGATGGACACTATACAAAACATCACAACAGAAAAAAAAAATTAAATAGAATTTAAACCTTTCTAGAACCACTCACCAACAGAGTTACTCATGTGGAAGACAGAACCTCTGACGTGGAAGATAGGACAGAAGAAATTGATCAGGAGGCCAAAAATTTTACTAAGTTCAAAAAATCAAGTGAACAGAATACGAGGGAACTGTGGGACACTTCAAAATGACCAAACATCCAGATCATGGGCATTCCAGAAGGACAGGAAATCCAGACCGGAGGCATAGAAAACATACTCAACAAAATTATTGAAGACAATTTTCTGAATCTTGAAAAACAGAGGCCCATCCAGATGCAAAAAGCCCACAGAACACCAAACAGGCAGGACCAAAGAAGAAACTCTCCAAGGCACATCATAGTTAAAACTCCTAACAATTAAAACAAAGAGAGAGTGTAAAAAACAGCAAGAGAGAAGCAATTCACAACATATAAGGCAATCCCATTAGAATAACATCAGATTTCTCAGTGGAAACCCAGAAAGCCAGGAGGACCTGGAATGGAACACTTTAAAGTCTGAAAAACTATGGCTTCCAAACAAAGCCACTTTACCCAGTAAAAATATCCCTCATAATAGATGGTAAAAGAAAAACTTTCCATGAAAAAAATCAACTCTATAATTATATGAACACAAATCCAAACCTACAGGTAATACTTAAGGGAATACTCCACACAGAACAGTCAAACAACCAATCTCAGGAGCCAACAAGAAGAAGATCACAATACCAAAATAGACCAAGATCAAAACAGTACATAACACAAGTAAGCACCCAACCACATAAAATACCTCATCATGGCAGGGACTAATTCAAACCTCACAGTAATAACCTTAAATATTAATGGTTTTAACTCACCCATCAAAAGACACAGGCTATCAGGATGGATCAAAAGACTGGACCCTTCTATCTGCTGTCTTCAAGAAACCCACCTCACCACTAAAGATATACACCTTCTCAGGTGAAAGGTTGGAAAATGATATTCCAAGAAAATGGAAATAAAAAGTGGGTGTTGCTATATTAATATCTGACAAAATAGACTTCAAACCAAATGTGATCAAAAAGGACAAACAAGGTCACTTCTTACTCATCAAGGGAATGATCCAATATGAGCACATCACAATCATAAATATATATGCCCCAAACACGGGGGCACCATAGTTTATAAAACAAAATCTACTCGACAATAAAACAGAAATAAACACCAACACCATCATATTTGGAGACTTAAATACTCCACTATCATCAATAGACAGATCATCCAAGCAGAAAATCAACAGGGAAATAATAGATCTCAACAACATCATAGATCAACTAGACCTAAAGGATATCTACAGAACTTTCCACCCCAACTCTACAGAATACACAGTCTTCTCAGCAGCCTACAGAACCTTCTCCAAAATTGACCATATATTAGGCCATAAAGAATGCCTTCATAAAGTCAGGAAAATTGAAGCAACTTCCTGCACCATGTCAGATCACAATGCTTTAAAGCTAGAAATTAACTATAAGAGACACATCAAGAATGCCAACAACTCCTGGAGACTAAACAGCACACTTTTAAAGAATGACTGGGTTATGGAAGTAATCAAAAAAGAAATTGTAAAATTCCTAGATTTGAGTGATAGTGAAAACACAACCTACCAAACCTTATGGGACTCGATGAAGGCAGTCATAAGGGGAAAATTCATAGCCCAAATGCCTTCATTACAAACAGAGAGATCAAAAATCAATAACCTGACTGTCCAACTAAAGGTGCTGGAAAAATAAGAAATATCCAACCCAAAGAGCTCCAGACAGAAAAAAATAATCAAGATTAGAGCAGAAATTAATGAATTGGAAACTAGGAAAACAATTTTAAAAAATCAATGAAATGAAGAGCTGGTTCTTTGAAAAAATAAACAAGATTGACAAACCCCTGGCCAAAGTGGTCAAGCACAAAAAGAGAAGTCTCAAATTAACAAAATTAGAAATGAAAAAGGGAAGCTGGGCGTGGTGGCGCACGCCTTTAATCCCAGCACTCGGGAGGCAGAGGTAGGAGGATCACTGTGAGTTCGAGGCCACCCTGAGACTCCATAGTGAATTCCAGGTCAGCCTGGGCTAAAGTGAGACCCTACCTTGAAAAACCGAAAAAAAAAAAATAGAAATGAAAAAGGGGAGATCACTACAGACATCAATGAAATTGGAAGAATCATCAGGGCATACTTCCCAAACCTCTACTGCAAAAAAATTAAATAATCTGGAAGAAATTGATGAATTCCTAGACACATACCACCTACCCAAACTAAACTCAGAACAGACTAATCTCCTAAACAAACCTACCATATCCATGGAGATTGAAAAGGTAATCAAAAACCTCCCCCCAAAAGAAAAGTCCAGGACCAGATGGCTTCTCAGCTGAGTTCTATCAAACCTTCATAGAAGAACTGAAACCAGTTTTTCTCAAAATATTCTATATAATCAAAGACCAGGGAATCCTCCCTGACTCTTTTTGTGAAGCTAGCATCACCCTAATACCAAAACCAGACAGAGAAGTAACAAGGAAAGAAAATTATAGGCCTATATCCCTAGTGAACTTACATGCAAACATCCTGAAAAAAATCCTTGCAAACTGAATTCAACAACACATCAAAAGCATTATGCATCTTGATTAAGTGGGCTTCATTCCAAGGATGCAGGGATGTTTTAACATATGAAAATTGGTCAATGTCATATACCACATAAATAAACTGAACCATAAGAACCACATGATCATCTCAATTGATGCAGAGAAGGCCTTTGAGAAAATACAACACCACTTCATATCAAAACACTGGAAAGAATAGGCATGGAGGGCTTATATCTCAACACAACAAAGGCTATATGATAAGCTCCTAAAGCCCAAATAATTCTTAATGGGGAAAAACCCAAGGAGTTCTCACTGAGACTGGAAACAAGACAGGGGTGCCCACACTCACCACTGCTCTTATACATAGTACTAGAAGTACTAGCCCAAACAATAAGACAGGAGACAGAAATAAGAGGGATTCAAATTGGAAAGGAAGAAGTTAAGTTAGACCTATTTGCAGATGACATGATCCTATATATAAGTGACCCAAAAGTCTCCATCCCAAAACTTCTAAAGGTGATGAATTCCTTCAGCAAAATGGCAGGATACAAAATCAATGCACAAAAATTAGTAGCTTTTCAATATGCAAAATACAAATATACAAGCCGGGCGTGGTGGCGCATGCCTTTAATCCCAGCACTTGGGAGGCAGAGGTAGGAGGATGGTCGTGAGTTCAAGGCCATCCTGAGATGACAGAGTTAATTCCAGGTCAGCCTGGACCAGAGTGAGACCCTACCTCGAAAAAAAAAATACAAATATACAGATAAAGAAATCAGTGAGACTGTCCCATTTTCAATAACCACAAAAAAGTAAATACCTTGGAATAACACTAGCAAAGGATGTGAAGGAACTATATAATGAAAACATAAAAGCACTCAAGAAAGAAACAGAGGAGGACTAAAGAAGATGGAAGGACCTCCCATGTCCCTGGATAGGTACAATTAATATTGTGAAAATGGCAATTATATCAAAAGCAATATACAGATTTAATGCTATACCAATAAAAATACCAGCATCATTCTTCATTGAGATTAAAAAATGATCTCAAAATTTATATGGAATGGCAGAAGGCCTCGGATATCCAAACATATCCTCAGCAAAAGAAACACCTCTGGTGGTATCACCATACCCAATCTAAAGCTATATTACAAAGCCATAGTCAGAAAATATCATGGTACTGGAACAAAAACAGAAACATAGACTCATGAAACAGAACTGAAGACCCAGACTTTAGGGCAAGCAACTACAGCTACTTGATCTTTGACAAAGGTACCAATAATGTAGTCTGGAGAAAAGACAGCATCTTCAACAAATGGTGTTGGACAAATTGGATGACCATATGTAGAAAAAATGAAATTAGACCCTGCGGTGGTTTGATTCAGGTGTCCCCCATAAACTTAGGTGTTCTGAATGCTAGGTTCCCAGCTGATGGAGATTTGGGAATTAACACCTCCAGGAGACAGTGTATTGTTGGGGGTGGCTTTATGGGTGTTATAGCCATTTTCCCCATGCCAGTGTTTGGCGCACTCTCCAGTTCCTATTGGTCACCTTATGTTGGCCAGGTGGTGATGTCCACCCTCTGCTCATGCCATTGTTTTCCCTGCCATCACAGAGCTTCTCCTCAAGCCTGTAAGCCAAAACAAACCTCTTTTTTCCCACAAGCTGCTCTTGTTTGGGTGATTTCTACCAGCAATGTGAACCTGACTGCAACAGTAAAGTGGTACCTAGTAGTGGCATTGCTGCTAGACACCTGACTGTGTGGCTTTGGCCTTTTGGAGCTGATTTTCAAGAGGAATGTGGAAGGATTTGAAACCTTGGCCTAAGAGATGCCTTGCAGTGCTGTAAGTACAGCTTGATGGACTATTCTGGTCACAGTTGAAATAACTGAATGCAGTAAGAACCATGGACTGTGAGGTTGGGTTTATGAGTGTGAGAAAGAGCTTTGCTTGGACTAGGCTAGCAGTTTGTGTGAAAAGTTTGCTGTTATGACCATGCCCTGAGAAGTTGTGCTGGGTTGCTTTGCATAGAAATGAACTGGTGTGAGCAGAGGGATATGGCATAGAAACAAAAATCTTTGGGTGAACTGTTGCCCATTCAGCTGCAATTGAGAGATTACAACCTTTGAGATTGGGCTATCTGACCTGCACTGGGGCAACAGGAAGAATGTGTAGAATCTTTTGGAGGGGCCAGGTGCTTGAGTGTTCTATTCTTCAAAGTCTGCTTTATTCCCCCCTGGATTAACAAATTGGCACCCTACCTGGTATTGTGGAGTATAAGAAATGCAGGAAAGAGAGGGTCATTGAGTTTGCAATATGGTCTTGTGTTTTAGAAATGGCCATGGGCAGTGTGAAGCAGGTTTGCTGTTTGCCTGCATAGAGACCCTATGGGGCCATGAGGATGAACTGTGGATTGCAGTGGAGACCCAGTGGAGATGCTGGGACCACGAGATGGCTGCTAAGGAAAGCTGCTGGCCCTGATGAAGTTTTCCAGGACTGTGAATAGCCTTGCTGCAGGGGCAGAATTGGAATGCCAGAGACTTGTTGCTGTTTAGAATTATCAGGCTTGGAGATTTGTCACTGGCTAGAGTTGTTGGACTTGGAGCTACAGAGTTTTGTGTTTGCCCTGTTTAAATAATGTATTGCTTGAATATTTCTTTGCTATGCCCAATGTCATCTTTTTTCAGTATGAGTGTTTATTCTGTGCCATTATGGGTTTGGGTGGGGGGACTCTTTTGGTATTATGGCTCAGTTAAAAGATCTTGGATTATGGGGATGTATGTACATCACTGGAATTGATAAAAACTATGGGGACTTTTAAAGTTGGATGAATGCACTGCATTTTACATCATGTATGGTTATCAGTTTATGGGGGCCAGGGACAGAATGTGGTGGCTTGATTCAGGTGCCCCCCATAAACTTAGGTGTTCTGAATGCTAGGTTCCCAGCTGATGGAGATTTGGGAATTAACACCTCCAAGAGACAGTGTATTGTTGGGGGTGGGCTTATGGGTGTTATAACCAGTTTCCCCATGGCAGTGTTTGGCACACTCTCCTGTTCCCATTGTCCACCTTATGTTGGCCAGGGGTTGACGTCCACCCTCTGCTCATGCCATCATTTTGTCTGCCATCGTGGAGCTTCCCCTCAAGCCTGTAAGCCAAAATAAACCTCTTTTTCCCACGAGCTGCTCTTGTTTGGGTGATTTCTACCAGCAATGCGAACCTGACTGCAACAGACCCACTCATTTCGCCATACACAAAAATCAAGTCCAAATGGATTAAAGACCTGAAACACTTCAATTAGTATAAGAAAAAATAGGAAGCATGCTCCATGATATAGGACTGGGAAATGACTTCCTGAACAAAAATCTAGTAGCTAAGGAAATTAAACAAGCAGTCAACCAATGGGATCTCATGAAGCTAAAAAGCTTTTGCACAGACAAACATACCATAATCAGAGCCAATAGATTACCCACTGAATGGGAGAAAATCTTTGCCACCTATAACACTGACAGAGCCTAACATCTAGAATCTACAAAGAACTCAAAAAACTAAACAATAAAAAATCAAACAACCCAGTCCATAAGTGGGGCACAGAACTAAACAGGGAGTTCTCAGAGGAAGAATTACAAATGGCTAACACACACTTAAGAAAATTTCAACATCCCTAACCATTAAGGAAATGCAAATTAAAACAACTATGAGATTCCACCTTACCCCAGTAAGGATAGCAAACATTAAAAAATCAAATGAAAACAAATGTTGGCAAGGCTGTGGAGAAATAGTAACCCTCATTCACTGTTGGTGGGAATGTAAGCTGGTACAACAATTGTGGAGATCAATTTAGAGACTCCTGAAAAGGATGAATATAGAGTTACCAGAAGACCCTGTTATTCCCTTATTGGGCATTTATCCTAAAAGCTCCACATCTCAGTTCAGGGTTATTTGCTCAACCATGTTTATAGCTGCTCAATTCATAATAGCTAAAAACTGGAATCAAACCAGGTGCCCCTTCTTGGATGAATGGATAACCAAGATGTGGTATACCTACATGATGTAATTCTACTCAGCAGTAAGAAAAAAATGGCACATTGAAATATGTAGAAAAATGGTCTAACATGGAACAGATTATTTTAAGTGAACTCATATGATCACAGAAACACAATCTTCACATGATCTCACTCATCTGCACTTCCTGACCTGGATCAGCCTAAGTTGCTGACATAACTGGATAGCATCTTGAGGCTTGGAAAATACGGAGGGCAGGGCTTGAGGGAAGGGAAATGGTGGGTAGGGACACAAAATCTGAACCCAAATTGAACTGGTACCATAGAATCCTATATCCTGGATATCAGACTAAAAGGTGGAACCCTCAAGCAAACCTTAGAGGGAGCACCTGAATCGAAGGGACCTGGAGAGAGTGAGATGAAACCTAACCTCAAATTTCTCCTGTTTCTCTTTCTTCTCTGGATTTTGCTCCCCCTCCCCCTTGGCACTGGCCTGTAATTCTCTGTACCAGGATGTGGTCTACATCCACAATGAGCTGTTGATCAGAGAGACCTACTAGATCTCCCAAAACAAACAAGACAGACTTCTGTCAGAGCACTTGATTACCCACCAGAGGTTAGTGACAAGACCCGACTGCTGAAGGCACCAGACACTCTTGGCATGGACCATGGAGAGACCTGGAGAGACCATGGAGAGACTGGAACCCAGAGGAGAGCCAGTCCTCAGATAATTAGCCCATCTAGTACTGGAAGGTGCTATATGAGCTACTAGGGGAAAGTAGCCAACATCTGCAACTCAAAGTCTAAGCGATCAGAAGCAAACAACCTGACGTGATGCCCACACAAATGCAATAGTGGCACACATCCATGGTGGGTAACCAATTGCTCTTGGATTGGCTAACAGATCCACTCAGTGGAAAGGTAACCATATCTGGAACTGGGGAACAAGTCAGAATCATATCCAGATAATGATTCTTCTTTCCATGGTCAAGCTCCCACTAATCTTACACTATAAAAAGTGTCTAAACCCTTATAATTCTCTCTAATAATGGTTATCCCATTTAACTGGCACTGACTTCACTCTTCATTGGAGAATCTGCTTCTCTTTGTCAGATGGGAACTGGAGTTGAGGAGATAAACGACCCAGCACACTCCACCCTGGCCCTAGCTGAAACCACAGAGGATTTGGGGAAATGAGAAACAATGCTGCACTCTCAGTTAAGCTGATATCAGCACAGGGGTGATGGGGAAAGATAGTGAGGACACTCAACACCTACCAAACCAGACATCTGGATGTTTGTAAGTGCCCATCAATGAAGTAGACTTAAAATGTTCTCAGCATGGCTCAGGGAATCTTGTGGAAGAGGGGGTGGAAAGATTGTTAGAGCCACAAGTTGAGACATTTTGCACAGAGACATTGCCTCTCCCCCATAACTGACTGCTGCCCCATAATGCATGACCCACAATCCCCATGGGGTTGACCTGCATCCCCAATGAGGAAGGCCTTTTCAGAAAATGGGCAGGGAGGAGGGAAAGGATGGTACCAACATGTGATGCTTACATACAAAATATGTCCATATCTAATAATAAAAATATGAAAAGTAGTATTTATTTATTTATGAGAGAGAAAGAGGCAGAAAGAGAGAATGGGTGTGTTAGGGCCTCTAGCCACTACAAATGAACTCCAGGCGCATGCACAACCATGTGCATCTGGTTTACATGGGTTCTGGGGAATTGAACCTGGGTCCTTAGGCTTCACAGGCAAGCACCTAAATGACTAAGACATCTCTCCAGCCCTAACTTTCTCTTAAATGAAACTTATAAACTGTGCAGTATTTCCACATGAGAGCATGTTTCCTAAACCCCAGTATTTGTGATTGCTCCCTAAAATAAATCCCACAATTTGTGATCTCCCCCTAAATACACTTAGTAATTCATAATGTATCCTTTTTGAGTCTCTCTTCATTACTTTTTAATTAAAGATAGAACAGAACACAAAACTTGGAGTTCATAAATTCTGGGTAACCTCTCTTGAACTTCAAAATCCTACATCACTGGCATTAGGAGTAAATTGGCTAAAGAAGCCTATCCATGGGGCTCATAACTCCCAGAACCCACATAAGCCAGATGCACATGGTGGTGCATGCGTTTAGTGCTTGTTTGCAGTGGCTGGAGGCCCTGGCATCCCATTCTCCCTCCCTCTCTCTGTTAATAAAAGTAAAATAAAATATTTTAATTAAAAAAAAAACCCTGCAAATTGGTCTTCCTCACTTAGCCACTCTCCATAAAAAACCCAGTTCTGAGTCTCGAGGTAAGCTTCTCAAACCCCCTCTTGCTTCCCTGGGCAAGAGCTCCACCTTGTTTCCTTCTCTTATGTTCTGAGGTTAAGCCCCTCTTATCTTCTTCTTCCTAAAGTTTTAAGCTATAATAAAATCTTTGTACACTTTATTCTCTGGTCCATGAATTTTATTCTTTGAATGCACAGGACAAGGAACTGGGAACACCCCAAATTATCTGTGCATTGCCATACAAGAAACCTAAATTCCTGAATCAACATCACAAGTAATGGGGAAAATCTTAAAGCATTATATCTAAAACAAAAATGAGGCAAGTATATTAATTACTTTTCTCATTGCTGTAACAAAATGCCTGAATAAAGCAACTTACAGAAAGAAGGATATTGGGGGGGGGGGAGAGAAAGAGAGAAGGAATTGGTGGGCCAGGGCCTCTAGCCACTGCAATCAAACTCCAGACGCATGCACCACCTTGTGCACGTGTGTCACCTTGTGTGTCTGGCTTAAGCGCCTTAACCGCTAAGCCATTTCTGCAGCCCAGTTTCTCCTTTTTATTGAGCCTGGGACCAGAACCCCAAGGGGATGGTATTGCCCATATTCAGGGTGGGTCCTTCCACATCAGTTAAACCTTTCTGGAAATACTTTCACAGACATGCCCAGATATTTGTCTTCCAGGTAATATTCCCAAGTATGCCTCTGGATTTCAGTGCAATCTGTTGTAACAGAACACAGAATATGCTGTTCTGGGGAAAGGTAGCCACGCCCACCTGCAGCAGTGTCTCCCTGACAGGCAGGCTCACAAGGTAAAATGCTCTGCCTACTGCTGCTGTGAGTACTACAAAAAGCAAACTCAACATCGTCCCACCCCCAGGGGGCCCAAATGGGAAAGCAAGACTAGCAAAGGACCCCCAAGATCACTTGAAATACAATTTTACTCTCTTATCTAATGCCTACGTGACTCTTAACACATAATATTAACCAAGTCTGCCTTCTTGCAATACGAAACCACTCCCTCCCTTGGAAAGGTATTAGAGCAAAGAATTCCTTTGTCTGGCTGGTGGTGTTGGAGCTTTCCTTCAGCACACGAGCCATGTTCTTTCATAGTGTAAAAACCCTCTTTCCCTCCAGTAATCCTCTGAAAGAAATTAATTTAAGCGCATCGTATATTACTTGGACAGAATCTTCCTTCAATTTCTTAATGTCCTCTTCTGTCACTAACCTTTATTTTTATTTTTAGTTAGTTGGCTAAGAGTTTGTCAATATTCTCTACTCAAAGAATCCTTTGCATTCTTCCTTTAGTTTTTTTTTTAAATTTTTAAAATTTATTTATTTGAGAGCGACAGACAGAGAGAGAATGAGGCAGAGAGAGAGAGATAGAGAGGGAGAGAGAGAGAGGGAGGGAGGGAGAGAATGGGCGCGCCAGGGCCTCCAGCCACTGCAAACGAACTCCAGACGCGTGTGCCCCCTTGTGCATCTGGCTAACGTGGGTCCTGGGGAACTGAGCCTTGAACCGGGATCCTTAAGCTTCACAGGCAAGTGCTTAACCGCTAAGCCATCTCTCCAGCCCTTCCTTTAGTTTTGATTTCATTAATTTCAGCTCTTGTATTAATTTTGGTTTGGCTTGTTGTCTCTAAGACCTTTAGGTTCATATTTGGGTTATCTATTGTAGATTTGTCTAATTTTTCAATGTAGGCATTAATTACTATGAACTCTCTTAGAACTTCCTTTACTCTTGCTCACATGTTCTGGTAAGTTGTATTTTTTTTCCTTTGGAGTGAAGACTATTTACTGTTTTGATTGTGTTCTATAAATCCCTTAAGATTTCTCTATTCTTGTTCATTGTTTTTTCTCCTCTGACTGAATATTGCCAAATTACCTGTTTTTATTTTGTTGATGAATTCTGATGCTATCACTCACTATGCTTTTCTTTTAATTCGTTGTATTTTTTCTGTTGCTAGAGATCACACCCAGGCAAGCACTTTTCCACTAAACTACACCCCTAAGTCTTATTCACTGCATTTTAAAATTTTTTTAATATTCTATTTTTATTTACTTATTTGAGAGACAGAGAAAGAAAGAGGCAGAGGGAGACAGAGAGAGAGACAGAATGGGGCATGCCAGGGCTGCTAGCTGCTGCAAATGAATTCCAGATGCACGTGACACCTTGTGCTTCTGGCTTACATGGGTCTTGAAGAATTGAACTTGAGTCCTTTGGCTTGGCAGGCAAGTGCCTTAACAGCTAAGCCATCTCTCCAACAATTATTCACTGTATTTTTAAGTTTTGGAATTTATGTTTGTTTGTTTGTTTTTTTCAGCTTCAATCTCTGTTAAATATTTAGTTTTAGCCATTATGCTAGTTAAATTTCAATCTCTGTAACATGATTACCTAAAGAACCAACTTAAAAAAGGAAAGATTTATTTTGACTTATGGTTTCAGAAGTTTCAGCCCATGGCCATTTGGCTCTATCATTTTGGGTCTGTGACAAGGCAGAGCATCTTAGTGGAAGCATGTGCTGGAACAAAGATGTCCATCTCATGGCCGATGGGAAGCAGAAAGAGAAATATATGAGGGGCAAGATACCGAAATTTTGTCAAGGGCATACCCCAAGTTTTCTTCCTTCCACTAGGACCAACCTCCTAAAGGTTATCACAACTCCCAAAAGATCCACAAGTTGGCATCCTCACATTTACCACATGGCTTTGGGGGGAAAGGGGAATGCTTAAAATTGGAGCCATAATATTTATTGTTTTCCTGACTCTGTTGGCTTCTCTATTTTCTAATTATACTGAGATTCCTTAAAATATTTTTTCATTCAGTTCAAAAGTTGCTGCTTCAGGGCTGGAGAAATGGCTTAGCAGTTAAGACGTTTGCCTGCAAAGCCAAAGGATCCCAGTTCAATTCTCCAGGACCCACGTAAGCCAGATGCACAAGGGGGCGCGTGCATCTGGAGTTTGTTTGCAGTGGCTGGAGGCCCTGGCGTGCCTATTCTCTCTCTCTCTCTCAAATAAATAAATTAAAAAAAGGAATACTTTAAAAAAAACAAAAAACAAAAGTTGCTGCTTCATTAGGATGACTTACTTGTGCTTTACTTTGTCCCCTTGATGGTGTCATACTTCTGATTGTTTTTGATTCATGTTGGTCATACATTGATGCTGTATATTTAAAGACATACAGACTTATTCCAGAATTTGCAGACTGTGTTATTGGAGAAAGCCTTTTACCAACTAGAAAATGGAGAGGTTCTGGGCAGACTAGATAAATAACATTTTATCAAAATCTCCACATTTACTTTATTTTTCTACTTTGTATTTTTTCTTGACAGCTTAATAATTCATTTGAAATACTTTTATATTGTAACACGACTACATTTATATACTTGTTAAAGTATCGTCATTGGGAAGGTCATTTTCAAAGCAGTTATGACATTTTAAGCACTTTTATTTTTTCTTATTCTGTTGAGTTGCGATCACAAATATCTTTAATATCTATATAAAATATTTAAAAATTTTTACTTCATGGCTTAAAACATAATCGATTTTTATGTGTTTCTACAAACATAAAATGTTGATTCTATGTTTAAGAAATATAAGCACATATCTTTTAAATTGATTTCTTGAATAAACTAAAATTGTGTTCTCATTTCTTTTATCTGTCAAATCCTTAAAGAATTATATTGGGGTCAACTATTGTAATAGCAAAATTCCCTTGCAATTTATTTTAAATCCTTTGATAGTATGCTATATTGTCCTATCTCTTTGATGTTTATACCATCACATAATGCTTTACTTTTAGTTTTATTTGTACATATAGACAAATTTAAACTTCTAAGTCATAATATTATCACTACTTTTTTGTGTTTTTATGTCTTAACAGAAAATTCTGCATTATTTTTTATTAGTAAACCTATTCCTGGAGATAACTATTTTACACCTTATCTTTTTTTCAAACTTCCAATGCCTTCTCTTAACACATATCAAATGTCTTCAAAAATATTTGTTTGGGGCTGGAGAGATGGCTTAGCGGTTAAGGCACTTGCCTGAAAAGCCAAGGACCTCGGTTTGATTCCCTAGAACCCATGTAAGTCAGATGCACAAGGGGGCACATGCATCTAGAGTTCGTTTACAGGGATGGAGGCCCTGGCGCACCCATTCTCTCTCTCTCTCTCTCTCTCCCTGCCTATTTCTGTATCTCTCTCTGTCTAATAAATAAATAAATGACTTAAAAATATATTTGTTTGACCATATTATTCAATTACATTATCATTTTCTTCATCTATTCTCTAAACAATTGTCTATATTCAATATATCCACTCCTTTTTTTACTTCATTCTCTCTTGAATCCACTCCATTTACCCATTTCTCCCTTCAATGTTACCAAAACTGATCTTCTAAAAGTCAGCAATTATTACATCTAATAACAAAGATGATCATTTCCTGCTATTATTTACTTAGTTTGAAAATCAACATGGTTAAGATAATTTATATAAAGTGAAACAAATTCATTTTAAGTTTGCAGTTTGTGAGTTTTGACATATATATGTAATCACCATCAGAATCAAGAAGTTTCTGTCTGCCCATTTATGGTCATTTATAGACGGCCATTGATCTCATTCTGTCACCATCATTTAGCCTTTTCTTTAATTTCACATGAATGAAGTCATGTGCTATGTACATAATTGTGTCTGTAATTTGTAACAGAGCATAATTACTTGGAAATTAACCCATGTTTTAGTGTGTATCAATAACATGTACCTTGTGTTGCTGAGTAGTACTCATTGTTTTATGGATGCATCAGTTTGCTTATTCATCTTTTCATGAACATTTATGATTATAACTTACATAGAATTAATATGAGCATGAAGTTGACTTTGATATTTCATAAAAGTCTTTGGAAATTTGTCCTTATTTTCCTTGGGTAAATAAATACAAGTGAAATTGTTTGTTCACATGATAATTGTATGATTAACTTCTAAGAAATTGCCAAACCCTTTCCCAAAGTGGTTGTAACTGTTTTAAATTCTGAGTAGCAGTGAATTAGTGTGTTCCAGTTCCTCCAAATCCTCACCAATTCTTTTGTATGTTCAATTGCTTTTTATTTTAGTCATTCTAATAGGTATATGATCATACCTAATTGTGGTTTTAACTCTATTTTTCAGGTAATGATATTGGATAGCTTTTCATGTTCTTATGTACTATCTGTATAACACTGAGAAATTATTTTTATATTTTTTCACAATATTTTGTATATTTATTTATTTATTTATTAGAGAAAGAGAGATAATGGGCACACCAGGGCCTCTGGCCACTGCAAATGAACTCCAGACACATTGTACCACCTTGTGCATCTGGCTTTACATGGGTACTGGGGAATTGAACCTGGGTCCTTTGGCTTTGCCAGAAAGTACCTTAATCGCTAAGCCTTCTCTCCAGCCCCCATTTTTGCACATTTTAATTGAGTTGTCTTATTGAATTATAGTAATTCTTTATATACTTTAGATATCATGGTTTTGTACTGTAAGTACTTTCTCCTGAGTTTGTGACTTGTCTCAATTTTGTAAGTGGTTTCGTTCAAGAAATAGAAATATTTAAATATCTTTTAGAATAATGGAAATATATTGTCTTAATGTTCTAGAGTCTAGAACTCCCAAAATGTATAGCTCCTTCTGAAAATTCTAGGGGATTTCTTCTTGGATTCTCCTTTCTCTTGCATTCTTTGGCCCATAGATGGCGATCTTCTCCCTGTATCTTTTCATATCATCTAGCCTCTCTGTATGTCTATATCCAATATTATTCTTTTTAAAAGAACATTCATAAATTGGATTACAGCCTACTCTAATAGCTTCATTTTAACATTGCTATTTCTGTTAAAAGATTCTAACTCTGAATAAGATCATATGCTGAAATACTAGCAGTTAGGACTCCAACATATGCAATTTTAGGGGGCCACAATTAAATGCATAACAGTAAAGTCTTTTGAAAGCCACGTATTCTGAGTGGCCTTATCACCAACTCATCTTGCATTCATCTTTGGTATTCTGCTTACTGAAAGTTTATATGTATATAGTTTTTTCACTTGCATGTGATTTTGAGGTATATGGTTGATTTTGATGGTTTCTTTCCACAGCTTCCTTTTTATTTTAATTTCAATTTTGCAAAATACATATAACATAACACTTACCATCTTAGCCATTGTTAAGTGTACAATTCAATACTATTCACTACACTTACATTGAAGTGCAAAGATTTTTCCATGCTAATGACATTTAATTTATAAATTAGAAATATGTGTATTTGATTAAAGCAGAGAAGATTTATTGAAAAAAGGTAGAAAGCATACACAGGATCTCAGCCAGCATTCAAAGAAGAGAAAGAAAGAGGAAAAGTTATGTTTGTGTTTTAAAAATATATTACTTTATTTATTTATTTGAATTTTTTGGTTCATTTTTAATTTATTTATTTGAGAGTGACAGACAGAGCGAGAAAGGCAGGGAGGGAAGGGGAGAGAGAGAGAGAAAGAGAGAGAGAGAGAGAGAGAATGGGTGTGCCAGTGCCTCCAGCTGCTGCAAACAAACTCCAGACACATGTGCTACCTTGTGCATCTGGCTTTACATGGGTCCTGAGGAATTGACCCTGGGTCCTTTGGCTTTGCAGGCAAGTGCCCTAACTGCTAAGCCATTTCTCCAGCCCAAAAATTATGCTTTTTAAATTAGAACTCTGAAAAGTGGGCAAGCTCAGCAGTGAGAGTCTGCAGGCAACTGCTAAATTTGATGGATGCAGCCCCTCCTTTAGCCAAAGACTAGTGGGAGCTTGGCATTGTGAGGCACAATCTTTGTTTCCAAAGGATTCTGACCTCGTTCCCAATTCCGGATGTGGGTTTCTTTCCACTGAGTGGATTTCTTAGCCAATCAGAAAGCTATTGGTTACCAACCAAGGCTGTATGCCACTATTGCGCTGGTGTGTGCATCTTGTCAGGGTGTTTCCTTCTGATTAGCTTAGAACCCTTATTGCTCACACCTTTGTTGGCCACTTTCCCCCAGAAGTTCATGTAGCACTTTCCAGCACTAGACAGGCTATCTTTCTGGGGTCTGGCTCTCTTCTGAATTCCAGCCAGATTTTCCCATGTTTTGTGCCAGCATCATATGGTGTCTTCAGCAATAGGGTCTTACCTTTTACATCAGGTGGGTAATCAAGTGCTTTGACAGAATCCTGTCTTGTTTTGGGGACCTTGCAGGTCTCTCTGATCAACAGCTCATTGTCGGTAGTAACCGCGTTCTGATACTGGGAGTTACAGGCTAAAGCCAAAAAATTCTTTGAAGTTAAGCTTCATCCCACCCTCCCCAGGGCCCTTCTTTTCAGGTGCTCTCCCCATACTCCTGTTGAGGGTTCAATCTTTTAGTCTATCTTCAACCCAGTTCATTTTAGGTTTAGTTTTGTGTTTTTTGTTTCTCTACCCTTTAGTCCCTATTGTCTGGGCCTTGAGTTGCCTATCAGGTCTTTCACCAACTCGAGTTGATCCAGGTTAGGAACCACAGATGAATGAGAACATGCAGCATTTGTCTTCTTTATGCGATTGTGTGAGTTTGCTGAGTATGATCTGTTCCAAGTCGGTCTATTATTCGACAGATTTCATTGTGTCATTTTTTTTCTTACTGCTGAGTAGAATCCCAGTCTGTAAATGTACCACAACTTCATTATCTATTCATCCAATGATGGGCACCTGGGTTGATTCCAGTTCTTAGCTATTATGAACTGAGCAGCTATAAACATGGTTGAGCAAATATCTCTGTAGTGAAGCATGGAGCATTTAGGGTAAATGCCCAGCAAGGGAATAACTGGGTCATTTGGTAGCTCTATATTCATCCTTTTCAGGAATCTCCATATTGATTTCCTAGTGGTTGTACAAGTTTAAATTCCCACCAAAAGTGAGTGAAGGTTTCTCTTTCTTCACATCCTTGCAAACATTTGTTAGCATTTGATTTTTAGTGATTGCCATCCTTACTGGAGTAAGGTGGAATCTCATAGTTGTTTTAATTTGCATTTCCCTGAAGGTTAGGGACATTGGACATTTTCTTTTTGAAAAAATATTTTATTTATTTATTTGAGAGAGACAGAGGAAGAGGCAGAAAGAAAGAGAGAATGGGCGCAACAGGGTCTCCAGCTACTGCAAACGAACTCCAGATGTCTGTGCCCCCTTGTGCATCTGGCTTATGTGGGTCTTGGGAATCAAACCTGGGGTCCTTAGGCTTTGCAGGCAAATGCCTTAACTACTAAGCCATTTCCCCAGCCCCTGAATATTTTCTTAAGTATGTGTTATTCATTTTTATTTCTTCCTCAAAGAACTCCCTATTCAGTTCTCTGCCCCATTTTTTCAGTGGGTTATTTGATTTGTTATTGTTTAGTTTTTTTAGTTCTTTGTAGATTCTAGATATTAGGTCTCTGTCAGTGGTACAGCTGGCAAAACTTTTCTCCCATTCTTTGGGTAATATATTGACTCTGCTTATGGTATGTTTGTGTAAAAAGTTTTTAGCTTTATGAGATCCCATTGGTTGAGTGATTACTTAGTTTCCTGGGCTACTGGAGTTTTGTTCAGGAAGTCTTTCCACACTCCTATATCATGGAGAGATCCTCCTATTTTTTCTTCCAGTAAGAAAAGAGTTTCATGTTTTATATTGTGGTCTTTAATCCAGTTGGAGTTGATTTTTGTGTATGGTAAGATGAGTGGGTCTAGTTTCATTTTTCTACATATGGTTAATCAATTTGTCCAGCACCATTTGTTGAAGATGCTGTCTTTTCTCCAGTCCACATTATGGGCACCTTTGTCAATGATCAAACAGCTATAGCTACTTGACCTAAGGTCTAGATCTTCAATTTTGTTCCATTGGTCTATATTTATATTTTTATGTCAGTACCATGCTATTTTGTTACTATGGCTTTGTAACATAGCTTTAAATTTGGTATGGTAATACCTCCAGAAGTATTTGTTTTGCTGAAGATATGTTTGGCTATCTGAGGCCTGCTGCCATTTCATATGAAGATTTTTTTGTTGTTTTTTTTGAGGTAGGGTTTCACTCTAGCCCAGGCTGGCCTGGAATTCACTATGTAGTCTCAGGGTGGCCTCAAATTCATGGCGATCTTCCTACCTCTGCCTCCTGAGTGCTGGGATTAAAGATGTGCACCACCATACCCGGCTCTATATGAAGTTATTTTAAAAAGTATTTTATTATTTATTTATTTTAGAGAGAGACAGAAAGAGAAAGGCAGAGAGAGAGAGAGAGAGAATGAATTGGTGTGCCAGGGCATCCAGCCACTGCAATGAACTGCAGATGCATGCATCACCTTGTGCATCTGCTTTATGTGGCTCTTAGGGAATCAAACCTGGGTCCTTTGACTTTGCAGGCAGGCACTCCAAGTGCTAAGACATCTTTTCTGTCCTCCATATGAATTTTGAGATCATTTTTTTCTATCTTTGTGAAGAATGATGCTGGAATTTTTATTAGTATTGGATTAAACCTGTATATTGCTTTTGGTAGAATTGCCATTTTCACAATATTAATTGTACCTATCCAGGAGCATGGGAGGTCTTTCCATCTTCTCATGTACTCCTCAATTTCTTTCTTGAGTGTTGTTTTTTGAGGTATGGTTTCACTCTAGTCCAGGGTGACCTAGAATTCACTACATAGTCTCAGGGTGGCCTCGAAGTCATGGTGATCCTCCTACCTCTGCCTCCCGGGTGCTGGGATTAAAGGCATGTGCCACCATGCCCAGGCTTTCTTGAGTGTTTTTATGTTTTCATTACATAGGTCTTTCACTTTATTGGTTAGTATTATTCCAATATATTTAATTTTTTTGTTGCTATTGAAAATGGGACAGCCTTGCTGATTTCTTTCTCCATTTAGTTGTCCTTTGCATATAGAAAGGCTAATGATTCCTGTGTGTTGATTTTGTATCCTGCCACTTTCCTGAAGGAATTAATCACCTTTAGATGTTTTGAGATGGAGACTTTTGGGTCACTTATGTATAGGATCATGTCATCTGCAAATAGGGCAAATTTGACTTCTTCCTTTCAAATTTGTATCCTTTTTATTTCTTTCTACTCTCTTATTGTTTGGGCTAGGACTTTTAGTGCTATGTGGAAGAGCAGTGGTGAGTGTGGGCACCCCTGTCTTGTTCCCGATCTCAATGGAAACTCGTTGAGTCTTTCCCAATTATTATTTGGGCTTTAGGCATTTTATACATAGCCTTCATTGTGTTGAGATATAAACCCTCCATGCCTATTTTCACCAGTGTTTTGATCATGAAGTGATGTTGTATTTTGTTAAAGGCCTTCTCTGCATCTATTGAAATGATCATGTGGTTCTTGTGATTAAATTTATTTATGTGCTATATTACGTTGACTGAGTTCCATTTGTTGAACCATCTATGCATCCCTAGTATAAAACCTACTTGGTCAAGGTGGATAATGCTTTTGATGTGTTGTTAAATTTTATTTGTGAGGATTTTGTTTAGGATCTTTGCATCTAAGTCTACCAGGGATATAGGCCTGTAGTTTTCTTTTCTTGTGTCTCTGTTTGGTTTTGGTATTAGGGTGATGCTAGCTTCCTAAAAGGAGTTGGGGAGCATTCTCTATTCTCTGATTATGTGAAATAGTTTGCAAAAATTGGTTTCAGTTCTTCAGTGAAGGTTTGATATAATTTAGCTGAGAAGCTGTCTGGTTCTGGACTTTTCTTTTTTTGTTTGTTTTTCAAGGTAGGGTCTAGTTCTCACCCAGGCTGACCTGGAATTCACTATGTAGTCTCAGGGTGGCCTTGAACTCACAGCAATCCTCCTACCTCTGCCTCCTGAGTGCTGAGATTAAAGGCGTGCCCCACAACACCTGGCAACTTTTCTTTTTGGGAAGGTTTTTTTATTGCCTTTTCAGTATTGATGGATGTGATAGGTTTGTTTAGGACGTTAATCTGCTCTGAGTTCAGTTTTGGTAGGTGGTATGCACCTAGGAATTTATCCATTTCTTCCAGATTATTCAATTTTGTTGAATAGAGGTTGTGAAGTAAGTCCTGATGATTCTTCCAACTTCATTGATGTCTGTAGTAACCCCCTTTTTTTTTCATTTCTGATTTTGTTAATTTGAGACTTCTTTTTCTTGCTTGATCAAATTGGCCAGGGGTTTATCAATCTTAGTTATTTTTTCAAAGAACCAGTTCTTTGTTTTATCAATTTTCTTAATTTTTTCAGTTTATAATTCATTAATATTTGCTCTGATCTTGGTTATTTCTTTTTTTAAATTTTTTATTTTTTTATTAATTAGTTTTGTATTCAGCAAATACAGTCAGTTTGGTACCATTATTAGGCTCATCCGTGATATACCCCTTCCCCTTGGCCCCTCCTTGTTGAGGTATATGGGTCATGCATTGTGGAATTAGCCCACAGTTATGGGTAAGATAAATGTCTCTGCATATCATGACCCAACATGTGGCTCTGACATTCTTTCCGCCCCCTCTTCCGCAGAATTTCCCTGAGCCGTGTTGGGCTCATTTTTGGTCTGCTTCAGTGATGAGGTGTGATCTTGGTTATTTCTTTCCATCTGCAGTTCTTTGGGTTGGATTCTTCTTGTTTTTGCAACACCTTTACGTGGATAGTTAGGTTATTAACTTAAGTTCTCTCTGTCTTTCATACGAAGGTATTTAGTGGTAAGAATTTTCCTGTTAGGACTGCCTTCATTGTTTCCCATAAATTTTGGTAAGTTGTATGCTCATTGTCATTCAATTCTAGAAATTTGACAATTTATTCTTTATTTGTTCTGCTACCCATTCATTGTTTAAAATGTGTTGTTCAGTCTCCATGAGCTTTTGAAATCCCTGAAGTATCTCTTGTTAATTTATAGCATCATAGTATTGTGATCTGATATGGTGAAAGAAATTATGCCAGTTTTCCTGAATTTGTGGAGGCATGCTTTATGGCCTAATATATGATCTATTTTGGAGAACGTTCCATTAGCTGCTGAGAAGAATGTGTATTCTGTAGAAATGGGATGAGATATTCTGTACTTGTCCATTAGGTCTAGTTGATCTATGGTATTGTTGAGCTCTCTTCTCTTTTGATTTTCTGTTTGGATGATCTGTCTATTGATGAGAGAGCATTGAAGTCCCCAACAATATGGTGTTGGTGTTTATTTCTGTTTTATATACTTTTACAAACTTTGTTTTATAAACTTTGATGCACCTGTGTTTGGTGCATATATATTTATGATTGTGATGTCCTCTTGTTGGATCATACCCTTGATGAGTAAGAAGTGGCCTTATTTGTCCTTTTTGATTACTTTTGGTTTGAAGTCTATTTTATCAGATATTAATATAGCAATACCTGCTTGTTTCTTATTTTAATTTGGTTTTTATCATGGAAAGTTATTCTTTCACCGTGTATTATGAGGAATACTTTCATTGTGTATGATAGTTTGGGTTGGAAGCCATAGTTTTTAGACTTTGAAGTGCTCCATTCCAGGCCCTTCTGGCTTTCAGAGTTTCCATTGAGAAATTTGAGGTAATTCTGCTGAGGTTGCCTTTGTGTGTAATGTGTTGCTTCTCTCTTGCATGTTTTAGCATTCTCTCTTTTTCATTGTTTAGTTTTATTTTATTTTATTTATTTTTTCTTTTTTTAATTAATTAATTTATTTATTTTTTCTTTATTAGTTAGTTTTGTATTCAGCAAATACAGTCAGTTTGGTACCATTATTAGGCTCATCCGTGACCTACCCCCTCCCCTTGGCCCCTCCTTGTTGAGGTATACGGGTCATGCATTGTGGAGTTAGCCCACAGTTATGGGTAAGCTAAATGTCTCTGCATATCATGACCCAACATGTGGCTCTGACATTCTTATCACCCCCTCTGCCGCAAAATTTCCCTGAGCCATGTTGGGTTCATTTTTGGTCTGCTTCAGTGATGAGGTGTTGGGAGCCTCTGAGGCTCTGGCTCTCTGATTTGGTAGGAGTTGATTTTTCTCTGTGCTGATCTCCTTCCCCCTTGTGCTGGTATCCGGTTCATCAGGAAAACAGCCCCCTTGCTTGTTTCTCCAATTTTTCTTAGTTTCAGCTGGGGCCCTTTTGAGGTATGATGGGGTGGCTCTCTCCTTAGGATCTACATCTATCTGAAAAAGAGAAGCAGATTCTCCAACGGAGAGTAAGTTAGCATCAGGACAAATGAGATAACCCTTTTTTTATACAGAATTTAATAGGTGTAGGCCCTCTTGTAGCCCACAATTGATGGTAGCTTGATATTGGAGAGTGGGCTTATGTTTGGATATGGTTCTGATTGTTTCCCAGCTCCAGCTATGGGTCCCATACCAGTGAGGGGATCAGTTAGCCAAATTGAGAGCAGTTGGTTCCCCACCATGGCTGTGTGCCACTATTGCACTTGTGTGGGCATCACAACAAGTTATTTGCTGCTAAGTAGGTTAGACCATGCGTTGCTTTGACAGATATTGGTCATTTTCCCCCAGTCGCCCATGTAGCACCTTCTGGCACTAGACGCGCTGACTGTCTGGGGACTGACTCTCTTCTAACTTCCAGCCATGCCATTCTAATTTGCATGTCAATCACATAAGGTTTCTTCAGCAGTAGGGTCTTACCACTAGCCTTTGGTGGGTCATCAAGTACTCTGACAGAAATATGTCTGTCTTTTAGGAAACCTTGTAGGTCTCTCTGATCAAAAGCTCATTGTGGATGATAGCCCCATGCTGGTTCTGGGAGTTACAGGTCAGTGCCCACTAAGAAAATGAGGAAAAAGATAACTAATATACAAGAGTTAGAGATAAGAGAGAGAGAGGGAGAGGGGAAGTGAGGGAGGGAAGATGTAGAACATTAAGGTTAGTCTTGATCCTACCCTCTCCAGTGTCTTGTGGTTCAGGTGTTCCCTGTAAGGGCCTGGTGAAGGATCAACCATTTGGTCTGTCTTTTAGTAAGTAGAAAATTATGGTACCATTGCCGTTTGGGTCTAGATTTGTGTTTCCCACCCCTTTGATGCCCTCCACTCCCTCCCCTTCCACCCTAGTGTCTAGTCTAGGAGATGCTTGCTGGGTATGTAAGGTATCTTGGGTAGATTCAGGTTAGGTGCAGTAGATGAGTGAGACTATGTGGCGATTTTTTTTTTTCTGTGATTGGGTAAGTTCACTGAGAATGATCTGTTCCAGGTTTAACCATTTTTCCTCAAATTTCATTGTGTCATTTTTTCTTACTGCTGTATAGAATTCCATTGTGTAGATATACCACATCTTAGTTATCCATTCTTCTAGTGATGGACATCTGGGTTGATTCCAGCTCTTAGCTATTACAAATTGAGCTGCTATAAACATGGTTGAGCAAATCTCTCTAGCCTGTGGTTTGAAGGTTTTAGGGTAGATGCCCAGTAAGGGAATAACTGAGTCTGTTGGTATCTCTATACTCAGCTTTTTCTGTTTAGAGTTTTAGTGATGATGTATCTTGGAGAGTTTCTTCTTTAGTCCAGTCTGTTTGGAGTTCTGTTAGCTTTTTTTTTTTTTTTTTCGAGGTTGGGTCTCGCTGTAGCCCAGGCTGACCTGGAATTCACTATGGAGCCTCAGGGTGGCCTCAAACTCATAGCGATCCTCCTACCTCTGCCTCCCAAGTGCTGGGATTAAAGGCGTGTGCCACCACGCCCTGCTTTCTGTTAGCTTTTTGTATCTTTTTTTAAAAATTTATATTTATTTATTTGAGAGTAACAGACACAGAGAGAAAGAAGCAGATATACATAGAGAGAGAGTGAGAATGGGCACACCAGGGCTTCCAGCCATTGCAAACGAACTCCAGACGCGTGCGCCCCCTAGCGCATCTGGCTAACGTGGGTCCTGAGGAATCGAACCTCGAACCGGGGTCCTTTCGCTTCACAGGTAAGCGCTTAACCGCTAAGCCGTCTCTCCAGCCCAGCTTTTTGTATCTTGATGGGACTCTCTTTTGAGAAGGAGGGAAAGTTTTCTTTGATAATTTGTTGAATAAGTTCTCCATGCCTTTGGTCTGAATTTATTTTCCTTTTGGTATACCCCTCAACCAAATGTTAGGATGTTTTAGGGTATCCTACAGTTCTCTCACATTCTGGTCACAAGATTTTTTTAACTTATGAAAGTTTTTGCATTCCCAAACTGTTTCTTCTGTTTTGTCTTCTAGCTCTGAGATTATGTCCTCCACATGATTAACTTTGTTCCTGAGGGTTTCTAGAGAGGTTTGCTCTAGTTCAATTTGATTTGCATTTTCTGTTGTCTTTTTCTGTATAGTGTCCATCTCTCTGCCTAGTTTCAATTTCAGGTCATGTTTTGATTTTCTTAATGCTTCTTGGAATTTATTCTTGCATTTACTTATTTCTTTCACTAAGCTTAACCAGCTGAGTATTAAGATCCTTTATGTTTTGGCTCACCTGAAACGCATTTAACTCTCTTTTGAGGTCTCTCTAGGTTTTGCCTGCTAGTTCAAGACAACTGTGTGCATTTCATTTATGTGATTGTTGGTTTTTTGTTGACTTGCTGCCAGTTCTGCCATTTGCATGATCAGGGTCACATATCTTGTGTCTTCATTTTGGGGTTCTATTCCTGTTGTTTCCTGTATGTTTTCATTGGAGACTTCTGTTGTGGGACCAGGCAACATTGTTGGAGATCCCTCCATTTGTTGTTTATTGTTTCTTTTGTGTTGTGGTGTGCCCATCACAGTGGGAATCTTACTTAATTAAGGAGGAAGCAAGAGTTCTCCCTTGTAGTGTCTTCAGTGAGTGTTTTGTTTTATATTTGTATAGAATAGGCTAATGATGGCTTTGTATTTTGGGATGTGAAGGTTGTGAAGGGCTTGAGTGCTTCAGCTACTCTGGGCTGGTACTTAATACCTAAGGTAGGATTGGAGGTCTGGGATCCCTTTGACCTGGTGTCAGCTGTGTCTTGCCTGTGGCTCTAGGGCTGTAGTACTTGCCCTTTCTCTCCTAATGAGCCAAGATAGGCAGGTTATGGAGGATTCACTGGTTCCCCCTGGCAGGTAATAGCTTGATTTTCCTGTGTTCCCCTTTTGGGGCTGACTTGATGTGCCAAGTAGTCACTGATAGTGGGGCAGTGTTTTGGAGAGATGGTGGGGGTCACTGGGTTCCACAGCCCAGGTCAAAATAGGAAGTTGGCTGGTATGGGGGAGACAGGGACACTGGCCAAGGGGCACACAAAAGGGCACATGTAGGCAGCACAGCATGTTGAGTGTCTGTGATCAGGGGGAACAGAGGCAGCCTTCAGGCTAGCCCACCAAGGATGCAAGACAAGGGGCTGGGATGGAGTCAGGCAGGGCCTCCAGGAGACAGGTATGTGCATAGACCATGAACAGAAGCAGTGTGCATAGGTCACTGATAGACTGTGTGTGCTGGTCACTGACAGATGCAGTGGGCCATGGAACTCTAGGAAATAGGGGAAGTGCATGCAGACCACCAACAGATGCAGTGGTGGGGGGGGGGTCCAGGAGACAGGGAAAGCATATAGGCCACTGACAAATGCAGTGGGGTTGGGCTGTGGGAGAAAGGGAAGGCACATGGGCTACGACAGATGCTGTACATGCACCACTGACAGATGCAGTGGGGGGGGGGCTGTGGGAGAAAGGGAAGGCACATGGGCTACGACAGATGCTGTACATGCACCACTGACAGATGCAGTGGGGGGGGGCTGTGGGAGAAAGGGAAGGCACATGCACCACTGACAGATGCAGTGGGGGGGGGCTGTGGGAGAAAGGGAAGGCACATGCACCACTGACAAATGCAGTGGGGTTGGGCTGTGGGAGAAAGGGAAGGCACATGGGCCACGACAGATGCAGTGGGGGGGGGCTCTGGGAGACAGGGAAGGCACGTGGGCCCTGGTCGGTGGAGCCTGCAGGAAGTGCAGCAGATAACCTGGTCAGGGAGTCAGGGGCATGGCCTGGTGGCTGTGGCAAGTGGTTGGGGGACCAAGGGTCTATTGGGTATACTAAGAACATGGGAATCAGCAGTTTCACAACTGTGCCCTTCCTTGCCAGCCCACTGGAGGTCTGCTAAGACCTACTCAACTGGAGCTCCATAGATCTTGCCTGATATTACTCTGGGAGCTGAAGCATGGTTAAGAGGATGCCATTTTGACTGGAAGTCTTGAGTCTAATTCTAACCCTCTATTTTTTGAGGAATCTTTATAATGTTTTTTTTCTGTAGTGGCTACTCCAATTTATATTACCACCAACCGTGTCCAAGGGTTTCCTTTTTTCAACTTTCCCCAATATCATTTTGGTCTTGATTTGCATCTCCCTGATGATTTGTGACATTGATAGTTTTATATCTGCTGGTGATTTATAATTTTTTGGTGAGACGTCTGATTGAATCTTGTGTTTGTTTTCTATAAAGTTGTAAGAATGTCTTATATGATTTGAATACTAATTTCTTGTCAGATGTTTTGTTTGCAAATGTTTTGTATCATTCCATAGGTTTCCTTTCCACTTTGCCACTTTTATCAATGGATGGTCATATCATTCTTTCTGGGTGAGGTATAAGAGCAAGAACTCTCTTCTCTACCATCTTTTTTAAAGTTAATCTTTGCAGTGAATAAAAACTGATATCTCAGGTTGTATTCAATATTTCAATTCTCTGAAGAATAGTGGAGCTCATAATCTTTAAAATAGAAAAAAATCCTGTTTTTAGGTTAAGTATGCTTTTGCTTTAAGAAAGTGGAGGGAGTTAAAAATCTCTTATCCTAGTGGTTTCTAAACCCAGAAGATTATCAGAAACTTTTAAATATAATGTTCAGGTGCAAATGTTTAGTGACTGAATCAGAATATTCATTAGTGGGCCTTACACACTTTTATCTTATCTAGTTATTAATACACATAGCCTGTTCTGGGAACCACTGCATGTGCATACAGCTTATTTTTTAGAAAATTTTCTTTGTTTTTATACATACTACAGTTTAAGCACCAGTGACATATTTATTATTATTTCCTAGCTTATGGTTACTTTGAATCTGATACTATCTATCTCTGTCTGTCTCTTTTAAAGTATTGTGGAAAAACTTGTTTCCTAACAAAAATAATCACCTTCATGTTTTTGTTGATGTTACCACATACAAAGCCATATAATTTAGTCAGTATAGATTCAAAGAATGGAAAATATCATTCTGTTTGTCTTAGTATAATATTAACGAGGTTTAATGCTTTCAAAAACTCATATCCTGGCCAGGTATGGTGGCACACACCTTTAATCCCAGCACTTGGAAGGCACAGGAAGGAGGATCACTGTGACTTTGAGGCCAGCTTGAGACTACAGAATGAGTGCCAGGTCAGCCTGGGCTAGAGTGAGACCCTACCTTGAAAAAAACAAAAATCCCCTTAATATTCTGAAGTTCAATGACAAATGGGAATATATTTTGGTCTAAACCACATTTTAAGATTTGTTGGCTATAGGGAGTTTTAAACTTTTACCACTTGTGATCCTCTTTCATCTGAGCAAAATTTTACATGACTCTGGGTGGTTATGAAACTGAAGTGAGTTTACAAATAAAACATTAAGATAAAAACATATAGAAATTCATTTTAAAACATTTCTTTAGTATACATGCAATTTTACTACTTATTAATGACAAAAGCAAATGTGTATACTAGTGAGATGGGTGTGATTATTTTTGTACATAAATTTTAAATCTTGGCTAAACATTTGTTACTGCAGGACATAGGCCATCTTCAACATTTTCAGTTCATTAATATTTTGAATTTATAATAATCAATACTGAGACTGCTGCTTTGCATAAATACATAGTACAAAATGGCAGAAACATGTTTAGGACCATTTTAAAAATTGTTTGATATGTTCTTCTAATCTAAAGCCAAAATTCATTTAACAGTTTTTGTAAAACTAAAGTCAGCAACTCAAATAGCAATTTTAATGCAACACAATCCAAAGATATACTAGTTTAATATATGTTGATGAATGATGATAGGAAAAATAATAAGGATCTCACTATAATAGCAGAAAATTTTGTATGCACAGTAAAACACTGTAATTCATAATATACAATAGTCTTGGATCAGAGCCAAGATGTTTCAGGCAGTGTTTATTGGTGTTACGTGGTGTGATGGCATCTGCAGTGTACAGTGAACATGCTGTGTGTTTAGGACCAAGGCTGCAGGGATGTCATGTGGTACAACATGAGCAAGTGGTACCAAAAAACACCTTAGATTTATGATCCATTTAAATTAGAATCAATTTTTGGTTATTGCACGTTCAGAAACCTTCTACTGTTGCCATTTTTCTTGCAGCCTTCACATTCAGTTATGCAACTCTATTTGCAACCCACAGTTGAAGAAGCTGGGCTTTAGATGTCAGGGATACACATGTAGTAGGTGAGTAATACAATAAAGAAAATAATTGCTTCTTATTTTAGGAGAAAGGAATGTTATAACTCTTTAAACAATTATACTGTTAAAACCATGCTCTAGGTTTCCAAATTGATAAAATACAGAATAAAACAATGTGAGTTGGAAATATTTTATGAGGTATAAAAAAGCTGTTTAAGCCGGCATAGTGGTGCACAAAGGTAATCCCAGCACTCAGTAGGCTGAGGCAAGAGGATTCCAAGTTCAAAGCCAGACCTTGTGTCAAAAAAGAAACATAAATTCAATTTATTTGAAATGATTCTATAAACATAATCATGATTTTATAAACATAAAATTATTTTTCATAATAAAAATCATTCTAGCTGCCTGTGGTGGCTTAATCCTTCAATTCCAGCACAGGAGAAGCTGAGGTGGGAGGATCACTGTCAATTCAAGGGCAGCCTGGACTACAGAGTGAGTTTAAATTAAGCCTGGGATAGGGTGTGACCCTGCCTCAAAAAAATTATTCTACAAATGAATATCACCTATGTATCAGAACCATAGTATCTGACTTTGACACTGATAACTTTGATAACATCTCATTCTCCCCATTTTAAGATGAGGAAAATAGATTAGAGTTTGAGAACATTTCTAGCTCTGAAATTCTATGAAAACAAACTTTTCACACTTTTATCCTTCTTCCAAACTGTAGGGAGAAATAGAAGAAATATTGGATTGCTTTTACTCTTTCATATTAACAATTAGCTCTTGAGCTGATTAATGTTCTGTTGGCAACTACTGCATCTCAGTGGAGATGATTTAGTATTTTAGCAATTGCTGGATTCTTATAAATGTGCCAGTTTGTTGTATTGAAATCAGCAAGAGTTTTTAAAGGTATTTGAAACTGGCCTTAATTAATTAAATGCTTGATAGATGCAGTCCAAGGTTAACCACTTAATAAATTGGCCACCAAATAAAAAATGAAATCAAATATTTTGAGTAGCTTACTGGAAGGGATCTGGGCTCTCCACCAGGAGATTTTGTAGCAAATCTGGCAGGAGGGTGGCTCATTTTCAAGCTCCTGACTCATTGTCACTATACCCTTTCACCTAAGACTGAACCCTTCCCTCAACTGAACAAAAATATTTTATCTGTATCAACAACAGTTGCGTTACTGTCCATAGATAAAAATAAAATTCTCACCTGAAATGTGAATAATTGAGAGAAATCCATCTTTAGTTTATTGTGTATTTGGACATTAAAATGTTGGGAGTTCTTTAGTACATACAAAAGTTCTTTACCATTTCTCCAAACTTGCCTTTGGGTTGAAGACTAGATTAAAGATAAAAAGATATTGTTTAGAAAAAGAAATCATAAAGAAACATAATTTAATTCTATTTAAAACAATAGTAAAGAGATCAATTATTGAAGGTTTGAAAGTGAGAAATAATAAGAACTGGCCACATAATAACTAAATATATTAATTCAAGAAAAATTATGTTTTGTGATAAACTAAAAGGGGGGATTGCTCAGTGGTTAGGGTGCTTTCCAGCAAAGCCTAGCAACCAGAGTTCTATATCCTAGTACCCACATAAAAGCCAGATGTACAAAGTGGCACATGCATCTGCAGTCTGTATGCAGTAGTTGTAGGCCCTGATGTGCCATTTGTCTGTCTCTCTTTGTTTGCAAATAAATAAAAATAATTTTAAAAAATTTAAAGGATAGGTATCATCACTTAGGTTGTCAAGAAGCTGTATTTGTAAAAATCCTGAGCATTCTACTAAGTAAAGTTATAAAACAACAACAAAAAAAAATTAAGGAGTTACCTTTCTCTCAAGTCTGTGTTAAGTGCCATGGAGAAAGAAGTGAGGCTTCTTTCTAAGAGTACTTGCAAAGAAAGAGAGTATGACATAATAGAAAAAAAAAGATAAGAATCAGAATCATTGGATTTTACTTGCTAACTGAGTGACCTAGGTCAAAAGAATTCTCTCAGAGCTTTAGATTCTCTAATGACTGAGGATTCAGTAAGATAATGTGAGCAAATACTTCAATACTTATGAAGAGTTAGTCAAAAGGGGCAATGACAATACAGGCACTGACTACCAGAGACAATGTTATGATAATAAGAGCAGAGACTCTTAATCAAACAAACGCAGGCTTGAATTGTATCTTTGTTACTGGTTATGTGGACTTGGAGGAGTTCCTTAACCCTTCAATTCCCCATTTGTATAATTAAAATAATGATACCAAATAAATACTTGATTCATAATGTTGTTGTTTGTCATTTACAAGGTATTTGATAATGACCACCTTTATAGCAAATAAATATATTTAAACAGGAAAATGTATGATATAAGCTGTAAAGGTAATGGTAATTAGAAAAACATTGAATAAAGCTACCACAATAACAGAAGTAACAGAGAGTACTTCTTTCAAGAATTTATATAATGAAAATAGGCCTTCAAAAGGAAGCTATGATTAAAAATGATGCAAAACTAAGGTCACAGCATAGGAAATGAGGAATTAAAATCTATAATAATAACTGATTCATTTTGGGAGGGAAAGCATGGCAAGTGAATGAAAATAATTCTCAATTTCCTAAATTTAATAATCAGATAGGCTATGTAGTCATTCAACAAAAGTTTACTTAGTGCTTACTAGATTTTACAAATTGAAAAGTTGAGTTCAACTGATAGCATTTGTCCATTATATGTTTCAGTCTAATAAAAAAGGCTATGAACAAAATAAATAAATTTAGTTCTAAACTGCAATGAATATTAGTAAAAAGTAGAGTTCTGTGCCAAAGAGATGTAGTAGTAAATAAAAAAAGTTGATGAGTCCTTGAGTAAAAAAGAAGATTTCATTTTTATTATGTTAAGTTTTTACATAGCAATGGGAAACAGAGGTGTTCTGAAATTATAAGAAGACATGTATTTGGAACTCAGAGTAGGGTCTATTGTTGCAGTCAGGTTTGCATTACTGTCAGAAATCACTTGACCAAGAGCAGCTTGTGGAACAAAAAAGGTTTATTTTGGCTTACAGACTCAAGGGGAAGCTCCATGATGGCAGGGGAAAATGATGGTATGAGCAGAGGGTGGACATCACCCCCTGGCTGACATAAGGTGGACAATAGGAACAGGAGAGTGTGCTAAACACTGGCATGGGGAAACTGGCTATAACACCCACCCCAACAATACACCCCCTCCAGGAGGCATTAATTCCCAAATCTCTATCAGCTGGGAACCTAGCATTCAGAACACCTAAATTTATGGGGGCACCTGAATTATACCACCACATCTATATAGGAGTTATTAAAAGAAAAAAATAATTCATATAGGGGTTAAGGTTGTAGTATTACATGAATCTACAATTAAAAGAGTAGTATGCCTAAATGGAGTAATATCTTGTCTTTTGTCTTTGTTTTTGTTTATTCTTTTTTTTGAGGTAGGGTCTCATTCTGGCCCAGGCTGACCTGGAATTCACTACGTAGTCACAGGGTGGCCTTGAACTCATGGCGATCCTCCTACCTCTGCGTCCCCAGTGCTGGGATTAAAGGCGTGTGCCATCACTCCAGGCTTTTGTCTTGCTTTTAATTGGAGCTAAGTGTCTTTGGTTGGCACACACCTGCTATAATTCAAACATAGTTCCTATAGTTTACTATTTTCTTTTTTAAGACTTTTATTGACAATTTCCATACATATAGACCTTTATCATAATCTCCTCCCACCACCTTCCCCTTTCCCTGTCCTGACTCCCCCTCCAATAAATTTCTTCTTTCCAACTAGCCTTTCTTCTATTTGATGTCATCATTTTTTCCTCCTATTATTTCGGTCTTATGTAGGCAGTGTCAGCGACATAAATACCATGACCACTTTGCATCTGGAAGACAGTATTGAAAGCATTCTTCCCTTTTTTTGAGTCTTACATTCTTTCAGCCACCTCATCTGCAATGGCCCCTGAGCCTTGGAGGGTGTGACAGAGCTGTCCAACTTAGTGCTGAACATTCCACTGTAGCTTTTGATCACCCCGGTAATGGTCATTGCCATCTGAAAAGAGAAGCTTCTCTAACCAAAAGTGAGACTAGCATTAATATATGGGCATAAACCTAAGTATTGAAAGGGAAGTTTGGTGGGTGTAATATATCCATTTAGCTGGACAACAGTAGTAGTTTACCACCTAGGGCTTATGACCTACTTAGCCATATGTTTTTAGATTAAGTTCTCAACACCAGGCATTAATTCCCTTCCATGGAATGGGCCTCAAGTCCAATCAGAGAGCAGTTGGTTTTCCCCAAAACAGACATGCCACAATTGCACCAGTTGGTACATCTGCCCTGGCTGACCAGCTATAAAATCTGCAGGGTCCACTGCTGGTTAGGACCAATAATGACTTTTCTCCCCCAACAGGCTGCAGAGCTCTTCCCAGCATTATGATAGCTAGTCAACAAGGGAGGAGGCTTCCTGTTCAGCTCCCGCTTGATTTCTCAGTGATCTGCAGCACAAGCATGTGAAGTCTTCAGCAGTAGGGTCTCACCATCTGGTCCTGGTAGGAAACCAAGAGCCTTGGCAATAACCTGTAATGTTTTGAGAGTGCTAGGGGGCTCCCTGGTCAACAATTCACTGGAAGGTATCCCACCTCTGGCACTGAATTTTTTTCTAACAACAATCTATGGCTTCTGGGCACAGCATTACCATCTTCACAGGATACTTCTGCCCAAGCGCGCACGCTCTCTCTCTCTACATATATATTATTAGCTATCAAAGAAGTAGGTTTCCATTTGGCTTACTCAAAACATCTGAATTTTTTTTGGGGGGGGGGTTTAAGGTAGGGTCTCACTTTAGCCTAGGCTGACCTGAAATTCACTATGTAGTCTCAGGTGGCCTCAAACTCATGGCGATCCACTTACTTCTGCCTCCCAAGTGCTGGGATTAAAGGCGTGTGCCACCACTTCCAGCTTCGTATCGGAAATTTTGATTAACTCGCTTCACACCCTCTCCTTTCCACCATCCCCTCCCCTTAAACCATCCCCCAGTATTCTGGCCCTCTACTTACATATCCACTATACTCTCCCCTTAAGCCTTCCCTTTTCTTCCTTCCCTCATAGCCTCTTTCTAACTTTCTGGCCTCTTCTACTGATTTTTCAGCAAGGGTTTTCTTACCCAAGAGTTGGTGCTATACCTTACCAATGTGACTTCTAGAAATAAGCTAATACCTAGACCCAAGTGTCTTTTTAATACTTAGCTATCTTCCTTTGCTCTACACTCCTCAACACTTTTATTTAGCATTATAGGTTCTTTTACTCAGAAGAGGTAGCATGTGCTGCTTTTAGCTGAAATTCAAGGACTGACTGCCACATAACATGGTAATATGTGTCTTCATCCTCTCATCCAGAAGAAAGTGAACACAAATCAAAGCACCACTGAGATGGCTTTTTCAGTCTTTGGATTCATTAACAGCAAGAAAAAAGGATGTGTATTATTCTCACTCTGGCATGCCCTCCACTGGGGAAAATATGTTCTCTATTAGATCCTAGAGAGTCTTCTCATATAGCTAACCCAGCCCTCAACCATATTCATTCCACACACTGTTGAGAACTAACTGTTTCTGGGATTGTTTTGCACTTACAAGACAATGAGATATACATGCGATGGGTTGCATTATAGGAGAGAAACACTGACACTGGAAATTCACCACTCAGAGTAAATCACTGATCTTTTCTCAGGGACAACATAGTATTTCATCCTTCTAGGTTGCTGACTGCAAACACAACTCTGAGAAGAAATATAGGGAAGGAACATTCAGGCCTTTTCATTCTTATAATATCCAGAGAGAAGCTCAAGGGATATGCAGAGTCCATTACTCTTCCACACAACAACAAACAAAAACATTTACTTCTGTAGCAATAACTCATTTGAGTAGCCATACATACATATTAAGTAAATTAAGTTTATAGCTAAAGGTTTTTGTATGTGTGTGTTTTTACACACACATACACCCCTCAGGATCAGATGATTTCACCATTAGATTACACCAAACATTCAAAGAAGAACTAAATAGTTTTTCTTTCAAATTCTTTGTGAGAACTGAAGAGGAGAGCCTACTTAACAATTTGTCCTCTGAGGCTACAATTACTCTAATACAAAAACCAAAGACATAACCAGAAACAAGAGATCAATATGCTTTGTGAATACAGATGCAAAAGGCAACAACAGAGTATTAGGAAGTTGACATGTAAAAGTATTTCACAGAAAAATATAGAACATTAACAGGTAAGTTCTCAGGACAAATGATATGAGAACAAAACACAAAAGCCAATTATATTTCTCATACTATAAATATGTAATCACAAATAAAATCTTCAAAAATATTTATAATAACTTCCTAAATTGAAATATTTTTGTTTAATTCTAGCTAAACATGCATAGGATCTATATGCTGATAACTGCAAAATGCCTATAAAAGAAATAAAAAATCCTAAATAAATGGAGAGTTGTACTAGGTTTGTGAATTACAAGATTCAATATAGAAAAGATATGTATTCTCCCATGTACTGACTTATAAAAGTAATGAAATAATTATAAAGATTCTTGAAAGATTTTCTGTGGATATAGGCAAGTTGGTTCTAAATTTTATAAGGGAAAAAAAGAAACTTGAATATCTAAGGTAATTTGAAAATGAATAATAAAGTTGGAGCAACCACATTACCTTATTTTAAGAAGGACTATAAAGTTACAAGTATCAAAACAACATGGTATTGGAAAATGAATAAATAAATAGAACAATGAAGGGATATAAGGGTAGGTATATACAGTTGATTTTTGTCAAAGGTACAAAAGCAGTTTAATTGACAACTATTTCCAATATTTTTATTTATTTATTTGCAAGCAGAGAGAGAGAGAGAAGGGGGTGCATCAGGGCCTCCAGCTGTTATAAACAAACTCCAGATGCATGTGCCACTTTATACATCTGGCTTTACATGGGTACTGGGAACAGAATCTGGGTTGTTAGGCTTTGTAGGCAAGCACCTTAACCACTGAACAATCCCTCCAGCCTGAGAACTGTTTTTAAAAAATATTTTATTTATTTCTTATTTATGAGAGAGAGAGAGAGAGAATGGGAGTGCCAGGGCCTCCAGCTACTGCAAATGAACTCCAGACACATACGCCCCCTTGTGCATCTGGCTTACATGGGTTCTGGGGAATTGAACCGAGGTCCTTTGGCTTTGCAGGCAAATGCATTAACTCCTAAGCCATCTCTCCAACCCTGAGAACCATTTTTAACATATGGTGTTGCAACAAGTAGACATTAGCATGCAGCAAAAGAAAACAAAAATCTTCAGCCTAACCTTATACAAATGTTACTTCAAAATGAATTATAATATAAATAAATGTAAACTACAGCATATGTTTTTATAACAATAGAATTTTTAAGGTAACAAAAAGAGACTTACATATGTTTGCATATATTTATGAATGAGCTAAATACTTTTAGAAGGATACACTTGAAATCACCACCAGTTACCTCTTGGTTGAGTAAAGGGGCAATTAATGGAGGTTTTAGTTTTCATTTTATACCTTCATGTTATATTTCTTCTTTAAGAATAAACATGCATTATTTACTTTAAAAATTATTTGTTGACAAATAATTATTTATTATAAATAATTATATATAATTATATATACACATTATATATTTATAAAGTACAGTGTGATTATCTCGAAAAATATTAAGAATACTAAGTTCTGGTAATGATATGAGCAACTAAGTATCTCTTATATTAGTAGAGGAATGAAAATTAGTGCAGTAACTAGAAAGTAGTATGGTAACTTCTTACAAAGTTAAGGAATTTAACTGCTAAATTTCTATACTAGAGCTATGAAAACTTGTACCTGAGCACTAATATTTATACCAGCTCTATTTATAATTGCTCCATATTGGATATAATCCAAATGTCTTTTAATAAGTTAATGCATGAACAAACTGTTATATACACGTAATAGAATACTATTCAGAATAAGAATAACTATTGGTATATACAAAATTTATAATTTTGAATATTGTTTCATAAAAGAAGGCAGGACTATAAGGTTAAGAAAACAGGCTGTCAGTATTTATGCATGGGGTAATATCTATAAAGAAGTAGGACAAGGGATTGAGGGCATTTAATTTTGTGGTGATAATGTGTTTAGATATGTGTTAAAATTCATAGAACTGAACAGTCAAAGAAAGAACACTTTCTATATGTTAATTATTTTTTGAGGTGGGGTCTCACTCTAGCTCAGGCTGATCTGGAATTCACTATGTAGTCTCAGAGTGGCTTCAAACTCATAGTAATCCTTCTACCTCTGCCTCCCAAGTGCTGGGATTAAAGGCATGCGCCACCACGCCCCACCTGTATGTTAATTTTGAAATAATATTCAAAGTATTTTTAAAGTTAAAATTTCGTTTTATTATTTTTTATTTTTTTATTTTTCTTTTCTTTTTTTCTTTTTTTTTTCTTTTTTCTTTTTTCTTTCGAGGTAGGGTCTCACTCTAGCCCAGGCTGACCTGGAATTCACTATGGAGTCTCAGGGTGGCCTTGAACTCACGGCAATCCTCCTACCTCTGCCTCCCGAGTGCTGGGATTAAAGGCATGCGCCACCACGCCCGGCTAAAATTTCGTTTTAAATGTTGTTAGGAAGCACACTTTTCTTTTTTGGCACACTAGTAATTGAACTATCAAATATTTTTAGAGGCCAAATATGTAAAATAAATTTATTAAGTTATGCAAGTAGAAGAAAATATGAAATGGAGGCAGGCACGGTGGCACACACCTTTAGTTGCAGCACTTGGGAGGCTGAGGTAGGAGGATCTCCATGAGTTCAAGGCCAGCCTGGAGCTGGAATGAGTTCCTGGTCAACCTGGGATAGAATAGAGTGAGACACTACCTCAGAATCACCAAAGAGAGAGAGAGAGAGAGAGAGAGAGAGAGAGAGAGAGAGAGAGAGAGATTGTTTCCTTATGTAAGTAGAGGGGCAGAATACTGGGGGTGAAATGGCTTGAATGAGGTCAAAGGAGGTGGTGGAGAAGAAATTAAAGATATTATAAATAAGCCATATGGAAACCCCACAGGCTCATGTATTTGAACACTTAGTCCCTAATTGGTGGCACTGTTTTGGGAAGGTGGTGGAACCTTTAGGAATGAAGCCTTGCGGAAAGCCTTGAGGTTTTGTAGCCCTGCCCCACTTTTTTTCTCCCTCTACTTCCTGGTTACTGATGTGATAACTGGCTCCCCACTCCTGCCATGCTTTTCCTGCCATGAAACTTTCCCTGGAAACGTTAAGTAAAAATATACCCTTCCCTTCTGTAAGTTGTGGTAAGAGCCCTCCCAGAACAAAAGGAAGGCAACATGGTATCTATGTGTCTTTGTATATGTAGCAACCCTGTAGCATAGAATGTGCATGTAGCAGCCCTATAGTATAGAATAACCAATCAGAATATATAGGGTAGACAATAAAACCTAAAATGTGGAACTTTTAGGGTACATGCATAGTAATGGAATAACTGGGTCTGTTGGTACCTCTAAAGTCAGCCCCACAATGCACGAACCACATACCCCAACAAGGAGGGTCCCTGTGGAGGGGGGAGGACAGGGAGGAGGCTAACAATGGTAACAACTTGACTGTATTCACTGAATACAAAAATAAAATATATATATATATGTATGTATATATGTATATAAGAAAAGTAACTAAGAGAAAAAAAATGATTTGAAGCCAGGAGGAGTGGTGCACGCCTTTAATTCCAGCACTTGGGAGGCAGAGGTAGGAAGATAGCCATGAGTTTGAGGCTACCCTGAGCTTCCATAGTAAATTCCAGATCAGCCAGAGCTAGGGTGAAACCCTACCTCGAGAAACCAATAATAATAATTTGAGAAAATGTCATAATGGATATAACCCTATGAATATGTACCATTATTATATGTCAAATGGAAATTAAATAAAACTTTTTTTAAAAAAAACTAAAATGTAAAAAGCAAAGGCGCTAGCTGGCAGGGTGGCACACACCTTTAATCCCAGCACTCAGGAGGCAGAGGTAGGAGGATCATGGCTGTGAGTTCAAGGCCACTCTGAGACTGCATAGTGAATTCCAGGTCAGCCTGGGCTAAAGTGAAACCCCACCTTGAAAAACAAAACAAAACAAAACAAAACAGGCGCTAATAGAGGGTACATAAGACAATGCCCTGCTGTGTTAGGGTCTCAGCTTTTGGAGTCTAGAGCCTGCATAAATAAATGCTGCTTAAAAGTCTTAGTGTAACTCCTCTCTGTCTGAGAATCCCAAAACTATATTGCTTCTGGTCAGGTGCTCATTAACAGAAAGAAGAAAATAACTGAAAAGGTACTCTATAATGAAAACTGCATGGTATTGAAGAAAGAAATTGAAGATGACACTACAGATCAAAATACCTCCCATGCTCATAGATCAGCAGAAATATTATCATTAAAATTCCATATTACTCAAAGAAATCTATAGAACCAATGCAATCCCCATCAATATTCCAATGACATTTCCACAGAAATAGCAAAAAAGAGCCTTAAAATTAAAATTGAAATTTGATTCTTCCAATTTCATTTATGTCTATTGTGACCTCTCCTTTTTCATTTCTATTTTTTATTTCAAGCTTGTCTTTTTTTCACTTGATCAAATTGACCAGGATTATCAATCTTGGTTTTTGTTTTTTAAAGAACCAGCTTTTTGTTTCATAGATTTTCTTAATTGTTTTTTTTTTTTTTTAGTTTCCAATTCATTAATTTATGTTCTGATCTTGATTATTTCTTTCTGTCTGGAGCTTTTTTGAGTTCGATTCTTGTTGTTTTTCCAATACCTGTAACTGGATGGTTAGGCTATTGATTTGGGAATCTCTCTGTCTTTGTTATGAAGGCATTTAGTGCTGCAAATTTTCCTCTAAGGACTACCTTCATTGTGTCCCATAAGTTCTGGTACGTTGTGTTCTCATTGTCATTCAATTCTAGAAATTTTACAATTTCCTTTTTTATTTTTTTTATTTTTTATTTTTTAAAGGATAAAGTGATATTTTTTGTTATTTTTATTTATTTATTTGAGAGTGACAGACAGAGAGAGAAAGAGGCAGATAGAGAGAGGGAGAGAGAATGGGCACGTCAGGGCCTCCAGCCACTGCAAATGAACTCCAGATGCGTGCGCCCCTTTGTGCATCTGGCTAACGTGGGTCCTGGGGAGTCGAGCCTCAAACCGGGGTCCTTAGGCTTCACAGGCAAGTGCTTAACCACTAAGCCATCTCTCCAGCCCAATTTCCTTTTTTATTTCATTCACTACCCATTTATTGTTTAAAAGTGTGTTGTTCAGTCTGCAGGAGCTGATGGAGTTCCTGGTGTATCTCTTGTTATAATTTCTAGCTTTACAGCATTGTGATCTGATATCATGCAGGAAATTATGTCGATTTTCCTGAATATATGGAGGCAGGCTTTGTGGCCTAATGTATGATCTTCTTTGGAGAAGGGTCCATGGGCTGTTGAGGAGAATGTGTATTCTGTAGATTTTGGATAGAATGTTCTGTAGATGTCCATTAAGTCTATTTGATCTATGGTGTTGTTGAGTTCTCTTACTTCCCTGTTGATTTTCAGTTTGCATGATCTGTCTATTGATGATAGTGGAGTATTGAAGTCCCCAACTATAATGGTGTTGGTATTTATTTCTGTTTTGTTGTCAAGTAGGTTTTATTTTATGAACTGCGGTGCACCTGTGTTTGGTGCATATAGATTGATGATTGTGATATACTCTTGGTAGATCATTCCCTTGATAAGTAAGAAGGGGCCTTATTTGTCTTTTTTATTACTTTTGGTTTGAAGTCTATTTTATCATACATTAGTATAGCAACACCTGTTTGTTTCCTATTTCCTTTTGTGGGTATTGTTATATCTCCAACATTGTTCTTTTGCTAAGGATTACGTTGGCTATTCAAGGTCTTTTATGGTTCCATATCAATTTGTAATGAAACAGGCATGGTACTGACACAGAAACAGGCACATAATCCAGGTCCGGTGGTACAAGTTTGTAATCTCAGCTACTTGGAATGCTGAAACAAGAGAATCACAAATTTAAGAGCTTCTTGGTCTATAGAACAAGTTCAAGAAAAGCCTTGGCAACTTAGTGAGACTGTGTCTTAAAATATGCCACTTTAATAAGTGATGCTGGGAAAACTAGATGTTCACATATATTGAAGTAAAGCTAGAGCCCTATCATATCTCTCTCATCCTGCACAAAAATCAATTCAAAATGGATCAAAGATCTTTAATCAACCCTGAAACTACTAGGGGGAAACATAGAAATTGTTCAAGGTATAGGCATAGAAAGACTTTTGAATAGAATTCCAATGCCCAGGAAGCAAAATTAATAATTTACACATGGAATTACTCCAGATTAAAAGGTTTCTGAGCTAGGCATGAGGACTGATGCACATCTGTCATCATAGCAATTAAGAGAATGATGCAGGAGGATCAGGTTTTAGGGCTATATAGTGAGAGAGAGAGAACTTGTTTGAAAAGTCTTCTCAAAAGAGGAAATACAGGGGCTGGAGAGATGCTTAGTGGTTAAGGTGCTTGCCTGCAAAACCAAAGGACCCAGGTTCGACTCCCCAGGACCCATGTACGTAAGCCAGAAGCACAAGGGGCACATGCATCTGGAGTTGGTTTGCAGTGGCTGGAGGCCCGGGCGCACCCATTCTCTCTCTCTTCTTCCCTATTTCTGTATCCCTTTCTCTGTCTAATAAATAATTTAAAAAATAAAATAACTAAAAATGAGGAAATACAAATGTTCAATAAATACTTGAAAAAGTGTTTAGCATTCTGTGCTACAAGGGAGATGCAAATTTAAACTGCATTGAGATTCCATCAGAATGGCTAACATCAAGAAAACAGTAAATGGTTGGTGATGATGTGGGGAAAAAGGAATTTAACTTACATACTGCTAATGGGAATATAAACTAGTGCAGCCACTATGGAACGCAGAATGAAATCTCCTTAGGAAATTCAAAATAAATCTATCACATGAACCCAATCATCTCTCCATACAAAAAAATCAAGTCCAAATGGATTAAAGGCCTCAATATAAGACCTGAAACACTTTTCCTACTGGAAGAAAAAATATGAGGCACTCTCCATGATATAGGAGTGGGGAATGACTTCCTGAATAAATCCCCAGTAGCACAGGAAGTTAAACAATAACTCAGCCAATGGGATCTCATGAGGCTAAAAAGCTTTTGCATAGACAAACATACCATAAGCATAGCCAATAGATTACCCACTGAATGGGAGAAAATCTTCCCCAGCTGCTGATAGAAGCCAAATATCTAGAATCTACAAAGAACTAAAAACAAAAAAAAAAAAAACTAAAAAAAACTAAACAATAAAAAAATCAAGCAACACACTCCAAAAATGTGGGAGAGAACTGAATAGGGAGTTCTTAGAGGAAGAATTACAAATGGCTAACACACACTTAAGAATAGGTTCAACATCCTAACCATTAGGGAAACACAAAGTAAAACAACCATGAGATTCCACCTTACTCCAGTAAGGATGGCAATCATTAAATCCTAAAGACAGGAGATGCAGAGATGGCTTAGTGGTTAAGGCATTTGCCTGCAAAGCCAAAGGATTCTGGTTTGACTCTCCAGGACCCATGTAAGCCAGATGCACAAGGGGGTGCATGCATCTGGAGTTCATTTGCAGTGGCTGGAGGTCCTGGCATGCCCATTTTCTCTTTCTTTCTTTCTCTCTGTCTGTCTCCCTCTTTCTCTCAAATAAATAAAAAATAAAATATATTTTTAAAAATCTAAAGCCAAATGTTGGCAAAGATGTGGGGAAAGAGGAACCTTCATCCACTCTTGGTGGGAATGTGAACTGGTACAACCCCACTATGGAAATCAACTTGGAAATTCCTGAAAAGGATGAACATAGAGCTACCAACAGACCCAGTTACTCCCTTACTGGGCATTTATCCTAAATGCTCCATGCATCAACACATGAATCATATATAGTATTCCTGGGTATATACTCAAAGGACTCTAAGTTCACATATCACAGAGGTGTTGCACATCTATGTTTATTGCTGCATTACTTACAGTAAAGATATGGAACTGAGCTGGACATGGTGGTGCATGCCTTTAAGCCCAGCACTCAGCACTCGGGAGGCAGAGGTAGGAGGATCACTGTGAGTTCAAAGCCACCCTGAGACTACATAGTGAATCCCAGGTCAGCCTGGGCCAGAGTAAGACCCTACCTTGGAAAAAAAAGATATGGAACCAACACAGATATCCATCAAATGGATGAATGGTAAATAGAACATAGAATATATACACAGTGAATTTTATGTAATTGTAAATAAAAATGAAATTATAACATTCATGGAGAAATGGATGGAACTGTAGGTTATCATATTAAGTGAAATAAGCTGGGCTTGGAAAGACAAACATTGCATATTTTCTCTCATATGCATAAATTAGGTGATAAAAAGGACATGAATATAGAAGGAGACTATTAAGAATTGGAAGGGGATGAGGGTAAAAAAAGAGAGTTAAAATTATTCACTCATTGAAGTTGAATATGATCAAATAAGTTATATGGATGCAACAAATATTACTATGAAACCAACTCCTACAAATGAACCTCAGCAATATTAATATTTGTCAATTAAAATAAGACCTTTTGCTTCTTCCTCAAAAAGCATCAAATGTGAGGTGGATGCCAATGCAATGGGAAGGCCTAGAGAACCCAGGGGACCAGGCTTGTGAGCTCAGAGGCTTCCACTGAGGCTAAGATAGTCATATTGTGGAAGCAAATTTAAGGACAAGGAGCCACTGACTTGAGCCATCTGGTCAAGGACATGAAGAACAGATCCTGAAGGCAATGTTTGTTCACTCTGCCCATCAAGGAGTCCGGGATTATTGACTTCTTCTTGTGGAATGTGTCTTAAGGATGAGGCTTTGAAGAATATGCTAGTGCAGAAGCAGACTCATCATGGTAAGTGCAACAGGTTCAAGGTATTAGAACTTCTCTGGGCAAGGTGGAGCTAGGTTAGGACTCTCCCACTCTGCATAGTTACACTAGGTTTCACCCATGTGGCTTTACTACCAGGAGAAAGAGAGAGAGAGAGAGAGAGAGAGAGAGAGAGAGAGAGAGAGGAGAGGAAAGAGCTACTCAGGACTTGAGATTGACTTCATGGTAGCTTCTCTTGTTTACAGGAGCACCACAGTCCCTAACTAGGATGTGTCACCAATGCAGTGCAGTGCCATAGGCTCCTGATTTAAGTCTCTCCACAGGCTTTGGTTGCTACTGGGGAATAGAACTGTCATTTTGGTCTGGGTGTTAAATGTTCCAAGGAGGTAGCCAGTGTCACATGAGGGACCATCATCTTCGCTAAGCTTTCCATTGTACCTGTGTGGAGAAGCTACTAGGAGATCAAGATCTGCAAGCCACACACAGTCCCATGCAAGGTAACAGGCCACTGTGGCTTTCTGCTGGTGGTGTCTCACCCCCAGGAACATTGTTTCTGCCCCTGTGCCCAAGAAGCGGCTGATGATGGCTGTCATTGATGACTACTACACTTCAGCCAGGGGCTTCACTACCACCCTGGGTGACTTTGCCAAGATTATCTTTGATGCTATCTCAAGACCTAAAGCCATCTTATCCCCACCTTCTGGAAAGAGACCCTGGTCACCAAGTCTCCCTACCAAGAATTCACTGACCATCTTGTAAAACCCACACCAGAGTCTCAGTCCAGATGACCCAGGCTCTTGCTGTGGGTACCACATAAGGTTTTATACAGAGAAATAAAGTGAGTTAAGCCTGGTAAAAATGAGACCTTTGTGTGCACACTTGTTTATATACATATTTTCATATATGTATAAAATGTAAAAATACTAATAATATGCAACAAATATAGCACTGAATTTTTAAACCTTTTATTAAACTTTTAAAATATTTTATTTATTTAGTTGAGAGATAGATACAAGGAGGGAGGGAGAGAGAGAGGCAGAGACAGAGACAGAGCGAATGGGCACACCAGGGCCTATAGCCATTGCAAATGAACTCCAGACGCATGCATCCTCATGTGTATCTGGCTTACATGGGTACTAGGAAATCAAACTTGGGTCCTCAGGCTTCACATGCAAAAGCCTTAACTGCTAAGTCATTTCTCTAGCCCAACATTCAATATTTTAACAATAATTTTTAAAATTTATTTGCAAGGGGAGAAAGAGGGACAGAGAATGGGTATGCCAGGGCCTCTCGCTCCTACAAATGAATTCCAGGCATATGCACCACTTTGTGCATCTGGCTTTATGTGGGTAATGGGGAATCAAACCCAGGCCAGTAGGCTTTGCAAGCAAGTGCCTTAACTGTTGAACCATCTCTCCAGCCCCTAGGACAGGCAATGATAAAGCTAATTTTTAGCTTCATAAGAAAGCTTTAATTTTACCACGAAAAAGAATTTACATATTACTTGTAAAATTGTTTTTTAAAACTTATAAAATATTTGTAATTGGCGAGAGTAGAGTAATTACACATAATCATCTTTGATGCAATCATATCATACCTGTTTTCTTGTTTTTAAACAGATATAGCAGTATTACTTACTTCAAAGTGTCATAGTAAAATAATACACACAAGAGCCTTAAAAGACTGCTAAATAAAAACAAATATCTCCCCACCCAAGCAAAAAACTACTACTAAATACAGAGCAAGTGATCAATAGGTCTTTGTATTTTGGTAATATTTCTATTTCTGTTTCTTAGTAGGCCTGTGGATTGGTATATTAAAGATATTTGGATATTGTTTTGTGACTCTGATAATGAAATGTGGGTTAATAACATTTAGGATAATCGTAGCATATTAATTTACTAAACATTTAAAATATATATTGTATGCAATTGTACCTATACTGTTGCTATATTTAAAAATATATACTTTTATTTATTTGAGAGAGAGAGAGAAAGAGGAGAGAATAGATATGCCAGGGGCTCCAGCCACTGTAAATGAACTCCAGATGCATGTACCTCCTTGTGTATCAGGCTTACATGGGTATTGGGGAATCAAACCTGGGTCCTTAGGCTTTGCAGGCAAGCACCTTAATGACTAAGTCATCGCTCCAGCTGAACATTTAAATTCTGTTGTTTTTTTCGAAGTAAATTCTCATTTTTAGCCCAGGCTGACTTAGAATTCACTATGCAGTCTTAGGCTGGCCTTGAACTTACCATGATCATCCTACCTCTGCCTCTCAAGTGTTGGGATTAAAGGCATGCGCTATCACACCCCACTTTCATAGACTGATATCTGTTTGAAAAGCCATAGTGTGACTTTCAATGGCTTTATCAATGATTCAGATGAAAGAAAAATCTGATGTAAATCTTAAAAAGAATACAAATTCCATTGATAATATCTAAGGTTGAGTCTAATAAGAGGAAAAGATATTTCCTTAAAACATAAAATCAGGGCCTTGAGAGATGGCTTAGCAGTTAAGCGCTTGCCTGTGAAGCCTAAGGACCCCAGTTCAAGGCTCAATTCCCCAGGACACATGTTAGCCAGATGCACAAGGGGGCGCACGCGTCTGGAGTTTGTTTGCAGTGGCTGGAGGCCCTGGCGCACCCATTCTCTCTCTCTCTCTTTCTCTCTCTCTCTCTCTCCCTCTTTCTCTCTCTGTTGCTCTCAAATAAATAAATAAAAATAAACAAAAAACATTAAAAAACATAAAATCATCTTAAATTAGATATTAAAGTTTTTCTTATCCAGTAGCTTCCCAATGGTATAATATTCTTATGAGCATAAGCAATAGTATAGGTACAATTGCATATAATATTCTTATGAGCATATAAAGCATTCTATAGCATCTTAAATGTTCTTTTGAACAGGGGATTCATTATTTAGTGAATAAAGTTGGTAAATTGTTGGATATTTGGAATCCTACTTCTGTTTATCTTAAATTAGCAACTCTGTTACCTCAGGAACTGGCTCCTTTTATCTCATCTTTTACATGACAATTTTTTGCATATTTGTAGACAGTGATCAGGGTAGCCTAAAATCATATTGTTCAGGTTAAAATTCTTTTATCTTTTATTTTCCATCCTATCACCCTCCTTGTCCTTTGTACCAATTCCAGCTTACTGGTGTTCTACTTTAAGTTTAGGGCTTAGTATTTTTGTTTCAAGGTAAATATATCAATTATTGAAATTCATAACTTTTGCACATATCAGAGAGATAATCTGGAGCAGTTATTCTTCTAATGACCCCACATAATTAACCCTTGTGGTGTCTAATTAAAAATAAACATATATCAGTGTCCCTATGTTTCCCTGAGGAACTGTTCTAATTCATCTTGTCCTCTGGCTACCATTTTACATAAGATATCCATAGGGCAGTTAATTTTGGAAACACATATGATGGAAAATTGCAGTTCAGGTTTTTTCTTACTTTTAATCAGCTCTTTTTATACTCAGGGATCATTTTGTTATACCTACTATTCTTTCATCAATGCCTTATATGTAGGCAATATTGAACAACATTTAAAATGGTATGGCCTAAATTAAACCCATCCTCGGACCTACTCAAGTTACCCCTCTGTGTTTAGGGAAACAATATTCCCCTCCACCAGGGTAAACTTTGGCATACACTCTCAGAAATAGCATAGTTCTGTGGATTAGATTCAGGTGGAGTTGAGTTCCTGGTCCCCCACCTCCCAGTTCCCAGGCTCCTAGTTCCCCTGCCACTGGTGTGGGGTGGCTGGGACCCTACACACATATGCAGCAACATCATATGCAGCAAGAGTTGGCCCAGGCTTCATATTCCCCTGTGATGGGAGTAGGGAACCACCAGATCCCAATATGTGTTGTTGAGGCAGAATTGGGGGCTCATGAGGGATCCCCCAGAATATATGAATCCCAAGTTTTAGGTTCTGTCCTATCTTTGATAAAGAATTAATGTAGGAAGAAATGCTGTTTGCTGGGAACAGGTAGACACCGAGGAAGTGCTTACTGGGAGCAGGGAGCTGCAGGGGAAAACCTGATCACTGGGGGCAGGTAGACACTGGTTAACCCATGTCCATCTCTGGCTACCTCTTATGATTCTCACCAAGCCACACCACTGGCTGCCACCACGTTCCTGCATTCCTGCTCCAGTCATCTCTGCAGACTGATGCCCCCAAACCAGCCACATCTGTGACCTTGATCAGACACCCCAACCCCACTGCCCACACCTCCTGACAGGTGCCCCCACTGCCTCCTTGGAGACATGGAGCACAGGAGCACATGACAAGCCCAGGGGAAAATACATGCACCTCCACAACCTGCTCAGCTGGGGTACAGTGGGGGAATAGGAGAAAGTGCTATTGCTCCTGAACCCACAGGCAAGGCACCACTCTGGACCTCCAAACCAGCCCTTGTATCATTCATCAACCCAAAGCTGGTGGAACATTTGCAATCTCCACAATCTTTGTGTCTACCCTTATAACTCCATCCCTTTCCAACCTAGTTCCAACCTGAAACAAAATACTCACTGAAGATCCTACAAGGACAAATTCTTGCCTCCTCCTTGACAAAATAAGATGGTTAGACCCCAACACACACACACACACACACACACACACACACACACACACAAGTCAACAAACTGAGAGATCTCCACCAAAGATGCCTAGTCCCACACTGGAAGCCTCCAGTGAAAACATAGAGGAAAGAACAGAAATTGAATCTCAAAATGAAAGCACAATAAACTATGTGGTTCTGACCAAGCGAATTGCTGAAGTGGAAGCAAATCATCAGAAAAAAGAATAATCATATAAATGAAATGCACACAGCCTTCATCACCAGACTTAACTTAATTAAGGAAAACCAGAGAGACTTCAAAACAGATAAATGAATTGAAGGTAAGTCAACAAATAGAGGATCTCAATAACAAGCTGATTAAGCTTAGTGAAGACATGATCAAATGCAAGAATGAATTCCAGGAAGCATCAAGAAAATCAAACTTCAACCTGAAATTGGACCACAGAAAACAGATGGACATGATGCAGAAAAACACAACAGAAAAAAAAAAAAAATGTTATGGAAGTTTTCAATACAAAAAGAAAGAAAATAAAATAAAATTGAGCTCTTTAAAGTCTCTCTAGTGCCTCACTAACAGAGTCAATCTAATGGAGGACAGAACCTCTGGGCTGGAAGACAAGACAGAAGAAACAGTTTGGGGGTCCAAAAACTTTGATAACTTCAAAAAATCATGCAAACAGAATATGAAGGAACTGCGGGATACCCTAAAATGACTAAACATCTGGATCATGGGCATAATAGAAGGGGAAGAAATCTAGCCCAGAGGCACAGAGAACATATTCAACAAAATTATTGAAGAAAACTTCCCCAATTCTGTAAAAAAATAGGCCTATCCAGATACAAGAAGTTCACAGAACACCAAACAGATAGGACCAAAGAAGAAACTCTCCAAGGAACATGATAGTTAAACTCTAAACAATGAAAGCAAAGAGATAGTGCTAAAGGCAGCAAGAGAAAAGCAACTCATTACATACAAAGGCAATCCCACAGAGTTACCTCAGATTTTTCAATGGAAATCATGAAAGCCAGAAGGGCTTGGAATGGAGTACTTCAAAGCTTAAAATACTATGGCTCCCAACCAAAATTACTAAACCCAGAAAAATTATCCCTTATAAAAGATGGAGAAAGGAAAACATTCTATAACAAAAGCCAGCTTTATGATTATATGGAAACAAATTCAAACCTACAGAGTATGCTTCAGGAAATACTACACACAGAAGAGTCAAACAACCCACTCCAAAGGCTACAGGAGGACAAACATGATAAGTAAAACTAGAGTAGGCATGAAAAAGTTCAAAGCACCAAACCCTATAAATCCTACAGCATGGTAGGGATTAAGTCGGTCCTCACAGTTATAACTTTAAACATTAATGGACCTATGTCACTCATAAAATGACACAAGTTAACAAGGTGGATCAGAACAAAATGGACCTTAAAACTTCTGCACTCAAGAAACTCACATCACCATTAAAGATAAACACCACCCTAGGGTAAAAGGATAGAAAATAATTTTCCAAGCAAATGGAAAGAAGAAACAAGCAGGAGTGGCTATATTAATATGTGACTGTATTACTCAGGGTTCTCTAGAGAAGCAGAGCTGATAGAATGAATTGTATTAAAAGGGAATTTATTGGATTAGCTTATGGCAGTCCAACAATAACAGTTTGCAGTCCTGAGAGTCAAGGAACCTGGTAGCTACTCAGTCCACTAGGTTGGATGCCTCAGCAGACCCAATCTTGCACTGAAGGCCTAGAGGCTTCATAGAGAGCCACTGGTCTTCAGTCTACACTGGTGCCAGGCTCCCCCAGCAGGTAGTGCTGAGGAAGGACCAGGCCCACTGGTTCCTCCCAAGGGGTTGAGGAAGAGGGTGAACGTCAGACGACTCAGAACCTCTCCTAGTCACCAAAGAAAAACCACACTGAGTCGGGAGTCTTGTTGAAGCAGGAACTCACTTTATTGTTACAGGTGATTGCCTATATAATGTTGAGAATGAAGGCGGGGATTCTAGGATTGGGGGAGAGGTAAGGGCCAATAGTAAACTGTGACTATTGAAATGATAATTCCAACTCCTACGTGGAAGTAGCAGGCAGGAAGCCATTAGGCATCTTGCTGAGTCCTAGCTGGCCAGAGACAGGTCGCCAAACTTTAGCTAGGCTCAGGAAGTTCCACTAGGCCTCACGTCCGGGCCTCTCAAGGCCCAACATCGCCCCCTTTTGTTTTTGTAAGCACAGTAGAAAACATGGCCCCTGTCTTAGGTTGTCCCCCTCTGGGGATCTTACCTGTCACTGGGTACCATGTATCCAGCTCAATGAGCATCCACTCCATGACCTGTCTTAGGTTGTCCCAGCCTGTCTGAGATCTTACCCGTCATTGGTCAGATGGAGGGCGGAGGAGGGACACTCATATGAGGACAGCCAATCATATAAGGAGCTTGACTCCTGAGTAGCCAGCCTATGATAACGTATTTCAACCTGATGAAGTTTTATTGCCTCTATCCATTGGTGAATAAATTGTGTAATCTTATTAATTACACAAGGCCTGACAGTAGGGATAAGGAGAAGGAGAAGGAGGGGACCAAGTAGAGGGAGAAGGTAGGGTAAGAAGTCATGTAAGCCTGTCTGCAGCACGTTGTCCTGGAGGTCCCGCCACCTCCTCTCCAAGTCTTCCTGGAGCCTCTTAATCTTGTCCTGTACGATTCCTGATTTATTGGCATAAAAGTGGCATTTTTCCTGTAAAAACAAGCATATGCCTCCCTTTTTGGCCGTTAGTAGGTCTAGTCCCCTCCTGTTTTGTAGGACTACCTCAGCCAGGGAATTTCGCTGTTGTTGGAGATAGGTCTCCCTCAGATATAATCAAAAGAGGGCATAGGAGGGCCTCATTTCCAGGAATGATATCTACATCTGGGATTAAGGTGGCTGGGGCACAAAGGCCCGTCCAATTGGTGGGCAGAAAGTCATAGGCCATCCCGCCTCCACAAACATAAACCATTCCAGAAGGCAGGCAGCATTGAGCACTGGGCTCAGTTGTGTTAAAAGTACAAAAGGAAGGATGAATGTATCCCACATCTATACTGGAATTATTAGGGAAAGGCGGGGCCGAAGTGCAAGTTCCAGAGGAAACATTGGGAAAAACTGGACGGGGATGGGGAAGGTGGCTGAGCAATTTTTTAAGGTCATATGGGCAACTGTACTGCAAGCAGCCGGGGAGGCCCAGATCGGAGGCAAAGGCAGCAATCCTCCACAAGGGAGGGAATTGTTTGGTTTAGCAGGGTGAAGAACATTTTAGGAACAGTCCTCAGGGGTGGGACACTACCTGGAGAAGTGATTGTCAGTGTCCCCTTGTTGGGACAAATATTTTAGGTTTCTTGCTGGTACCCAAATGGGTCTTTTTTTTTTTTTTTTTTTTTTACAAAGTTTTACCATGGACAAAAATTCCATGAGCTTCACACAAGTTTCTATCACAGAGTTTTTGCACTTTAATCACTTCTCAGTACAAAAGACTATCAAGGCCAGCCAAATGGCTTCCGACACTGAATATACACAATCTTGCTTATATGTAGGTGCTATACTCTTGCTAAAGTCTTGTTGCCAGAGGGCCCAGAGTTATGGATACAAGGCCAGCCAAATGGCTTCTGCCAATTCCCCCTTTTTATTTTTTATGAACCGGGCCCTTCTGGGCCTCGGTGAAGAAAGACTGTGCCTGTCTTAGGTTGTCCTCCATGATATTTAGGCCTTACCCATCATCGGTACATGAATCCCATGTACCATTTGAACTTTCTCAGGAGCTACATTAAAGCTGTGAGTATGAAGGATAGTTAGACATTAAAAGTACAAGCCTAAAGCCGGGCGTGGTGGTGCACACCTTTAATCCCAGCACTCGGGAGGCAGAGATAGGAGGATTGCTGTGAGTTCGAGGCCACCCTGAGACTCCATAGTGAATTCCAGGTCAGCCTGGGCTAGAGTGAGACCCTACCTCGAAAAACCAAAAAAAAAAAAAAAAAAGTACAAGCCTAAAGCCAAAAGTCACAGCACACTTCAGGAACTCCAGCTAGGCACACTTCGCATATCTTTAGATTGAAATCTGAAACCCACCATCACACCTTAAGATCCACACAATGGCATTGACTGGTATTGGTGGCTGCAGAATGCAAACTACAAACAAATAAACAACTGAATATATTGGGGGCCATCTATTCAAACTACCACATTTTGCCCCTGGCTCCCAATAGATTTATAACCATCACACATTATAAATTGTACTCAGTTCAATTTTAAAGGTCCCCACAGTCTTGACCAATTTAAGATATTAAGAACTGTAAAATCAAACAAGTTAAACACTTCTAACATATAAAGGCACAGAGTAAACATTTTTAACTGGTATAAGGCATAGCAAGGAGAGACTGAAACAATGTAAACTCAACCACCATCCAAAAGTGTTTGCATTTTTATGATAGTCTTCCCTCAGGCATCCTTTCCATGGTAAAGCAATTGGACCATCTTCCTTTAAGATTGCTAATGTGTTTGACAATAGCAGATTTAGTAACCTAAAACCAGTCTCAGTGTTTGTAATTTTAACTTGCATGAGGTTTTCCAGCTTAAAATCTTGAATCTCTCAGTCCAATATCTCTAGCCAAGCACATCAGTCCATTACAGATTTAACCTTGATTAAACTCTCTGGGCCTGGGCAGCAGGACACAGCCAGCCCTTATGCCAGTAGCCCAGTTCCAACAAAGTCCCCTGCAGTCTTTTCTTCCTCTTAGAAAGCCCATAAGCCAAGCCTCAAAGTTCAATGCTGTCTGCACTTAGCATTCTCAGACTCTCATCAGAATAGTCCATAAAATTTGGCTTACCACTCCAGAAGACACCTTCAGTTGCAAGCACCAAGTCCATGCCTATTCCTCCAAAACAAAGGTTCCACAAGATCAACATCCACATGGTCAAGTTCATCTCAGTCCACTCCTCAGTACCAAGTTCTATAGCAGACAGCTTCAGGTTCACTGAGATGAACTTCCAGACCAGACACAGTTATGGAGGAAGGGATATTTATTGAAGCTTACAGATCCAGGGGAAGTTCCATAATGGCAGAAGAAGCTGGCCTGCCTTCACAGGCCCAAGCAGAGAGAGAGAGAGAGAGAAAGAGAGAGAGAAAAGCACAAGACTAAAGGTCAAAAGCCAAACAGTGTGTCCACTAGGGACATATGACCCGTTCAGAAACACAAAAGCCACAGATGCAGCTTGCCAGTGAACCAAAGTGAAAGGAAAGAGAAAGAGAACGAAGAGATGTTGACAAGCAAGTACAGGTTATAGAAGCAAAGTTCAGCACATTAAATATAAAGACTGCCTCATAACTTATGAGGGTACACTCACCTGCACACCGATTGACCTCCTCAACGAATGCCTCTCACAGGGCACTAGTCTGCTGGGTTCCCGGAGCCCCATGTTGGGCGCCAGATGCCAGGCTCCTCCGGCAGGTAGTGTTGAGGAAGGACCAGGCCCACTGGTTCCTCCCAAGGGGTTGAGGAAGAGGGTGAACGTCGGATGACTCAGAACCTCTCCTAGTCACCAGAGAAAAACCACACTGAGTTGGGAGTCTTGTTGAAGCAGGAACTCACTTTATTGTTACAGGCAGTTGCCTATATAATGTTGAGAATGAAGGCAGGGATTCTAGGATTGGGGAGAGGTAAGGGCCAATAGTAAACTGTGACTATTGAAATGATAATTCCAACTCCTACGTGGAAGTAGCAGGCAAGAAGCCATTAGGCATCTTGCTGAGTCCTAGCTAGCCAGAGATAGGTTGCCAAACTTTAGCTAGGCTCAGGAAGTTCCACTAGGCCTCACGTCCGGGCCTCTCAAGGCCCAATACACTGGTATTCAGTTCATGCTGGTATTCAGTCAAGCTGGAAGGCAGCCAGCAGCACAGGTGGGAAATTCTTTTCTCCCAGAGATTCCTTAGAACCTCTGAGGGGGGTGGCCCACTCTGGGAGAAGGGCTCACCATGGAGGAAGGACTTCCTTCTTCAGTTAATCCTTCCTGGAAGCAACCTCAGAGGCCCCCTGAAGAGAAATGTCTGTGGATTCCTAAACAGATCAAGTTGATGATAAAACTTAACCATCACACTGACAAAATGGACTTCAAACCAAAAGTAATTAAAAAGACAACAAAACCCACTTTTTACTCATCAAGGGAATGATCCAACAGGAGGAAATCACAGTCAAAAATCTATATGCACCAAACAGGTGCACCACATTTTATAAAGCAAAACCTACTTGACAATAAGTCATAAGTAAATCCCAATACCATCATAGTAGGAAACCTCAATACCCCCCTATCATCATTAGACAGATCATTCAGGCAGAAAATCAACAGGGAAGTAATACATCTTAACAACACCATAGATCAATTGGACTTAACAGTCATCTACAGCATATTTCACCCCCAATTCTACAGAATACACATTATTCTCAGAAGCCCATGGAACCTTCTCCAAAATAGATCATGCCTCCATAAATTCAGCAAAATTGATGCAAATTCCTGCATCATATCAGACCACAATGCTTTAAAGCTAGAAATTAACAAGAGAAATGACAGAAAATGCACCAGCCCCTGGAGACTGAAAAACACAATCTTAAGCAATGAATGAGTTATGAAAGAAATCAAAAAGAAAATTATAAAATTTCTTGAACTGAATGATAATGAAAATACAGCATACATCCTTTGTTTCTGGATTGGAAGAATCAATATTGTGAAAATGGCAATCTTCACATTTAATGCAATCGCCATCAAAATTCTGATGACATTCTTCACAGAAATAGAAAAAAATAATCCAAAAATTCATTTGGGATCACAAAAAACCTTGAATATCTAAAATAATACTGAGCAACAAAAATAAGGTTGGTGGTATCACCATACCTGATTTTAACCTATACCACAGAGCCATAGTAACAAAAATGGCATGGTACTGGCACAAAAGCAGACATGTAGATCAATGGAACAGAATAGAGGACCCAGATGTAAGTCCAAGTAGCTATAGCCACCTGATATTCGATAAAAATGCCAAAAATACTCATTGGAGAAAAGACAGCCTCTTCAGCAAATGGTGTTGGGGAAACTGGATATGTATCTGTAGAAAGATGAAAATAGATTCTTCTCTCTCTCCATGAACAAGAATTAAGTCCAAATGGATTAAAGACCTTAACATCAGACCTGAAACTCTGAAACTGCTAGAGGAAAAAGTAGGGGAAACCCTTCAACATATTGGTCTTGGCAAAGACTTTCTGAATATAACCCCAATTACTCAGACAATAAAACCACAGATTAACCACTGGGACCTCATTAAATTACAAAGATTTTGTACTGCAAAGGACACTGAATAAAGCAAATAGGCAACCTACAGAATGGGAAAAAAATCTTTGCCAACTATATATCTGATAGAGGATTAATATCTAGGATATACAAAGAAATCAAAAAGTTAAATAATAAGAAAACAAACAAGCCAATTAAAAATGGGCTATGGAGCTAAATAGTTCTCAAAAGAATAAATATGGATGTCGTATAAGCATCTAAGAAATGTTCTACATCCCTAGTCATCAGTCTTGGCTATGGAGTGAGATAGAGATCTATTTTCATTGGGAGGCAGAAGTAGGAGGATGGCTGTGAGTTCAAGGGCACCCTGAGACTGCATAGTGAATTCCAGGTCAGTCTGGACCAAAATGAGACCCTACCTCAAACAACAACAACAACAACAACTAAAAAGATCGATTTTCATCCTTCTACAGATACATATCCAGCTTTCCCAGCACCATTTGTTGCAGAGGCTGTCCTTTCTCCAATGAGTATTTTTGGAATTTTTGTTGAAGATCAGATGGTTGTAGCTGCCTGGACTTATACCTGGGTCCTCTATTCTGTTCCATTGATCTGCAAGTCTGTTTTTGTGCCAGCACCATGCTGATTTTGTTACTATGGCTCTGTAATATAGGTTAAAATCAGGTATGGTGGTACCACCAACCTTATTTTGTTCCTCAAAATAGTTTTAGATATTCTAGTTTTTTTGTGCTTCCAAATGAATTTTAGGATTATTTTTTTTCTATTTCCATGAAGAATGCCATTGGAATTTTGAATGAGATTGCATTAAATGTGTAGATTGCTTTTGGTAAGATTTCTATTTTCACAATATTGATTCTTCCAGTCCAAGAACATGGCATGTCTTTCCATTTCCTAGTGTCATCTGCAATTTCTGTCTTGAGTGTTTTCATTGTAGAGATACTTCATTGCCTTGGTTATATTTATTCCAAAGTACTTTTTTTAAATGCAATTGTGAATGGGAGTGATCCTCTGATTTCATCCTCAGTGTGTTTGTTGCTAACATATAGGAAGGCTACTGATTTCTGTGTGTTTACTTTGTATCCTGCCACATTGCTATAAGTGTTTATCAGCTCTAACAGTTTGCTTGTAGAGTCTTTAGGGTTCTTTATGTGTAGAATCATATATGCAAATAATGACAATTTGATCTCTTCCTTTTCAATTTTCATCCCTTTTATGTGTGTCTCTTGCCTTATTGCTATGGCTAAGACTTCCATTACTATATTAAATAAAAGTGGGGACAGTGGACACCCTTGTCTTATTCCTGGTTTTAGTGGAACAGCTTCAAGATTTTCTTCATTTAGTATTATGTTGGCTGTAGGTTTATCATAAATAGCTTTTATTATGTTGAGATATGTTACTTCTGTTCCCCAGTTCTGTAGGGCTTTTATCATGAAGAGATGTTGGATTTTGTCAAATGTTTTTTCTGTATCTAATGAGATAGATTATCATGTGATTTTTGCCCTTTAGTCAATTTATATAGTGTATTACATTTATCAATTTGCATATGTTGAACCTTCCCTGAATCTCTGGGATAAAGCCTACTTGGTTGGGGTGAATGATCTTTCTGATATATTCTTGTATTCTACTTGCCAATATTTTGTTGAGGATTTTTGCATCTATGTTCATGAGGGAGATTGGTCTTTAATTTTCTTCTTTGTTCTGTATTTGGTTTTGGTATCAGGGTGATGTTGGCTTCATAGAAGGAGCTTGGTAGAATTCCTTCCTTTTCTATTTTATGTAAGTTTGAGAATTGGTGTTAGTTTTTCCATGAAGGTCTGGTAAAATTCACCAGTGAATCCATCTGGGCCTGGACTTTTTTTTACTTGGGAGATATTTTGTTATTACTGCTTGGATCTCCATACTTGTTATGGGTCTATTTAAGTGGTTAATCTCATCTTGATTTAATTTTGGTAGGTCATATAAATCAAGGAAATCATCCATTTCTTTTAGATTTTCAAAATTAGTGGATTATATGTTCTTAAAGTATGTCCCTAAGATTTTATGAATTTCTTTGTTTTTTTGAATGGTGACTTTTTCATCTCTAATTTTATTAATTTGTGTCTCTTTTCTCTTTCTTTTGGTCAGATTTTCTAAGGGGGTTTCATTCTTGTTTATCCTATCAAAGAACCAACTCTAATGCAGAGCATTAGACTCTGATCCATGACCTCATAGTACCTGACACTACCTACACAAGACCATCATAAGAGGAGGAAAAGATCATGACATCAAAATAAAAGAGAGACTGATTGAGATGGGGAGGGGATATGATGGACAATGGAATTTCAAAGGGGAAAGTGGGGGAAGGGAGGGCATTATCATGGGATATTTGTTATAATCATAGAAAATGTTAATAAAAATTGAGAAAAAAAAGAACCAACTCTTTATTTCATTGATTCTTTGTATTGCTTTTTTTGGTTTCTATTTAATTAATTTATGCCCAAATCTTTATTATTTCTTTCCATCTACTGATTTTTGGTTTGCCTTTTTCTTCTTTTTCCAAGGCCTTATAGTTAAGCATTAAGTAGTTTATTTGCAGCCTTTTATTTCTTAATATAGGCACTTAAAGTTAAAAATTTCCCTCTTATTACTGCCTTCATTGTGTCCCAAAGGTTTTGTTAGGTTGTATTCTCATTATCATTTCTTTCTATGATTCTTTTATTTTCTTCTTGATTTCTTTATTGACCCATTCTTCATATAGTAGTGTATTGTTTAGTTTCCATGATTTTGTATATGCTCTATAGCTTTTCTTGCTGTTGATTTGTATTGTAATCACATTGTAATGAGATAAAGTGCAAGGAATTATTCCAATTTTTCTGTGCTTGTTAAGATTTGTTTTGTGTTCTAATACATCATCTATTTTAGAGAATGTTCCATGTGCTGCTGAAAATAATTAGTATTCTGCAGAATTTGGGTGAAATGTTCTGTAGATATCTGTTAGGTCCATTTGTTCTATGACCTCATTTAATCCAGATGAATCTCTGTTTATTTTTTGCTGGGATGACCTGTCAATTGATGAGAGTGGAGTGTTGAAGTCACTCAATATGTGTTTGGTGTTATATGTGACCTTAATTCTAATGTTTCTTTGTTGAAATTGGGAGCCCCCATTTTAGGTGCATATATTTTTAGGATTATAATGTCCTCCTGTTCAAGTGTGCCTTTAATCAATGTACAGTGACCTTCCTTATCTTTCCTAGGTAATGTTGGTTTGAAGTCTAACGTGTCAGATATTAGATGAGATCGGGCATGTTCAGGGTAGTAAGGCCATAAGCCCCTGTCAGAGATTAAGATAGCAACACCTGCTTGTTTTGCAGGCCCATTTGTTTGAAACACCATTTTCCAACCTTTCACCCTAAGGTAGTGTCCATCTTTTGTGGAAAGGTGAGTTTCTTGGAGGCAACAAACATAAGGGTCCTACTTTTAACCCACTCTGCAAAACTGTGTCTTTTAAAAAATTATTTATTTATTTATTTATTTGTAAGCAGAGAGAGATAGAGAGAAGAGAGACAGACAGACAGAATGGGCATGCCAGGGCCTCTAGCCACTGCAGACAAACTCCAGATGCACATGCCCCTTGTGCATCTGGCTTATGTGGGTCCTGGGGGATTGAACCTGTGTCCTTTGGCTTCACAGGCAAATGCCTTAGCTGCTAAGCCATCTCTCCAGCCCAACTGTGTCTTTTGTTTGGGGCATTGAGGCTGTTGATATTAAGAGTTATTGTTGAAAGGTGTTTATTTATTCTTGCCATTCTTGTGTTGTAGTTCTTTTGGGTTTTTCCTTTATTTTCTTGTATTAACTATTATTTGAGCATGGTTTATTTTTTCCTGGTTCCTTATGTGTGTGGTTTTCTTTCTCTTCCAAATGGAGGATCCTTTAAAGTATTTTCTCTAGAGCTGGTTTAGTGTTCATATATTCCTTTAGCCTGTTTTTGTTGTGGAGTGTCCTTATTTCTCCATCTATTTGAATGGATAGCTTTGCATGATAAAGTAATTTTGATTGACAGTTGTTATCTTTCAGAACTTGAAATACACCATTCTAAGCCCTTATATCTTTTAAAGTTTGTGTTGAGTAATCTACTGTGATCCTGATGGGCTTGCCTTTGTATGTGACTTGATTTTTCTCTCTAACTGCTTTCAATATATTTGTATGTTTTATAGTTTAATTATAATATGACAGCAAGAGGTTCTTTCCTGATTTTGTCTGTTTGGTGTTCTATAGGCTTCCTTTACCTGTGTTGGCATCAGTTTCCCTACTTGAGGGAAGATCATTCTATGATTTTGTTGAAAATACCAGTTAAGCCTTTGGAGTGAAATTCTTCTCCTTCCACTATGCCCTGAATTCTTATGTTTGATCTCTTCATAGTGTCCCAAATATCTTGAAATTCCCATTCATGCCTTCCTATTAGTATTTCTCTTTGTTGGACTGTGTTAGATCTGCCACCTGGTCTTTTAGTTTAGATATTATGTCCTCTCCTTATCTATTCTATTGGTGAATCTTTCTACAGAGTTTTCTATTTGACTTATTCAGTTTTGCACTTCTCATAATTTTGATTGGTATTTTTCATTATTTCTATTTCCTTACTCATGTCTTATATTGACCTCCTTATTTCATTAAATTGGTTTCCTGTGTTTTCTTGGGATTCCTTCAAGAGTTTTCTTCTTCTTTGATTCCTTTGATTTCTTTTAGTATGGATATAATCATTTTTTTTTGAAATCTTTGTCAAGCATTTCATCTAAAGCAGTCTCACTGGAGGTCATTTTGGATGGATTTATAATTTTTGGTGGGATTGTATACTCTTGAATTTTTGTGTTTCTTGTATTATAATGTAGATATTTTTGCATCTTGAGTTAATTTGATGCTTGGGTTTCTTAATTATCTGCAGTGTTCTTAGCTGTGCAAATCTGACTTTATATATCTTCAGTTTAGGAGTTTAAGGTGCCAGATGTAGCTCTTATACTCCAAGAGAAATAGCATAAGTGACCCTAAGTGTTGTGTTTGCCTGTTATTCAAGTATTTTAGTAGACTTGGTGGAATAAATTATTGGCCAATTCTAAAATTCAACTGAGCAATATACACATTCAATCAAAACCAGCATAGAGTATTTATACAAGTGTGGAGATTAAACTAAACAGATAATCTAATAAAGCCAAAGTCCCTAAGAGTATGTGTTGCCTTAATACCCTTAATCCTGTCAACTAGAAGGATGAGATTTCTGGTCTGAAATGGCTTCCAAGTCAGCCTGGGTCCAGTTAGATCCTGCCCCCAATAATGACAGAAGGGAAAGACAAAGGCCCTAAAAATCAGGAAATGTCAAAAGCAACAAAAGTCAACACCAAAATATAGCTTATTTGAAAGTGGTAACACCAACCAAAAGTATATCATTCAAATATAAAACATAGCCTTTCCTGACATGGAAAGAGAGATTAGCACTTCCAGTGCAGGCCTACGTATCTGGCTTTGTATAAGTAGGTCGTGTTACCTTTTGGAATGGCTTCTAATCTCACCAATGCTGAGTGCTCACCTTGATCTCTCTCAGTGCCAGGTTGTGGGGGGATGAATGAGTTCTCCGGAGGTTCACAGCCCTGATGGTTGGGGGATGGGAGGCAATGTAGGATGCCTGGAATTGTCCCAGAGCTGCTCAGCTGGCCCCATTTGTGTTCTCCTTCAGCAGCTGCTCAGCTAGTCCCTGCTCTCTTCTCCTCCAGGTTTCTTGACTTTGCAAGCAGGCTGATGTGAGTGGACAATCCCTTCACCTTGTTTCTCTCCTGCAGCTCTGTGCTGGCTGGCCAGGTAGGTGCAGAATCAGAGCTGCAAGTGCCTCAGCAGAATTCTGGCTGTTTTCCTCCTTTCTGGAAGATCTTGGTCTCTCCTACTTCTCTGCTGTGCTTGATAATAACTTATACAAGTTCACTTTTTGGTAGCAGAGTGTACTTTACTGTGTTTCTGTTTATTTCCCTCCCTAGGCTGCTTTGGTGTGGCTACTATGCTGCCACTTACTCAGAAGTTTCTATTCATAACTTTCAATCTTAGTAGGTTAGTATTGAGAAGGTTAGGTCAAATTCTTAGTTGTGATAAAGATATTTCTATATTATGGGCTAGGGAGGTGACCCAGCAGTTAAAGGTACTTGCTTGCAAAGCCTGCCATCTCTGGTTCAATTCCCTACTACTCACCATAAACCCAGATGCACAAAGTGGTGCCTGAACCTGGAGTTTATTTGCAGCTGTAAGAGGCCCTGGTGTGCCATTATCTCTCTCTCTCTCTTTTCTCTTTCTTCCCTCCCTTTGTCTCCCCCTTCATCTCCCTCTTTCCCTTCTTTCTCAAATAAATAAAAATATTTTTTAAAAAGATGTCTTCTCAACTTGCAGAATGGGAGAAAATATTCACTAGCTATACATCCAACAGAGATTTAATATTTAGAAGTCACAAAGAGCTCAAAAACTTAAACAACAAAAATTAAAGCAACCCACTCAAAAAATGGGGCAGGGAATTGAATAGAATTTTCAAAGAAGAAATATGAATGGCCAATAAACACCTTAAGACATGTTCAGCATCTTTAGCCATCAGGGAAATGCAACTTAAAACAACTTTGAGATTCCATCTCACTCCAGTCAGACTGGCAATCATCAAGAGATATGGGTGGCACTGACAGAAAGCTGGAAGAAGCCATTCTACATGTAGTTCAATGGGAGAAAGAGATACCACCAGTGAAGATACTCAACAGTGGACACTGCAAGCCTTATAATTGGCCAGCCAGGCCAAATGAGCCAATGGGTGCAATAGTGGCACGTCTATCATGGTGGAAACCAACTGCCCTCCAATTGGACTGGAGGCCTGCTCCATGGGCGGGAATACATCCCTGATACTGAAAACTTAAAACAGGGGTAGTCATGAGCTGTAGGGGTGTAACATATGCTGATGTCTGGCTAAATGTATATACTATGCTTATCAAACTGCCCAGTAAGCACTTTTCTTAATATTCATACCCTTATATTAATGCTACTCTCACTTTGGGTAGAGAATATTCTCTTTTCAGATGGCAGTGACCTTGGGATGACTCAGAAGGTATCATGGTGCTGAAAAGAAGTGACTGAAGTACTGAGTAACATCTCGATCACACCTACCAAGGCTCAGGGTCTAATGCGGAAGAGGTGGCAGAAAGAATGGGTAGGACTCCTTACAACATGCTCCCTCCAGACATAAAATGGCCTGGATATCCATGACCTCACAGTGCCTGACACTACCTACACAAGACCATCATAAGAGGAGGAAAAGATCATGACATCAAAATAAAAGAAAGACTGATTGAGAGGGAGAGGGGATATGATGGAGAATGGAATTGCAAAGGGGAAAGTTGGGGAAGGTTGGCATTACTGTGGGATATTTTTTATAATCATGGAAAATGTTAGTAAAAATTGAGAAAAAAAGCGATATGGGTGGCATCTGGAAGAAAGCTGGCTCACAGATGCTCTGCCTGTATAGTGTTGGAAAGTGCTATATGAGCTGCTGGAGGAAAATAGCCAACAACCTTGTGTGTTAGCAGGGGACACTGCTATACAAAACCAGCCTGACAAGATAGAAATGCATTGCAATAATGGCACCCTGTCTAGGTGGGTAATCAGTGGCTCTATGATTGGCTAAAACATCTGCTCAGTGGAAAGGAACCCATAGCTGGAATTAGGAACCAAGTCAGAATCCAAGTCCAAGTCCAAGATCATGAACTCCAATGAGAAGCCCCCATTAGTCTTTAGCCAAAAGAGAGGCTACACCCATCAAAATCTCTCTTAATTAACAATGCTTATGCCATTAAACCTTTGCTGACCTCATTCTCTGTTGAAGAATCTGTTTTTCTTTTACAGAAGGCAGTGAGAACGGAGGAGATAAACCACCCTTCACATATCAGCAAGGGCCCAGATAAAATCACAGAGTAATTGGAGAGGTGAGCAACAGTGCAGCTTCAATAGAGAGCCTGTCAACCAGCACCAAGGTCATGGAGACAGACACTGAGGATACACAAAATACACCAAAGCAGAAATCCAGAACCTGCTGAGAGCACAACATTAAAGTAGACTTAAAATACACCAACCACAGCTCAGGGAATTTTGCAAAAGAGGGGGCAGAAACATTTGTAAGAGCCACAGAGTGGAAGGGAATATCCAGAGACATTGTCCACTCCCTTACAATGACTGGCTGATATCTCACATTTCAAAATCCACAACCCCAGGGGGAATACCAGTATTCCCACTGAGGAGGTCCCCTAGCATAATGGGGATAGGAAGGAGGGAAACGATGATACAAATACATGATGTGTCCATACAAATTTTCTACTTAATAAAAAAACAAATTAAATGACAGAAAATGCTGATAGGGATGTGTGGAAAGAGCAAACATCATCCACTGCTGGTAGGAGTGCAAACTTGATCAACTACTTTGGAAATCAATATGGAGACTTCCCAAAAAGCTGAAAATAGATCTACCATTTGATGCAACTATCCCACTCCTGGGCATATACCCTAAAGACTCTACTCTCTAATATAGAGATAATTGCTCAGCTATGTTTGTTGCTGCTCTATTCACAATAGCTAGGAACTATAATCAGCCCAGATGCCCATCAATGGAGGAATAGTTAATGCAAATGTGGTACATATACACAATGGAATTTTGATCAGCAGTTACAAAAAATGAAATTTGTAGGAAAATGAATGGACTTTGAAAAAATAATACTAAGTGAAGTCACACAGGCTCAGAAAGGCAAACACCACATGTTCTCTCATATGCAGTTCCTAACCAGGAACAGCTTGAGTTGATTGTAAGTGGTAGTAAACATGAGGAGTATTGGCATGAAACTAGAAAGAAGCTAGGAAAAAGTGAAATAGGGAGGGAAGGAAAGAGGGGCTACTTGATAATATGCAAATCAAGGGTCAGAATAAAAAGAAAGAATACAGGAGTTTAAATTGCCTTGGGAGGTAGGGTGAAGGGAGGGGAAATTACACAGCTAATGACAACAATGAATCAGTACCATAGAAATCTCCCTCATGTATAGCATTCTACAAGATATAACTTACAAGGGGGAAGGGGTGGCCTGGAGATAAGTTACCTAAAGAAGGTGAAGGAAGTTTAACCCTAAAACCATAGGATATGGCTGGTAAATCCCAGGGACAGAATTGGGTTATTCCCCACAGTGAGCTGTTGGTCAGAGAGACCCATGAGAGCCCCAAAACAATTCAGGCCATTGCCAAAGCACTCACTTACCTGCCAGAGTGAAACTGTAAGACTCTATTGCTCAAGACACCATTGCCTGTGGTCACAGAACATGGAAAGATCATGTTGAAAATGAGAGGGAAGACAGTTCCCTCCTGGATAGCCCTCATGGCATGGGAAAGTGCTATGTGAGCTGCTGGGGGATAATTATCACCAACAACATGAATAAATGGGAGACTGGCAAGCTACAGAATCAACTAGCTAGGCAATAGTGGCACACAGCCTATGTGGGTAACCAACTATTCTTACTATTCTTAGATTGGACATAAGATCTGCTTTGTGGGAGAGAACTCACACCTGGTACTAGGATCAAAGTTAGGATCCCATGTATAGGAAACTTTACAGACTCCAGAGAGAATGTCTACTGCTCTTTTGCTAAGAAGAGTAAGTATACACATCATAAAGTGTCTCAAATAACTGTGCTTATCCCCATTAATCCAAACTTCTTCCACCCTTGATTAGAGAAACTGTTTCATTATACAGATGGCAGAGTATCCAGGAAGATCCAGGATCCATCAATATGACAATAAAGATAGCGGAATGTCCAGCACAAGACAGGCCACCTCTACTACATCTGCCAATGCCCATGAGACATTGCAGAGAAAGCTGTGATGCAAGTACTGCTGTCACTGGTAGCCTGAAACCCAGCTCCATAGAGATGGAGACAGTCACTGTGGTCACTTAAAACTCATCAAATCAGCAACATAGATGCTACATAGAACTCAACATTAAATCAAATTTATAATATGCCACCAAGGCTCAGGTAACATTGCAGAAGAAGGGGGGAAAGATTGAAGAAGCCACAGGCACGGACTGAGGCCTTCAAGACCCCACAGTGAATACCAATAACCCCACTGAGTAGGGCCATCTAGAATGGGAGTGGAGGAGAGGGAATATAAGAGTATAAGGTTTAAAATTTTTAATTTGAAAAGATGTCTGGGTAGTTTTTTCTCTTTGATCCAACAAAAGAAATGTGTTGAAATTTCTCTATTTGATCGATCTGTCAATTTGTGAGTGTGTGCACATATATTTTATGTATGTGTATATGCATGTGGAGGCCAGATATAATATCAGATGTCTTCCTCACTTGCTCTCTGCTTTATTATTTGAGACAAGGTCTCTCACTGAACCTGAAGCTCAATGAGCCAGTGAGATTACCCTAAAAATCAAGCCCCAGAGATCTTCTGTCTCCATCTTCTCTGTACTGGGAAGTCATACACCCAGACATTTATGTAAGTGCTAGAGACCCAATCTCATGTCCTCCTGCTTGTATGGTATGCACTTTCCCAACTGAGACATATACACAGGCCCAGTTTTGTCCATTTCTTCTTGCAATCTATCAATTTTTGATTCACATTTTAAAGTTATTTATTACATGAAAATATGCATAAATTTTCTATGATTTTGTAGTGAATTGAATTCACATTAATACTTAAGTAGTAATATTTCTATAGTTAATATTATTTATTTATTTATTTTACACACACAGAGAGAGATTATTGTTTCCAGGATGAAGAGTCTGAGAACTCAGTAGCTGCTCAGCCCACAAGGCTAGATGCCTCAGCATTCTCAATCTGGTGCGGGAAGCCTAGAAGATTCCTGGAGGGTTACTGATCCTAAATCCATGTTGGAAGGCTAGTGGAGCTGTCTTCAAATATCTATGAAGCATAGCAGAAACAGAATAGATGCAAGCACCAGTAAGTTCTAAGGGCAGCCAGAAAAAGATGCATCAGCAAGAAACACAGGCAGCCAGACAAAAGGCAGTGTTATCTTGAAGTTTCCTTATATGTAGTCCACAACTTGAAGGGCCACCCACTCTGTGGGAAGGTTTTCCTTCCTCCATAAACCCTTCCTGGAAATGCCTTCACATATCTACCCAAGAACATGTCTCTTACTGATTCCAAATGTGATCAAGTTGACAACAGAATTTAACTTCCACATCAAGCAAATGGAAGCTCAAAGCAAGCAGGATTAGCTATACTCATATCTAGCAAAGTAGATTTCAAGATAAAATTAGTCAGAAGAGATAAAACAAGCTTACTATATGTAGGGAAAGAGAATAAACCATTGAAGAAGATATAATGATTATAAATATATGGGTACCAAACATTTATGGATGGTGCACCTAATTTCATAAAATGAAGACTATTGGACATAAAGAGACAGATATGTCAAGATAAAACAATAGTGGATGACTCCAATACCACACTATCATCATTAGATTAATCATGTGGACAAGAAAGGAAACCTGAGTGAAATTGTACCACAGATAAAATGAACTTAACAGACATCTTCTACTCCTAATATTCCGTACAAAAACTATATAGTACATTCTTTTCAGCAGTTCATGGACCTTTCTCCAAAATCTAACACATTTTAGATAATAAAGCAAGGCTTAACAACATTTGGGATGCAACAAAAGCAAACACTAAGAGCAAAGCATATAGCTATAAATGCCTAGATATCACAAAGTCAAAGATGTCTCAGATAGCATAATCATTCATTCAAGGTTATCAAAAAAAGAACAAACCAAACCAAAATTAGTATACAGAGGGCTTGAGAGATGGCTTAGTGGTTAAGGCATTCACCTGTGAAGCCAAAGGACCTAGGTTTGAATCTCCAGGACCCATGTAAGCCAGATGCACAAGGGGCACATGCGTCTGGAGTTCGTTTGCAGTGGCTATAGGCCCTGCCCATTCTCTCTGTGTCTGTCTCTCTTCTCTCTCTCTCTCTTTCTCTGCTTGCAAATAAATAAATTTTTTAAAAAACAAAATTAGTATACAGAAAGACATAAATGCAAGGGAAAAAGTTAGTAAAGTATCTTCATTCATCTGTTGATAGGCCCCTAGACTGGTTACATAACTTGGATATTGTGAGTAGCATTTCAATAAACATAGTGGTACTATTTTTATTTATTTTTATTTTTTAACAGATTATGCCCTTTTATTCCCTCTCCCCTGTTCCTAGTTCCCTGGGGCCCTCCTCTGTGGGGTTATGGGGTTTACTGTGGGATCATGAAGGCCTCAGTCAGTCACAATGGGATAGTGGAGGGGTGACTGTTACAATTCTGCCCCCTTTTCCTCAATGATATCTGAGCCATGGTAGGCCTGTTGGCAGTCTGATTTAGTGTTAAGTTCTTTGTTGCCTCTGAATTTCTGCTTTGGTAGGTTGTGTTTGATCATTTGGTAGGTTGTGTTTAATCACTGTTTCTGCCACCATTATCCTGAAGCTGATTATTAGGCTAGCAGTAAGAGCAGTGTTCATAGTGCCACTTCCACTGCAAGTTCTCCTGGACCCTGGCAGATGTGGATGAGGTAGCAAGTCTTGTGGTAGGCAGTTGGTTATCTTTTTGTCTTATTGATGGATCTCAACTCTCCTCCATTTTCTCTGCCATCTGTAAAATAAAGTAAATTCTCCAAGAATGAGAGAAGCTTGATTCAAAGGGGGTATGCAAACTTATTTGAGAGATTTTTGGTGTGCAAGCCCACTCTTCTCCAGAGAGCAGTGGGAGCTTCTCTCTAAAGTATGAGTTTCCTGACTATGGCAATATGACTTGGTTTCCAGTACCAGATACAAGTTCTCACCCACTGGGCAGGCCTAATGTACAATCAGAAAATAGTTGGTTACCTGCAGAGGTTGTGTGCTACTATTGCACAAGTGTGTACTTCTTGGCCAGCTGGTTGATTTCATAGTCTTCAGGGTCCCCTGCTTATTTATGCTGTTGGTGACCATTTTCTTCCAGCCACTCCCATAATGCTTTCCAATACTATGAGGGCTAGCCAGGAGAGAGCTAGTTTCCCTTTTGGTTCCATCATGGTAACCTATTGTCCTGTGACTGTGGCCTGTGGCAACTTCAGCAATAGGATCTTACCTTTTAGCTCTGGCAGGTAATCAAGTGTTTTGGCAATAGCCTACATTGTTTTGGGGACCTCATGGATCTCCCTAGCCAACAGCTCACTGTGGGGGGCATCAACCCAGCTCTGGGTCTTGGAGTTACCAGTCAGAGACAGTAGTTTTAGGAAGGTTAAGTTTTTGCCACCTTCTGTCTGGACTCCCCCCCCCCCCACCTTTATTGGTGGTTATAACTCGTAGAAGGTTAGTCAGAATTAGAATTTATATGAGACTGATTCATGTTGTCTTAATTTTTGTGTAATTCTCTCCCCACTCTCCCTACCCTCTATCCCTCCAAGACTCCTCCACCCCCAATATTCTGCCCTTCCCTAACTTGTCAGGTAGCTCCTCTTCTCTTCTCTCCCTAGTTTTTCTCTCTACTGGTCTCATTCTAGTTTTATGCCCATATTTCTAGTGCTTACGACCATTTGCACTCATCTCTAATTGATACCAGTTAGGAACTGCAGATGAGAAAGCACATGCAGCATTTGTCTTTCTGTGCCTGAGTGACCTCACTTAGAATGTATTTTTCCAATTCCATCCAATTACTGGTAAATCATTTTTCTTTACTGTTGAGTGGAATTCCATTATGTATATGTACCACATCTTCGTTATCCATTTATCTGTTGCTGGGCATCTGGGTGGATTCCAGTTTCTAGCTATTGTGAATAGAGCAGCCACAAACATGGCTGAGCAAGTATCTCTGTAGTAAAGATCAGAGTCTTTAGGGTGTAGGTCCAGAAGTGGTATTGTTGGATCAAATGGCAACTCTATTTTCAACTTTTACAGCAGTTTCCATGCTTATTTCCATCATGATTGTATAAGTTTGCACTCCCAGCAGCAGTGGATAAGGGCTCCTCTTTCCCCACAGCCTCACCAGCATTTGTTATCATTCAACTTTTTGATGAATGCCATTCTGACTGGAGTGAGGTGGAATTTTAGAATTGTTTTGATTTGCATTTCTCTGATTAAAGATGTTGAACATATCCTCATCTCCTTAAATGTGTAATGATCATTTGTATTTCTTCCTTTAAGAAGTCTATGTTCAAATTTCTATCCCATTTTTCAGTGAGTTGTTTGATTTTTTGTTGCTTAGTTTTCTGAGTTCTTTGTAAATTTTAGATATTAGACCTTTGTCAGAGGTATAGCTGGTGAAGATTTTCTCCCATTCTGTGTGTTGTCTATTGACTTTGTTGATAGTTTGTTTGTCTGTAAACAGTAGCATTTTAGTTTCAAGAGGCCCCAGTGGTTTAGTGTTGATCTAATTTCCTGTGCTACTGGGGTGTTATTCAGGAAGTCTTTCCATATGCCTATATTGTGGAGTATACTCCCTGCTTTTTCTTCTAGTTGTTTTATAGTTAGTTACAGGTCTTATATTGAGGATCTTAATTCATTTAGGGTTGACTTTTGTGCAGGGTGAGAGAAGTGGCTCTAATTTCATTCCTCTGCATGTGGTTATTCAGTTTCTCCAACACCATTTGTTGAAGATTCTATCTTTTCTCCAGTGTATTTTTGGCCCCTTCATCAAAGATGAGGTAGCTGTATTTGCTTGGACTTAGAGATATGTCTTCTGTTCTAGTCCATTGATGTATGTCTGTTTTGTGCCAGTACTGTGCTCTTTTAGTTACTATGGCTTTGTAGTATATCTTGAAATTCGGTATGGTGATGCATTTAGATGTGTTTCTTTTTCTGGGGATATTTTTGGCTATCCAAGGCCATTGGTATCAGTTGCAATGTCTCCATTTTCCTTTCTAATCTTACTGATTTGAGTCTTTTTTTTCTTTTGATCAAATTGGCCAGAGGTTTATCAATCTTGCTTATTTTTTGAAGAACCAGCTCTTGGTTTCATCAATCTTTTAATTTCTTTACTTCCAGTTCATTTATTTCTGCTTTGATATTGATAATTTCTTTCCACCTGGTACTTTTGAGCTTACACTGTTCTTGCCTTTCCATATTCTGGTATTGCTGGTGACCAGCCCCCATTCTGAAGCTACCTAAGAGCATCTAGCCACCATAAAACTGATTATTATACAAAAGATACTCATCACTTTCGAGATTACAAAAGATTTTTATGAGTTGTATGTCAGTAACTAGACTCATAGGTTTAAAAAGTGCAGTCATGCTCCCACAATGAGAAAATACATACAGTAGTAGTCTGTATCACCTCGTATCTTAGTAGCTATTCTAGCTTGTGTGTACTCTATGATGTACATGCAACAAAATTGCCTAATAACACATTTCTTGGAATACATTTTTGTCATTGACCCAGGACTTATTTATATTTCTTATATCACCGTATCACTCTTAGGCAATTTATTCTTTCTCTTGACAACTAACAATTTTCTTAAAAGATATTCTTAAATTTCATTAACTCTTGATATGGAGTTTCTTCACTAGTGGGCATACAGAGATTTAGGTATCGTTCATTTTAGCATTTTAAAAAACAATATGTTTGATTCATATTCACCCTTCTCTCTCCCCAATACCCCTCTGCTCCCATCTTCCCTCCCCCATTACCCTCTCTGTTTGCATGTCACCTGTATTCTTTTGCCCTTCTATCACCCCTATTCCTGCTCATCTCTTTATACTCAGTTTTGGTTGCTTTTCATCTTTATAGGTTTTACCCACATTTCCTCCCATATTATATTTATATGTATTACAAGCTAGGATCTGCATATCAGAGAAAACATGCAGCTTTGGTATTTCTGAACTTGGAACACTTCATTTAGTATAATTCCTTCCGGGTCCATCCATTTTCCTGCATATTTCATAACTTCATTTTTGTGTCTCTTTTTAGGGTCTCACTGTAGCCAAGGCTGACCTGGAACTCACTCTGTAGTCCCAGGCTGGCCTCAAACTCTCAGTAATCCTCCTACTTCTGCCCCCTAAGTGCTAGGAGTAAAGGCATGTGCCACCATACCTGACAACTTCATTTTTCTGTACTGCTGGATAACGTTCCATTGTATATGTATCACATTTTCATGACCCATTCATCCATCTGTTGATGGGCATCTAGGCTGATTCCAATTCTTAGCTATTATAAATAGAGTGGCAATAAACATGGATATGCAAGTATCTCTCAGTAGAGTGTAGAGTCATTAGGGTATATGCCCAGGAGTGGTACCTCAATTCTAATTTCCATAATGGCTATACTAGTTTGTATTCCCACCAGCAGTGAATAGGGTTCTTTCCCCCTCTCCTGAATCCTTACCAACAGTTTTCATGATGACAGCCATTCTGATTGGGATAAGATGTTAACTCAAAGTGGTTTTAATTTGCACTTAATGTTAGGGATGCTGAACAGTTTTCAAAGTACTTTTTGGCCACTTGTGTTTCATCTTTTGTTAACTATTATTAATTTTACTAGCCCCTTTGCTGATTATTCGTGTCTCCATTTTTCTTTAACAGTACACTCTTTCACTATCTTTAATTCTATCTGTCTTCCCTCTCTTATTGATCTCTTTTCTCTTCTATACTAGTCTTCCTTTTACTTTCCTGCTTTTTTGTGACTCAATGAGTTTAATTATGGTTGATTGCATGAGCATAGGTGTATAGGTGGGGGGATATTTATAAGAGCATGGAAAACTTACCAGTGGCTACACCACTGAAATAAATGTCTTTCTCACACCCAGTAACCATTAACTGCCTATAGATCTATAAAGAGGGGTGGGATCTCATGAGCCCTTCCTTCTAGCAACTGTTAATTGCTTACAAATCCTCAGGGGGCAGGGCTTTGTGAGCTTATGTCCCCTCTCTGACAGAATTGTAATGGGCCCAATCTTCTGCAGGTCGTGTATAGGTAGTCACCACTTCTGAAAGTTGAAGAGTGCCATATCTTGCTCAGAAGACAGTATTCTACAACACTCCATGCCTTTTCATGTGTTTACTTGCATTCTTTCAACTCCATTTTTTTGTGATATTCTCTGAGCCTTGGAGATTGGGATATAGATGTCCCATGTATGGCTGAACACAACAACCACTTATTCTCAACACTTTGGCTATTTATGGGCTTCTGCACTACCACTCACTATAAAAGAAGCTTCTCTGGCCAAAGCTGATAGCAGCACTAGTCTATGGTCATAAACATAAATATTTAGAAGACAGTTTGACAACATGTTCATTTAGCCAAACAACAGTAGTAGTTTCCTCTCTAGGGCCCAATACCTATGACAACCCCAGCATGGGCTTTTGACCAGTTGTACAATATTAGTCATGAATTTCCTCCTGTGGGGAAGGCCTCAATCAAAATCCAATAAAGCAGTTGGTTACCCTCTAGAAGTCATGTCAATATTGCACCAGTGGGCACATGCTGCCTGGCTGATTGAGTGTGTAGCTTGCTGGTTAAGATTACTGATGACTTTTCTCCCCAGCACTCTGCATAGCATCATCCAGCACTGTGAAAGTTATCTAGATTCCAGTTCAGTTCGAGCTTGATTTCTCTCTGCCCTGCAACCTAAGTGTTATGTTTTCCATAATAGAAATAAGCCATCTAGTTCTGGTGGGTAACACAATAGTGAAAATAGCCAGTATTATTTTTGTGGCCTGAGGGATCTCCCAGATGTTTCTTTTTAAATTTATTTTTTTATTGTTGTTGAGATATTTCTTCAATGATGTTGTATAATTTTAAAAATTGACATATAGTTTACATACAATAAAATGGAGTCATATAGCACACATGTTTTCCGTCTGGTTTCACACTTCGCTGAAACCCAGAACGGTATGTGTGTATATCAGTGCTTTATTCTTTTTTAAAACTTTTGACAATTTCCACACATATAGACAATATACCATGATCATAATCTCCTCCCACCACTCGGCATTTTCCCCCTCCCATATTTGCTCTCCACAAAATCGCTTCTTTCCAACTACTCTCTTTTCTATTTTATGTCATCATTTTTCTCCTGTTATGCAGGTCTTGTGTAGTGTCAGCCATTGTGAAGACATAAATATCATGGCCCACTTTGTATCTGGAAGACAGTATTGTAAATACTCTTCCCCTTCCTTTGGTTCTTACACTCTTTCTGCTACTTCTGAATGGTCCCTGAGCCTTGGCAGGTATGGTAGACATGTCTCACTTAGTACTGAACACTCCACTGTAACATCTCAGTATTTTAGTGAGTTTTGAGTCATACAATGGTCACCAGTATCAGAAAAGATAAGCTTTTCTAACAAAAAGTGAAAGTAACATTAATATATGGGCATAAACCTAAGTATTTAGAGGGAAGTTTGGTGGGCATAATATACCCATTTAGCCAAAAAATATTAGTAATTTTCCATCTAGGGCTTATGACCTCTTCAGCCCTAGGCTTTTGATTAGATTTTCAGAAGCATGCAGGAATTCCCTTCCATGGAGTGGGCCTCAAATCCAATCAGAGAGCAATAGGTTTTCCCCAAAACAGATGTGCTACCATTTGCACCAGTTGGTTCATTTCACCTGACTGGCCAGCCATAAAACTTGTAGGGTTCACTGCTGATTAAGACCACTCATGACTTTCCTCACCCAACAGGATGCCTCTTCCCCAGCATCCTGACAGCTAGTCAACAGAGAAGAGGCTTCTAGCTCAGTTCTAGCTTGATTTCTCAGTGACCTACAACCCAAGCATGTGGAGTCTCCAGCTGTAGGGTCTTACAATCTTGTTCTGGTGGGCAACCAAGAGTTTTAGCATTAGCCTGTAGTGTTTGGGTAGCAACAGAGGCCTCCCTGACCAACAGCTCACTATAAGGCATCCCATACCTGGCACTAAAGTTTTTACAACAGGATACTTCTGTCCAAACTTTTGCTTTTCAACATACATTATTATTAATGAAGAAATAGGTTTTCATGTGGCTTATTTATAACATCTTTAATTCTGGTTAACCATCCTCCTGCTGCCTCCTCTCCTCTATCCCCTCCCTTGATCCCACTTAGGCCATTTCACCCCCAGTATTCTGCCCCTTTACTTACATATCTACTCTATACTCCCTTTAGTCCTTCCCCTCTACTCCTTTCTACCTTCCTGCCCTCTACTACCTATTTGTACTCCAACTTCCAAAATATAAATATTTGAAGTTAGGTCCATACATAAGAAAGAACATGCATCATTTGAGTTTCAAGTGCTTTATTCTTTTTGTATTACTGCATAGTGTTACACTGTATGGATATATTATAATACATTTATCCATTTTGTTGCTAAAAAACTTGGTTTGCTTCCAAGCTAGGGTAAATAGGGTGTGATACTTTTGCATTATTCATGACAAAATACCTGGAATAAACAACTTAAGGGGGGAAAGATTTATTATAGCTCATGATTTCAGTCTATAGTCTTGGGCTCCATTGAGGAAGAGCATCACTAGAGCATGAGAAAATGACAGAAGAGCTGGGCGTGGTGGCGCACGCCTTTAATCCCAGCACTCAGGAGGCAGAGTTAGAAGGATCGCTGTGAGTTCAAGGCCACCCTGAGAATACAGAGTGAATTCCAGGTCAGCCTAGACTAGAGTGAAATCCTACTTCAAAAAACCAAAAGAAAGAAAAAAGAAAAAGAAAAAGAAAAATGACAGAAGATACTTACTTCATGGTGAATAGGAAGGGGCCAGGGCAAGATATAGCCCCTAAAGGAGTCCCTAGTGACATGATTCCTCCACCTTTGTGCCACCTCCTACTTTTCACAACCTCCTCATAAAAACATCATATTAGGAATACATCAAGGAATTAATATATTCATTATGTGACAATACTCAGGAGCCAATCACATTTTAAACACCTATCAGCTGACAATCTAGATCCCAATACATTGACATATAGATGGCATTTCATAGTCAAACTATAGCATATGGATCAAGTTGATATGGATATTTGAGTACAGATCTTTCTGCAGAATGTTAGCATTTATATGGAATAAGTACCTAGGAATGACAACCACAAGGCTGTATGGAAAGAACATGTTTAACTTTACAACAAAATACTGAGCTATTTTCCAAAGTGATAAGATGTGAAATCTTCACTTTCTTCATATTCATACAAATATGTAGTATTAGAACATCCTTTGATTTTGGTCACTCTAATGTATGTTCAATAATATCACTTTGTGCTATCATTTGTAGTTTTGTGATTACTAGCCTTGTACATCATTTCATGTGATTATTGGCCATGTATTGTTCAATATTTTTTATTTATTTATGTATTTAAAAGGAGAGACAGAGACACACATCAGGGCCTCCTGCTACTGCAAACAAACTCTAGATGCATGTGCCAATTTGTGAATCTGGCTTTATATGGCTACTGGGTAATCAAACCTGGGTCTTTAGGATTTGCAAGCAAATACCTAAACCATTGAGCCATCTCTCAAGCCCTCATAAAGGGTCTTTCTATTAAAGGTCTGTTCACATTTTAACCCATTTATCTGGGGTACTTTTGCTTCTTCTTATTATTGTTATTATTATCTTATTATTATTATTTATGAGAGAGAGAGAATTTGTGTTCCAGGGCCTCCAGCCACTGCAATCGAACTCCAGACATGTGTACCACCTTGTGCATGGATCACTTTATGCTTCTGGCTTACATGGGATATGGGGGGTCAAACATGGGTTCCTAGGCTTCACAGGCAAGCACCTTAACCACTAAGCCATTTCTCCAGCCCTATTATTGTGTTTTTAATAGTTTTATATACTCTATATATGTTTGGTTTGATGATGTTTATCATTGCTTTTTAAATTATATTTATTTAGGGCTAGAGAGATGGCTTAGAAGTTAAGCACTTGCTTGTGAAGCCTAAAGACCCCGGTTCGAGGCTCGATTCCCCAAGACCCACGTTAGGCAGATGCACAAAGGGGCGCACGCATCTGGAGTTCCTTTGCAATGGCTGGAGGTCCTGGCATGCCCATTCTCTCTCTCTCTCTGCCTCTTTCTCTCTCTGTTTGTCGCTCTCAAATAAATAAATAAAAATAAACAATTTTTTTTAAAAAAATTATTGATTTATTTGTAAGTGGGGGGGGAAGAGTGGGCATGTCAGATCCCCTTGCCACTGCAAACAAACTCCAGATGCATGTGCAACTTTGTGCATCTGGCTTTACTTGGGTACTGGAAAATCTAACTCAGATTGTCAGGCTTTGCAAGCAAGCACCTTTAACCACTGAACTATTTCCCTAGCCCTTGTTTTTTATGATTCATGGTTTTTATGTGCATATGTGACATGCATGCACTTGTGTGTTCATGTGTATGTGAGCATATATGTGTGCAGATGCATGCACATATGTGTGTGCATGAGTGTGGAGGCCAGAGGTTGACATCAGGCATCTTCCTCAATTGTTCTCCACCTTATCTACTGAATCCAGAGCTCATTTATTGAGCTAGTTTAGTTAGACGGCTTTCCCCAGAGATCTCCATTTCTGTCTTTCAAGCAGTGGTATTACAGGTAGCAACCACATCTGCCTAGCATTTAAGTGGGTTGTGGGGATTTTAACTCTGGTCCTCACTCTTATACAGCAAGTGCTACTTGATGAGCTACCTCCCTAGCCCTATGACTCATGCTTTTTGTAATCTAAGAGATTTCTACTTTCCAAAGTTCCTAAGATTTTATGTTTTGTTAATTCTTGTGTACATGAAGTGTAAAACTTGTTTTTTCTCTCTCTCCCTAACTGCATATGGACATCTTGTTCTTCCAATACAACCTGCCATACAGATTTTCCTTTCTCCATTTAATTATCTTTGCATATTTGTGAAAAAATAAGTTGACCATAAATTGTGTGAGTCTCTTTCTAGATGTTCTATTATGTTCCATTTATCTATGTGACTTTCTTTTTGCCAACACCAAACTCTCTTGATTTTTATAGTAAGTCTTGATAACAAATAGTGTAGGTATTCCCAATTAATTGTTTTAAAATGTTCTTTTGACATTTAGATTCCTTAAATTTCTACATAATTTTAGTATCTTCTTGTCAATATGTTTAAAAACCCATCTGGATGTTATAAGCTTTAGTTGAATATATAAATTTGACACTATTGAATCTTCTGATCTATGAATATGTCTCCATTAATGTAAATTTCTTCAATTTCTGCAAGTTTGCAGTTTTAAATATATTTTAATTAATTTACTTATTTGCAAGCAGAGAAGGGGGAAGAGACAGAAAGAATGGTCATGTCAGGGCCTCTAGCCACTGCAAATGAACTCTAGATGCATGCACCACTTTGTGCATCTGGCTCTATGTAGTACTGGGGAATTGAACCTGGGCCATTAGGCTTTGCAGGCAAATGCCTTAGGCACTGAGCCATTTCTTCAGCCCAAGTTTTCAGTTTTAAATATACAAGATTAACATTTTTTTCTTAAATGCAAGCTTAACCTATGCATCGGTTTGGATGCTATTCTAATTCTATTTGCTTTTTTATTAGCAGTTTCCTGCTTGCTTTCTTGTTTGAATGGCTGGTTGTTATGTTCTAGTTTATAGAATGCAATTGGACTTCTGTATGTTACTTTGTATCTTTCTCACTTATAATTTAACATTTTTATTTATTTGACAGAGTGAGAGAGGCAGATGAGAGAGAGAGAGAGAGAGAGAGAGAGAGAGAGAGAGAGAGAATGAGTGCTCCAGGGCCTCTAGCTACTGCAAATGAACTCCAGAAGCATGTGCCACTTTGTGCATCTGGCTCTCATGGGTACTGGGGAATTAAACCTGGGTTCTTAGGCTTTGCAGGCAAGAAACTTAACTGCTAAGCCATCTCTTCAGTCCTCACTTATAATTTTAATAACATTTTTAGAGATCATTAGGATTTTTCATTTATATTATATGACCATGTAAACAAAGATAATTTTATTTCTTGGTTTCCAATCTTTATGGCTTTAATTTCTTATTTGATCTTATTGTAATGGTTAGGGAATCTACTATAATAGTAAGTAAGTGAAAATGAGAATCATGGATATCTTTGCTCAGTTACTTAAGAGTAAAGCAGAAGGAACATATTTTTCAGATATAATTTATCAGGTCGAGGAAGTACTCTTCAATTTATAGTTTGTCTGAAGGCTTTTCAAGGTTGAACTAGAGATTGGGCACCTAGAACAAAAACTCCTCTTAGTAGGTAGAACTGCACTTTGGCTTTTGATGGCTACTATGTTTATAAAGAGAAAATCTTACCACTGCCTTATCCAGACTAGCCTCTGAATTGAATTCTACATATATCATAGAAATTCTGGGTTTAGTTTAAAGCCAATGTTGTGGGTGAGTGAGCATAGGTAATCTAGATATCCATTACATATATATTTCTTTCAATCCATATCTCAGTAAAGGTACAAAAAAGTATGATCCATATCCTCTGCTTAAAATTATAAATTCAGCTTAAAACAACTTCTCTAAGTGTTCAGTCTTGATACATGCAGTCTTGTAGACACATCACTCAAAATACACATTATAATAATATAGCTAATAACAGAGTATTGTACTTACAACATCATGGGGACAGTGTATTTCAAATGTTCTCATCGCAGAAGATATCAAATGTTTCAGGTAATGAATGAGTTTGTTTTGTTGATTTAATCATTCCTTATTGTATTGAAAATCATTACACTCCATATACACTATAAATATGTATAACTATAGCTATATATATCAACACACAATAAAAACTTTTGTTTTAGAGACACATCCTCACATATGTGTTATATGCCAATTCCCTCAAATATAATATTCTTTCACATTTGTGTAGAATATATACAACAAAAATATTTCTGTTTCAATGATTCTTACAATCTCTAGACTTTATTATCTTCATTTTACAGATGAGAAAAGCAAAGATTCAAAGATAGCATTGGAGAGAGGGAGAGAAAGAGAGAGAAAGAGAAGCAGCATAGTATAAACATAAAACTCCCCAGGTGTGGTGGTACACACCTTTAATCCCAGCACTCGGGAGGCAGAGGTAGGAGGATCGCTGTGAGATAGAGGCTACCCTGAGACTACATGTGAATTCCAGGTCAGCTTGGACTAGAGTGAAACCCTACCTCAAAAAAACCCAAAAAATAAAAATAAATAAAACTCTGGCCTAGGTGTCTGCAGACCTGGATTCTCATACTCTTCAGTCACTAATTCACTGTGTGGCTATGACTCAGTCACTTCCCCTCTCTGGGCCCCACTATCTGCACTTATAGAATGAGGTGACTAGGCTTTTTCAAATATGTTTGGACATTACAATCACCTGGGAGCTTTAAAAATGCATTCCTCAACCCTACCTCCAAAGATTCTGATTTAATTGGTCTCGGGATACTCTAATTTCTATAACACCACACTGACTCAGAAGAAACCAATCCAGGGAAAAATATAAATCCAGTCTGGTATTTTTCTGCGAAAGAGAGAAGCCTGCTCATTTAGTCTAAGATTCAAGTACTATAAAATATGTCTCTTCTAGGAAGAGTGTTACAGTATTTTCTAGCTTTGAGATTCTACAAGAGAACTCAAGGCTCTCTCTCTCTCATTCTCTCTCTCTCTCTCTCTCTCTCTCTCTCTCTCTCACACACACACACACACAATTTTTCAAACTGAAGAACTGTAGGAGTTTGAAAAAGAAGTATGTTAATATAAGTCAAGAACAAAAAGGAATTCAAAGGTACAATGGAGCCAGTGAATTAAAAAGATATGTTTTAGGTGAGAGAAACAGATTATTGAGTTTTTTCTTTCATATGGCACATTTTTTCAAACTTTGTTTTTCTTTGTTGATCAACATTTACCATTAACTCCTCGTATTCTTTTCCTTCTTCCAATATGGTTTATGTATTAACATGAACCTGGTCCTTTTAATTGTGAGAGGCTTTCAACCTCATTAGAGGAGGAACATTCATTTTTAAAAAGCAATTAAAATATTATAAACATATCTTTTTCTTTCTTTGAATTTATTTTATATTGTTTTTGTAAGCAGAGTGGTGAGACGTTGAAGATCTTTCAGGAAAAGGCCAATGTAATCAACTTCTTTCTTTAGTTTAGACTTTAGTAAATAGGTGTAAAGTGACTAGGGTGCATGCAAGATTCAGTGAAGGAAAACTTGCATGAGTCTTATTGTTAAAGCTCTATTGTAATAAAGCTAGGGTATTTGCCTGTGTGATCATGTATACTTTTCTTCCTTAGTGATCTGAAACAGAAGGGTTAGTCAATTCTTCAATGACTTGAGAACTTCCAGATCCTTGTTATCTGTGCCTTTTGCCACGTACAACTTGACCACTATCTGGTACAGCCCAAAGGATTTTCTGATTAGTTGGAAAATGACAACTTGTGGACCCCATTCTTTTTCAGAAGACTGGCCAACAAATGTATCTGAGAGCAAACACATATAAACTCGGATTGCAATGACAGCAAGATCCCTAACAATAAGCAGTGTCATTCCCCAAATATCCTTCTTTGTCTTATCCATCCTGGTCTTTGAGAATAACAAAGCATCCTGACCTTTGAAATAAACTAGCAATGGGAGTTCATCCATACAGAAGAAATAATTTTGAGTATTTTTAAAATAAGTAGTGCTCAAAGAGAAGACAACTAAAGACAAGCCCATGCAATACTTGAACATGAAGAGGTGACAGATGAAAGACCTAACAACAACAACAAAAAAAACAGCAGAGTATAGTGTCCTGAAGTTAATGTAATGACAGTACTTTTAGGAGGTCACAATGAGCAACAAAGTCAGATACTTATGATGCAGACTTGTAACCACTGGACTTACTAAAACAAAATGATTGGAGGAGCAGTTTTGTCAGATCATTTTGGGCAATAACCTAACTTAAGTATTTACTTGGATTTTTTTTTCAGAATTCCCATACTTTCATCTCATGGGAAAGCAAGGATTAAATCGGTAGAATGCATTAAATGCTTTATGACCTTATCAATAAATTAAAGCATATCAATGGAAAGTTTTTAATCAATTAAATGCTTTGATTTCATGTGAAGATGGTCTGTAGGACACAGAAAATTTTTGTGTGTGACAATAAAAGATACTATAGCCCTTGAAATGTGTCTTTCACATCATAACTAGTGGCTGAACATTTTAAGCCAGTTGCTAAGATTTAGATATGAATACTCCAAAGGTCCATGTGTTAAAGTCTTGGTTGCTAGTCCTTGGTATTATTGTGTGATGATGGAACCATTTTTACTGTGGAGGATGGAAAACAGGGCCTTGTGCATGCTAGACAAGTATTCTACCACTGAGCTCTGTGCTCAGACATGGAATCTTTAAGAGGTAAAGCCTAATGAGAGGAAGCTGGGAATGTCCTTGAAAGGAATATTTCAATATTGGTCTTTTTCTCTTTATGTTTGCTTGTTAGCCATTATAAGGTCAGCAACCTCTTATTCTATGTTCTCCTGCCTTGGTATGGGCCCCCAAAACAGTGGGCCAACCAAACTATGGCCTGAGTCCTTTGAGACTGTGGGCCTAAATAAAGCTTTCTTCTTTTAAGGTTTTATCATAGATATTTCGCAACAGTGATAGACAGTTGACTATTGTACCAGTAAATAAATTTATCAGTAGATAAATTTATTTTCCTATTTGAAAAATACATTATTTAGCCATTTTTGCTGAATTTATTGTATAATTTTCTTGCAATTATATTTATTGAACCTAAATGAATAGTCATGCACTCATGTATATGCTACTTGAGGAACACAGTAAGATATATCATCTTTTTATACTAAAAATAAAGAAATTTTGATACTTTTTGATTCCTTTAGTTTAGCCAGAGACTTAATTTCAATGTTAAACAAAAGACCTTCAAAGCAAACAAGTCATATGTGAGTACAGTAGAGCCCTATGCACTTTAAAGTAGTTATTGCCTCTAACTCACTTTAAAAATTATGACTAAGGGGCTGGTGGGATGGCTTAGCGGTTAAGGCATTTGCCTGTAAAGCCAAAGGACCCAGGTTTGATTCCCCAGGACCCACGTTAGCCAGATGCACAAGGGGCGCATGTGTCTAGAGTTTGTTTGCAGTGGCTGGAGTCCCTGGTGCTCCCATTCATATTCTCTCTTTCTCTCTCTCTCTCTCCCCCTTTCTCTGTCAAATAAATAAATAAATAAATAAATAAATAAATTTCAAAATATGACTAAATATGTAGGCATCAGCCTGGTAGCACATTAAGTGTATAAGTCTCCATATAGCTGCACACGTACCCTACTTTCTGTAGTGGACCAATTCCTCTCCACTGCTGACAAGGTTGCAGGCATAGGCAGCCACATGTATAGTACCCAGAAATGTAGAGGATTTAATGTCACATATGAAGAAGGTATTTAAATAGTGAGATATGAGCTAGCCAATAATGGGCTGCATATAGATGTAATTTCATATTGCCTATTGTAAAAGATTGAGAAGTTAGGTGTCATAAAACTGATTGTAGCCAACTCAGTGATACACTCCTTAAAGGGTTGCTATCTTTCTTCCCCAATTCATTATTGTTGTCCTCACACCTATTTGCCTGGATTGCACATCAGTTGCTTTTGTAGAGCAGAGAAGTAAATAATACCTATACCATACAGTTATTATAAGGATGAAATAAGGTAATATAGGTAAATATGCTAAAAATAGCAGTTTATATAAGGGAGAATTATATTTGTGATGATAAGGAAAAATGGGCTGGAGCCAAAAGAAAACTCTTGGCTAATGCCATATGAAATGTATCAAGAGACCAATATGTAGAAAACATTAGAATTAGGGGTAACAGATGACTTAAATCCAAAAAAATGCCAAGCAGGAAACACCCTCTAAGCATTCCTGTTTATATAGCACATAACACAAAGCAGAAAATTAATGAAAACAACCACTCTGAAGGATTTAGAGTTCTTTGTATATATTTTAAATATACATGTGCAATACATTAAAATATATAGAGATGTGTGAGTATATATTTACATATATATACATATATATATGAAACCACAGAAGGGATACATATGCACACTCACATGTCTGTGTGCATACCCCAACAGGACCCATCTCTATGTAAACCAGATGCAGTCCATATCAGGCCAACTTGGACATAAGTGAAAGCCCTGACTCGGCAGCAGATTGCAACTGCATTCAAGAACCCTTCAGTTTCTTCTACCAAGTGTAAGGCCATTTTGAAATACACTGAGAAGAGTTCCTCTGGGTGTATGGCAGAGCCCAGGGCCCCTCTGGCAGTGCACATTTTGCCTGAGTAAGGACTGCGGGATTGTAATATCAAGGAGCTATCAAGAAGAAGGGACTTGAAACTAATAAGCAAACATCCATAGAATAACTTTAGCTCCAGAACAATGCACTACTATCAGAGAATCCTTAGATATGTGAGCTCTAAGCAAATTTCTGGCAGAAGCAACCATCCAGCTTGACTCAGAGAACTGGACACAGCTTTTAGGGGTAGATAAGTTTCAACTACAATCAAGCAGATTTGTAAGATTAAAAACAAGTCAATGGACCTAAAAGCAACATAAGAGGTTACAGGTATTGGTTTAAGGTATATAAAAGTTCCAATAAGCCTAACCTTATATATGGCACCATTTGCAGCAATATCATTAATGTTATTAATAATCATCATAACATATTTATATATACAAAAATAGAGCAAAGCAATTCTACAAGAGGAGATGTAAATGAAGGCTGTGTGCAACCCAAATGTCAACATACTTCAGGAAGTTTCAGAGCCAACAAAGATATGTGGTATATATTTCTGTTGTATATATCCAGCCAAGGGCCATAGAATTCCCTTTCTTCTTCCTTTGTATGACTATACACTTCACCCTGCAACACGCATCCATGCACACTTGAAAGAGATGATATATAGAGTCTGGAAGTCTTAAACTAAGTTGGAGCACCTTGATTTCAAGCAAGTGCCCTCAATCTCTGAATTTCTTGGTAATTTTGGGTTTACTTACAGAGAGAAACTATATAATTCTCTTGTCTCTTAGTAGCAGTCGTTAGCAGTCGGCCATCACCACTGTAGCCTTTTTCCCAGTGAGAGGGATTCACAGCCCAGGCTCTCTGTACTTATTAAGAGAGAAGTCACTTTTCTGCATTATACATCTCTTTTCTCAGTTTTTCTCTGTTGCTGAAATCTAGGTTTTTCAGGCAGCTGCCATTGCAGACAAAGCCAGGAGAGAACACAATGTGTTCAGCAAAGAGTAGATGCAATGGTGAAGGTACAGCTTGATTAGGGCTTCTTTAAGGTTTCTTTTCTTTTCCACATTTGAGCTTCTACACGGTGACAGAGCTAAAGGTGATGTCCACTGGGGGCAGCCTCAATATCTGGTACTTAATAAGCTACCCACCATGAACTATGGAAAGACCACCATACTAACTTGGCATAGTTTCTAAAAGTAATTGAAAGGGAATGGCTTTGTGTCATTGTTAACAGAGCTCTAGTAAAAAGTTCAATGTCTCAATGTGGTGTAGGGGAGGAAATAACTAGGGTTCAGGAGGCCTGCATTCCAGTCTGAATTTTGGTATCATCTCAGTGAGAGGCACTGGACTAGTCCCTTCCCAACTCTAGGCCTCAGTTTGCCCATCTGTAAAATATGGCATTGAACTAAATTAACACTTAAAATCTCTTCCAGCTCTAAAATTTTATGACTTTTTATGTCCATTATTAAGGCCTGAGCCATGCAGTCTCAGGAAGTTAGTTTCTAAGAGAGAACATACCTCTGTAATATCCTTTGCTTTGTTCATTTAGCTATAAAGCACGTCTGCCTTTGGCACTTGGGTCAGACATACAAAGTTATGAGCATCCTGATTTACTATCCTACTCAGCATGCTAGTAGAATCTGTCAGTACTATAAGTTGATTATTGGGAAAGGGTTAAAAACACAAACTAATTGAATTTGGAAATGTAAGATAACCTCATGTGCTCACAAACTGGTGTTTGTGAGTGAATACACACATTGGGATACAGACTATTGCTAGTGATCAGTTCATTACAGTAATCCATTTCCCTTAATAAAATATAGTAAATAGTAATAGCATAGCAAAGTTAGGTGTTTAAGGAAACACCTATGGAAAAAACAGCACTTTTGGATGTGTTAAAGAGGTGCAGCTAGAGAGAAACAAATAAAGATAGAACAGCATCAAAAGAGACCAAAGAGACCAGCTTAATCTTATCAGAAGAGTAGAAGAAAGCAGGAAATGAAAAAGAAACTTGGGAAAGTAACAATAGAGGCTGAGAATGAAAGAACAAAGAGAACAGAACAGGATATGAAAGAAAAAGGGACAGGAACAGAGGGAGATGAGATGGAAGGGAGGTAGGGAGCAGTAAATAGGAAGATGGGGTCATATTCCCTGGAAGGTTGAACGCTGTTCCACATGCACCTGTGATGATCACCTTAAAAGAAAGGCTTCAAAGGTACTGTGGAAAGCAGAGTGACGATCAGAGCCTGCACCGAGAGGCATTACAATGGGGAGCCCCTAAACCTCCACGTTGCTGGCTCTGTCAGTCCTCAGTGTCCAAACCTCATGCCCATCTATCGCCTGAATTTGCCATGACAGCCATAAAGGCTGAGCTGGCGGGATGTAAAAAGATTAAATAAGAGTGGGATAGATAATGAGAAAAAGAGCAAGGCATCCTGCACAGGATGTTCTTTGCCATTCCCCTGACGCTGCAGGAACAAAAGAGGTGAGGCCCTAACTTTGGCTAGTTTATTACCCCCCCCTCTCCAAACATGAGGCCTATGCTTTACTGAAGAGGGTTAGGAGAATGCTCTGGATCCATCTTGTTGGAAGGTCATACAGACTTTTCTTGGGCCTTGGGGAAAGGCTTACTACCAGAAGAGATTTTTCTGCACACAGTGTTGGTGTGCCTCTTACAACGGCAGCCTGGTCGCCGGAGGCTATCATAGCCCTGCTGGCACAGATGGAGGCATCCACGGGTAGGCAGGTAGCAGCACAGGCAGGGTAGGAAAAGGGAGATGAGGCTCATGGCTGCCCAACGGACGAAGCAAGAGCTAGGCCCACAGGAGCAGGGCTCATCAGCGCAGTTGTCTTCATCATCAGTGGAGCAGTGGTAGAAGAGGCCCTTGACACAGCAGAGGCAAGTGCCATAATCAAGGAGGCTCTCAGCAGAGCAAAGGCAACGTTGGTTGCACACCCAGCAGGAGGGGAGAGGGCGAACTGCAGTGCAGGGGACACACTTGCACCGCCCACACTCCTCGCAGATGAAGAGGTGATCACTGGAATGCCCTGCAGATTGCTCAGCTTCTCTTTTCAGAGCACCATCGGCCTTTGGGTGGGCTCCTGTTCCAGCCTGGGTTCGGATGATGGACTGGCCTGAAGGAGATGGTGTAATGCTGGCCAAGAGCCTTTGATCAGAGGCAGTGGTGCTATGGGACATTGAGCTGGCAATGCTAGATTGGCTCAGATGCTGAGGCAATGGCTGCAACTGATGGCACTGGCTGAGACTGCGGGGCAGAGCAGTAGGCATGGTAGCCAAGGACCAATCAGATTTGTGGGTTTGCACAATAAGGGAAGGGCTGGAGAGGGCCTGTTTACAGGGGGCTGGAGGCCTTTCCACATAATCATTGCTAGCATGAGTAGAGCGCAGCTGTTCAATAGGCAGAATTTGTTGGAAATCATCTATCACTGTGGCATCCATTTTGACTTGACTTTTGAACTCTGAGTGATTTTAGATCAGACTGGCACTTATGGTGATAAAGAGGAGCCCTTGTAGTTACATAGACTTTAGGGAACATCAGAAAATCCTAGGAGAGAAGGCATAGAGACAATTAGTGCCATGCAGGTAACCAACAAAGGTCAGGATTTATCACCTCTACTTTTGATCACTTTGTAGTAGTTTTCATGTTATGCATGTATTTTGTAAGTGACCTCATTCACTTATTGACCAAATCTGGTCATTCCATGAAGACTATAAAGCAGTTTGGGAGCAAATAAGACATTGTTAATTGTTGTATTCCCTCACATGACAAGGTAGGTTCAGGTTTAGGAGCAGGTTAATCTAAGCCTTGAGTATCAGAATTCGAGTAAATTCTAGCAAAAATAAATCCAAATGTTAAATTCAAAGGCCACTTCCTAAAGCAATGCTGATGGAACAGAGGAAGCCTCATGAAAGTCTCCCATGAGAAGCTGATAATATGTAGATGCATGTGTGTATTCTCAACCAAAATTATCCCCAAAGCAATTTATGACAAGCATAAATAAGCAAGAGTGAAACATTAATTGATTCTATGAATAAGACAGGCATACAACATATAATAATGGCAGAGGGCAAGAATTGCGCTATCAGTAGACTAACAGGAAAAGCTTTCCCAATAGCAAAAGAAGCCAATGCTCATCATTTTTAAGCTACAGACTATTTCACCTTATTTGAGAGGTTGGTTACTTTTAAATTTTTTATTTTTAAAACTTTTGAATTTTATTTATTTACTTAATTGAGAGAGAGAGAGAGACGGGGAGAGAGAATGGGCATGCCAGGACCTCCAGATGCATGTGTCACCTTGCGCATTTGGCTTACATGGGTATGGGGACTCAAACCTGGGTCCTTAGGCTTCACAGTCAAGTACCTTAACCACTAAGCAATCTCTCCAGCCCTGACAAGTTGATTCTTTTTAAGTGTCACAATGGCTCCAGAATCAAAATTCTTTTTTTGAGATGAGATATCACAGTGTTTCTTAAGCTAGTTCCAGACTCCTGGGCTGAAGCATACCTCCTGCCTCAGCATCCACAGTAGCTAGGACTACAGGTATATGCCACCACACTCAGTTACCAGAATCAATTTTTTTTTAGATACAGAATAACACTGGAGAATAAGACAACTATAGTGAACTATGAAAGGCAAGCCCTGGATTATTTCAAATATCACCTGTAATTGTATTATTGCCACTCTAAGTAGACTCCTTATTGATACTATTTACCAAGAAGATTCTGTATAGATAGCTTTTTTACATTTACCATATACAAAAAACTGGTTTTCTTAAATAGCAGCAATGTTCCTATACTATATTTAAGCTTCACTGAATATTAGAAAGCATGTTTTTATATTAGTTTTCATATTACATTGTAATGACAAAGAGTTGTATAATTGTTTCTTAGAGGCTTTGATCAAGCCTATACTCAATAATGGTGATAATTTAGCAAATATTGCACCACCCATAAGACTGAATAGCTAAAATGTGCACACAAGAAAAGGGAAATACTAATCCAATAGAGAATGTGGGCATCAGAACCTAGGAATAATTAGCATGAAATACATATAATGGAATCCATCAGATTTCAGGCTTCCTCAGAATAGATCAATTACTCATACTACTGCATGGGTTTGATAGCTTGAATGACTAATAAAAATGAACAAGAGAGGAAGAACAGTGTCTGATTAAGTTTCCATGTGAAAGCAAGCAAACTCTGAAGTGGGCCCAAAGCTCAATTAAAAAAAAAAAATAAACAAGAAAGGGCTGGAGAGATGGCTTAGCAGTTAAGCACTTGCCTGTGAAGCCTAAGGACCCTGGTTTGAGGCTCAATTCCCCAGGACCCACTTCAGCCAGATGCACAAGGGGGTGCACGCATCTGGAGTTCCTTTGCAGTGGATTGAGGCCCTAGTGCGCCCATCATTCTCTCTCTCTCTCTCTCTCCCTCTTTCTCTCCCTGTCTGTCACTCTCAAATAAATAAACAAAAATTAAAAAATTAAAAACAAGAAAAATAGAACTTAGTGGCTAATAATGACTACAGTTATATGACTTTTGAGAGTATATTCACAGGCAAACCCGATTAGCTGAATTGACACCTGTTTATAAATGCAAATAAACACTATAGAGAATGATACTTTCATCAAATCACTTGTTTCCTTTGGGCCTCAGTTTCACTATCTATATATTTACAGAGGTGGACTATGCGATTTCCAAGGATATTTCCCTATGATGGTCTGTACTTCTAGCTATGCAATTTGATAAAATTATTCCATTCATCCATATCTTCTACATCTTCAAGTCCTCCAGGGTAAGTTAGACATTGTGCCCTTGTTTATTTGGACATTTCAAAAGCAAAATTAGACCTTCACTTACTTGCACCCAAAGCCCCTAAAATCTCACACTCCTAGCTTTGCAATATCTTTATAGAGTCATAGTATCCACATTGGAAAGGACTAGGCAGTGTTTGTTTGGACATCCAAATAAACAAAGATATGGTATCCAACTGGCTCAGAAATTATATGTGAAAGTAGGAGCTTTGGAATGTGTGACAAAATTATAATAAATGGATTTATGTCTTACTCCTTCAAGTAAGTCCTTCACACTTTAAGTAAAATAATGCATGCTGGATGCAGCTAGCTACATCAGTTTCCCAAATATATGGGAAATTTCTAGAAAGAGTTATGAGAGATAATCATATTATGTTCCAAAGACAGGATTCCAGAGATTTCCTAAGTACTGCAGGGACATGCTCACAAAAGTTGAAAGCTAAATTTGATAGAATCTAGGTCATAATACAAAGGACTCAGAACCAATAATGAGAACTATATTCAAGGGGGATTCAAAAGAGTACATGGTGTTTAGGTTAAGATGTATTAAGTTATTGATTAAAGTTCTGTAAGAGTGAGGAGTTGAGAGACTTGGATGGATGATTAAAAGAAGCTGTGGGATCAATTTGGAATGATGAAGTAATATTGCCTTCAGGTAAGGTGACTGACACTATGAAATGAGTTTCTTCTTATTCTTAATTTTTTTTGTTATAATAGAAGCTGGGATCCAGTGTGGGCAATAGGATCAGGTAAAATCAAGGTGTTGAGTAGGTTTTAAAATACTAAACAACAAAAGTTTCAGACACGTTGAATATTATCTAGTTAACACTGATGAACTTAGATAGATAGACATTGTATGTAGCAGAAGGTAAGAGGGGGGAAATGATAAAATAATAGGCAAGAGACTGCTGCAGCAGGTAGACTGGATGAGAAACTGCCATTGCATGTATGTTTATGATTTAGGAGCCAATAAAAAGCCATTCTTGTGAACAGCAACAGTCAGTTCCACATCCTATCAAATGACAAAGAATGTACATATCACATATTATTAAACAGGAGTCAAGGTGATTAAAAGTCTTGGCTGCATATTCATGGAATCTAGTGATTTTTGTCACGTAGTGCCTCTGCAGTAATGAATGATGCATTGTAAACCCACTCCCATCAGTCTTGCTGGCCATGTGCTCATAGCTTTCTGAACAGCTTTTCTATAGTCTTGAAATTTGCTATATTCAACCTCAACAGAAATTTCTTTTCTTATGCCAAGTTAGTGACTATCAAGCTAAATCTACTCATGAAATTCTGATGTTTGTTAATGAAAGAAAATTTATTGTTTTCACTTTAGAACCTAAATCTGCTGTGTTGGGACTAAAGTTGAAAACTTTCATATCTAAAGCTCTTCCAGGCTAACACCATAAGACATTTTTGATTTCTATGATAAATCCTTTCTGATACCATGTGACTCAATGTTGATTTCAAAGAATAGGAAGGAAAAAAAGAAGGAAGGCCTGACTCCTGTTTTCTCCCACTCTCATGAGCTCAATGCTGTTTTGTACCTTACTGTGTAATGACTCTGGGGTGTGTTGCTTTTCTTTCTGTACTCTGCTGTTATATACACTTGTTCTCAGAATAACTGAAAGTAAACATAGGGGGAATTTCTGCTATGGCTTTATATGTTTTCTTAGTTCTACTCTTCCAGAGTCTGCTCTCTAAAAATCCTTCTCTGTGCAAAAGCATTTGCATCTCTATCAAAGCACACCTCCCCCTTACAAATACCAAGTTGTATATAGTTTATATTACTGACCTCTCTGCTACTGACTGGGCCTCCTTCCTACCACATACATATTGCTGGGGCTGCCAGGTTCTCACCACATTTAACTCTTAACTTGTCACTTTGCTACCCTGGTCCTATTCATTACTTTAATAGCTTCATTAAGACTCAGCAATTTCTTTCAAACTAGCGAGACTTGCAGCTTTAAAACCTTGACATTTTAAAGATAGAGATATTATAGTAACGAATGATGCAAAGAAAAATTGATACCAAATGAATTTGCAAATTTCTAATGCTGAGGAAAATGTTAAGAAGCTAGTTATTCATTTAAGAGATTGAAATCTTCTCTTTAAGCCTCAAATTCTTTTATAACACTCAGAAATTTAACTTCTGGTCATAATGCTGGCTTTACTTTGCTGTGTTACTATAGACAAGTGACCTATCTGTTCCATACCTCTCTTTCTTCTTTATCTATAAAATGAGGAGGTTTATAAAGACTTTTTTGTCCTAATGTTCCAAATTCTATGCTCTCAAAGTCTTTTCATGAAGAATTAGTTCCCTTTCCTTTAAGTTCCTTGCTTCATCACCACTTAATTCCTCAGTGCTGAATAAACACTTGTAAATCCAAGTCATTCAGATTACTATACTATGTTTCACATCTAGGGGCCTAAAACCAGTACACAAAGAAACAAAATCTCTAGTTTTACAATAAATTCATAGTGTATGTGTAGAGCCAGAGACAAGACTAATAATTTATTGTGGACAATCTGCTAGTCCATGACTTATTTGAATTTATATATGCAGCTGACTTGTTGGCAACATGATTTAACACCTGATATAATCCAATTCATGTGATAGCACATCACATTACAGTGAGGTTTTGATATTCTCAGAAAAGCAACAATACTTTGCATTTCAAAATACATTTCTATTTTAGAGTTAAAGATCTGTTTTCTGTTCATGGACCTTGATTCACAGCATTCATAGGTAAGTGATAATTAGATATGTAAATGGAAATGTGCTGGAAACCACTGCCCTAGGTCCTATCAAATGTCTATTGGATAAGGAGAACTGCTCACAGGTTCTCACGTTGGACAAAATTTCCATATGCCACATACAGATATGTGCACATATACCAGGCAGGGATCCAGAAATTTCTAAATCATTGCTCTGACTCAATGTAAGTGGGGGGTTATGCCGTGTCAGCTTGCGCCATTTCTACCCAGGGCAAGGTGATGTGATGAAATCTGAACGATGCACAGCCCAGACTTGCGAGCCAATAGCAGACTAGCCCCACGCTGACAGGATGCCCGCTGGGCAGCCAGACTGGCTTCAGTACGGGCTCTTCCTACGTCCTCACCTTGGGTGGTTAGGCTGCGCTATCAGGGGGCTTAGGTAAGCACCAAAACGCATTTAAAGGTCAACAGGCTAGACATCAAATTGACATTTGGCTTAAAAAGGATCGTTTTGAATTCCTATCTTGATTTATAAATTCCCAGTACAGATAATTTTCTACAAGAGCTGATTCATTTAAATGTCATTTTAAGGGTTTTCATTTTATTTTAACCAGGCGCTTGCGCGCGCGCGCGCGCGGGTACACGCGCGCAAACACACACACACACACACACACACACACACACACACACACCACACACACACCACACACACACCACACACTCCGCAGGCTGGAATGAATGGCAATCTGTGCATTGCATAGAAGGAATTCTGGAGTCTTTAAGACCTAATCCCTGTGGCTTACCTTGAGAAAATGGTTTGTCCATGCTGAGAAAAACAGAAGAACTAAAGCTCCATCTGGTCAAAGGATCTCTTCTCCTGAGTCTTGGGTTTCTCCACCTCTCTTCGGAAAGTCTGAATGAAAACTCCTTTACGGGCAGAGAAGCCAAAAACAGAGATAGTTCTGTCTTGGTCTTTCCGACACAGCAGAAAAAGAGAGAGAGCGAGAGCGAGAGGGAGAGAGGGGGAGAGAGAGAAACGGAGGTGGGGGTGAGAATCAGACCTGTATTGGCCGATACTTTGTATAGATTTTACATGCAGATCCAAATCTTCATGCACGTATTCCCCAAAGAAAGCTCAGCAGGGTAAGTTGTTCACCTCCTCCTCTTTCTCCTCCTCTTCTTCTTTCTCCTCCTCCTTCTTTTTCTCCTCCCCCTCGTCCTCCGCCTCTTACTCCTCCCCCTTCTCCTCCTCCAGTTTCTTTCCCCCCTCCTCCTCCAATATTTTCCTTCCCCTCCTCTTCCCCTCCCCCTCCCCGTCTCTCCTTCCTCCTCCCTTACCTACTCCCCCACCTCCCTTTTGCTCCCGCCTCCACCTCCGCCTCCGTCTCCTCCAATCTGTCAGATGAACTGAAGCAGCAGAAACTGCAGTGTGTAGACACAGGGTATCTCAACACAGCAATAGATATTGCTAGTGTGTGATTATTTATGTACCTCAGCGTGTGTTGATATATAATCTGCAGGGTTGTGTGTTGTGTGTCGAGGTTGCACAGTGTTCAGCTCAGCTTGCTGGCTGTTTTGTGAATGTAGATGGTTTCTGGAGGTCTTGTGAATGGGTTATAGGGGAGGATGGGAAGGGATTTATTGCTCCTTGCTATAATTTCTTGCTCTCCCCCTCTCTGTGTCGTTCGCTTTCCCGGAGCTGTAGCTCTTAATGCTTGTCTAAGTGGCGTCATCCAGCTGAAATTGAATCGACCCATTAGAACTCCCCATAGGAATCTCTGTATCCGGTCCCTGGGTAATGACTGAAACAAAATTTAAAGGGGAGTAGGGCTGGTGGTGGGGAAGTAACAATTTTAAGGAGGTCTTATTTAAATATTTCTGCCAATCACAGTAGTACTAAGCCACTCAGCCCTTTCTGAGTGATTGCTGCTTCAGTCTGATAAAGATTGAGCTTCTCCTTTAAGGACTTCCCCCATCTCTTCCTCATTCATTCCCACTTTTTCAGCACTAATGATTGTCCATCCATCATCCTCTGGGAAACCATTACCCAACCTATATTCCCTTTCTTCCTTCAGTATGTCATACACTCAACAACAAATATTTATTGAATGTCTTCCTTTGTGCTAGGTGTTGTGGATTCCTGCCTTTATGTAGCCTCGTTGGGACTTCAGTGTTCTGAAAATAAGACAATTTTAGTTTACACTTAGCGAGAAAGACAAATCTTTCTGTAAATCATCTTCAATCTATTATTTAGTTCAATAGAAAGGGGGTCTTCCTTTTTGGGGCTCCCAGGCAGAAGCACATGGATAAATTCAAGCCTCATATTTAAAATCAAAGTCCTGCTTCAATGGACTAGTGGCAGGAACTTGGCCATCAACATTCTTAGGATGCTTTGGTTACCCCATCTATAAAATTGAGATGGTAAATGGTGACAGTTCAGACTAAAACAAACTTGTGAGTCTGGAAATTCAGATTCTTAATCTTACTCTAATTCCTTGTGTGACCTTTGCAATTTACTTCCCCTCTAGAGCCAAAATTTCTACATTAACACATGGAGATCTGATTAGGTAATTGCTTAGGCCCTTTCTAGCATTGACATTCTATTATTTACACCCTCTCAGGGATATTAACACAAAAGAAAGCAGAAGTTTTAAAAAATGTATGGTCATGTGGGTCTGCATGTGCTTTGTGTTGAAGGTTCTCCTAATTCTTCTGTTTCATATGTATATACACTCATATACAATTTATAAACAAATTTAAATTTATTTTCCCAGTCAAAAGATTTTCCTAGATAAATTCTCTTGTGGCACAAATCTCTTCTCTACATTTCAGCTTATTAAATCATGAAAAACATAAAAACTAAACTGGAGGCTTATCTGCAGAAAATAGAGTACTGATATATTCACTCATCCATTTATTCAACAACTTTATTGTACATCAACTATGTGCCAAGCTATACCACAAACCATATTTAGGTCAACAAATCAAGGTTCATTATTTTTCTTTTAAGGTAGGATCTCACTCTAGCCCAGACTGACCTATAACTCACTCTGTAGCACAGGCTGGCCTCAAACTCACAATGATTCTCCTACCTCAGTCCGCCAAATGCTGGGATTATAGGTATGAGCTACTACATCTAAGGACATTCACTTTTTCTTTTTTGCTTCTGATCTTTTAGAAGTTATCTATTTAAGGTTTGGAAAATTCAGTTCACCTCTCTGAGCCTGTTTCTTCATATTTAAAAAGAGATAAAAATAATTCCTACACCACGGTATTATATTGTTGTCCTATAATTTTAATAAGGCCTTGCATTTAGAAATTTTATCATGCATCTGGCATATGAAAAGTATTCAATGAATAGTAATTATAAATGTTAATAATTGTTCTTATCCTTATTCAACCCATAGGAAAGGCAATAGATGATTTCAATTAGAAGTCCTTTCATTTCTTTCGAGATACAGCTTTAAATTTGAATAGGTGGTTTGCATAATTCTTCTCCTTTCTTCACCTTAATATAAGGGCAATGATGAAAACAGCTGAAAGCATTCAACCTCACCTCTTAGAATGATGTAGATGGCAAAAAAATGTTGATGATCATTTATTCATTCAACAATACCTATTACAAGCCAATCAGGAGCCAAGTGCTTGTATTACAGCAACTAAATTTCCTGCCTTCAGTTGACAATTAGCTGGATAGAAAAACACATTTATTCTCTGCAAGAAATTGTCCTTCAAGAATTTGTGTGTTTTAATCTATTTAATTCTCACAACAACCCTGAGGTTTATTTATAAATTTTCATGATTTTTACAAAAAAGAAACAAAAACACAAAGAGGTTAAGTAATTCCTCAAAGGTTACATATCTAGTGAGTTGCAGATCTATAATTTAACCCAGACCAACTCACACCAGAGCTTGCACATTTAACCACTATACCACAGTACCCAACTACGTACAACTCTTTCAAGGACTTTTTTCCTATAGCTCCTCCAAATTATTCATTATCTATTATGACTTAGAATGTTTGTGTCTCCTCCACATTCCTATGTGGAAAACGAATCACTGATATGATCGTATTAGGAGGGAAGACCATTGAGAGGTAATTAGATCAGGAGAGTAGAGCCCCAGTGAATTGAATTGGTGCTTTTATACAAGAGGCCCTGATGTGTTGGTTTGCCCCTTCCACCATGTAGACTCATTGAGAAGGCACCACCTATGACACCAAATATCTCAGCAAATACTAACAGTGCCTTGATTTTGGACATTCCAGCCTACAAGTGCTATACGTTCTATGGTTTATTAGCTAACAAAGCAAAGATATTTTGTTATAATAGCTAAAATATACAAGGAATGTTCTCTGAATATTTTATATTATTGTGTATTTCTTTGCCTTTGAGTATTTCCTAAATGCCTCCAAAATATATAACTATCATTTATCCATCATATCTATCAATCTATCTCTCTATTTATCATCCTTCCAAGTACTAACAAAACTCAACTTTACTTAGCTTCCAAGTTCAGATGAGATCAAGACATTCTGGATGGTTTGGCTGTAAACATATTTATCTATCATCTACGTATCTATATATTCCTTTTAGACCTAGACCTAGAAGTCACTCATTGCATAAAAAAAGTTGCCTAATCTCTCTTGAAAAGACCAGTTTTGGGATCTATCTTCTTGTTTATGCTTCAATTGGCCTCTTTGTACTTAAATAATACTACAGCACATATCATACTTTATTATAACTATCTTTCCCCCATTTTAGACAGTTATTTCTAGTAATAGATACACCATTTATCACATTTGTCTTCACTGCTTCATCTCTAGGGACTGGTACATTTGGCCATTCAATTAATGCTTATTCAATGAGTAGCTGACTGACTCTTGGAAATTTACCTAGATAACTTTATAATGTTTATTTGTGCTTTAAGCAACTGTATCTCAGTTACATGATTTTTGACACTTTATCAAAATAGTACAATTCTGTATTAAAATTTCATGCTGAGGTATTATGAAATACATTGTTTTACCTGGCATCTTGTTTTACAAACCTATTAGATTCTTCTTAACAGTGCATATCAGGAAATCTGTTTTTATCACTTTGTAGATAATAGTATGCTTTTTGGAAAATACATTTGACAGATTCATTGAGCTGTCAAAGATATCCAGCTACTTAGTGACAGTGTAGGAACTCTGTAGAAATAAACACAGGTCTCCTGTCTCCCAATCCAGTCCCTTCCTTTGTTTATAAGACAGTTTCATGTCATTAATTCAATTCCAAGTTATTTTGTAGATATTATCTTAGGACAATTCAACCCATATAGTTCTGCAAACCAGACATTTTAAAAAAAAAAAAAAAGCCTTGAAGGACACCAGAAAAATCACTCTGCCCTCCAAATATTTTCCTATCATTGTTTCAGATACCTCTGAGTTATAATTTTATAATGAATTGATCAGGTCTTTTAACACTATAGTAACTGGTTTTAAAGATGAAACAGTATTTCTAACAATATACTGAATTAAAAAAAGGATAGGACATGAATCAAAGCATTTGAGAAGTAACAAATGTAGAAATAAATTAGGTAGTCAACAAAAGGTTCACAGGAGAATTAAAACTTGGACAAAAAGCCAGGCATAGTGGCACATACCTTTAATCCCAGCACTTGTGAGGCAGAAGTAGGAGGAACGCTGTGAATTGGAGGCCAGTCTGGGACTACATAGTGAATTCCATGTTGGCCCGGGATAGAGTGAGGCCATACCTCAAAAAGAAAAAAAAAAAAAATCCAGGTGTGGTAGCACATACCTTCAGTCCTAGCATTTGGGAATTAGAGGTGGGAGGATCACCATGAGTGTGAAGCTACCCTCAGACTGTAAAGTGAATATCAGGTCAGCCTGGGCTACAGCAATCCTTTACCTCACCCTCCCCAAATAACCCCCAAAATCTTGGACAAAGAAATTCCCATAAAAGCATATATAATTCACATGAAGGATATATGTGGAAACTTCAATTAGAAGCAATCAGATAGTGCATGGAGTCTGAGAAAAATGACACATATGAACTGTCTTATGTAAGAAGTATATTGGAGATAGAAATGGAATGTGTAGTGTTGAACAATAACTTGAATGACAGGCAGAATAATTTAGACTTAACTTTCTAGGAATTAGAAATAAAATTTTGAATAAAGTGATAAAATGTGAAAGCAAGCTGCATTAAGAAAGATACATATTAGATAGGAAGATACTTGAATTAGGTGAGCTAACTTAAAGTACTTTGAAGTGGTTTAAACAGAAAATGATAAGGACTGAATTAGGGAACTGACAGTGAATATAGGAAGTAAAGATGTGAAGTTCCTTGTTGAATATAAAAAAGTTGCTTTATATGAAGAAGTTGGAAAATGAAATTAAAGGAATAAATATGAAATACTAGGATTGAAAACAAATTTAGAGATTGATTACATTATCAAACCTCTATTATAAAATTGTATTCAAACTTCCAAGCTACTTGTTTATCCTTATCCTAATTTTTATTTTATACTAACCTGTAGAATCTTAGCCTACCTTAAAGAATACTTTAAATATAATGTTCTGTGTAATATTTTTTAATATTGCATCATCCACATGAATAAACTTTCAAAATTATGTAGTTATGCTTTTGGAGTATTTATGAATTTTGGTTTTTTTTTTTGATCCTTGAAACATGGTCTCATATAGCCCAGAATGGCCTCAAATTCACTATGTAGCCAAGAATGACCTTGAACTCCTGATCCTTCTGCTTCTACCTCCAGAATGCTGTGATTATACATGTGTACCACCATGCCTCTTATGTATGTGGTGCTGGGGAACAAACTCAGAGTTTTGTGCATGCTAAGCAAGAACTCTATCAACTGAATTACATCCACAACTCAGTATTTATCTCTTTTGTACTCTTGTAACTTATAGATATATCCTATCTTTCCATATAAAATCAGATCATTGAAGATCCAAATATGTATTCTCAAGGTACTTTTTACTGTGATTTTCATATAGTAAATGGTTAGTGAAATGAACCATGAAATGTCAAGTTAGTGGTATAGCCAGCAGTAGAACTCAGGTCTCCTGGTTACTGGTTTAACATTCTTCTTAGTGTATAACAAAGAGGGGAGATAATTAGGACTTTAAGTTAGTTTTAGGAAGTGTTAACTTTGAAGTGATTAAGGGACATTTTCAAGTGGGAATATAATGACTAGAATTTGAGTGATAGTCTAGAACAGAGTTTAGGGTCTGTTAACTTGAAAGAGAGATCACTGGAGTTTATTTTTAATGGATGAAACTTCTGAAGTAGAGGAAAGAGAGGAAAGATAAAAGATTGTATACCACGTAGAAAGTTAAAGGATAAGTGATAAAAAAAATCAGTGACAAAATCAAGGAAGGAATAATCACATATCATAAAACGATAGAAAACATGGCCTAATAACATAAGAAAAAATAAGAAAAACAGTTTAAAATATCTGATGAAGTTAGCCACACAGGACTATTGGTGAAAAAGTTTTATCGTGGAGTAGGAAAGCATCAGTAGGAAATCTAAAAGCATGACAGTTACAAGATTTCATAAACATAAAGAATTCAGTGAATTGTGAAATGAAAGGAATTAGTGGAAAAGAACAGATAAATGGGAGGTTTTAGATGTTTGTTAGAGCCAAATTCCAAGAGAATCTGCAAGAACTGACATTCTGAACTAACACATGATGTGTACTCTAGAGTGAAGAATAGCAACAAGCTTTGTCCTTGTTACAATTTTACCTGGAACTATGCTGATGAAAAAAGAACTTAAGCACTTGAAGCCTGGATAAGACTATGATAACCAAAGAGTCTCCCTAAGCCTGACCCTAATGAATTCCAAAGGTCAAAAAAAAAAACTCCAAAAAAAAACTAAGCCAATCTAGAGAAGGCCTTAAGCGTTAGATCTAGGTTTACAACTAGTTTTCTATTAATTAGTAGCTATGGGATGCTTGGTTTAGTTACTTCAGCCTTCTGAGCCTCACTTTGTTCAATGGAAAAATTGGGAAATTATTTGTTAAAAACAAGATAACTTGAAACAATGCAAATAATAACTAAACACTCAATAAGTGGTAGCCAGTACTATTATTCTTATTTTCTGAGAGAATATTATATTCTAGGCACTGTGCCAAATCAAATCAAAATGGCATACCCTGAAGATGTTCATTGACATATGGATAAGGCAGACACCTTACATCAGTGATTACACTATATGTAGTATATTATATTTGAAGAAAGAATAAATAGTTTACATATAGAGATGATGGAAAATACATGAGATAAGTAAGTAAAAATCTATCAAGAGAAGCCAATGAAAACTTCCTGGAGAAAGTATCTCCTCGGTTGAATCATAAAATATAGACACTCTTTTCAGAGTGCTAAATGTACTATATTTAAATGGTTTATCTACTTTTCTTTGTTTCCCATTAGAAAAAAAGAATTGCTTGAAAGAAGAGTGTACCTGTAAGAGAAGTCTTCCATAAGTGTTGAGTGGAGAAAAGAAGTAATTAAATGGATCCAACTGACAAACGTTTTTCTTTTCTTTTTTTTTTTTTCTTCCTTTTTTGGTAGGGTCTCAGTCTAGCCCAGGCTGACCTGGAATTCACTATGTAGTCTCAGGATGGCCTTGAACTCCCAGCAATTCTCCTACCTTGGCATCCTGAGTGCATGCACCACCACATATGGCTGACAAACATTTCTATTGTTGCTCTCATAACACTACAATATAAGTATTCTATTTTTCCTTTACTAACTTGTGAGATCCTTTATTAACTAAACAATAGGAAAATGTACAGAGGGTCAAGTTTATACCATTTTTTGGAATAAAGGGATAAAGTATAATAATCAATTATATGTATTTTCTCTTCTTTTTTTAATTTTTTGTTTATTTTTATTTATTTATTTGAAAGTGAAAGAGAGAGAAAGAGGGAGGGAGGGAGGGAGAGAGAGAGAGAGAGATAATGGGTGCCCCAGGGCCTCCAGCCACTGCAAACGAACTCCAGATGCATGCACTCCCTTGTGCATCTGGCTAACGTGGGTCCTGGAGAATCGAGCCTTGAACCAGGGTCCTTAGGCTTCACAGGCAAGTGCTTAACCGCTAAGCCATCTCTCCAGCCCTCTTTTCTTTTCTTTCTTTCTTTTTTTCTTGAGACAGGATCTTTCTATGTAGCTATTGCTGGCCTGGTACTTACTATATGGCCCAAGCTAACTTTGAGCTCCTGTTAATCCTTCTGTCTCAGCCTCCCAAATGCTGGATTAAAGACACATGATATTACCTCCAGTTAAGTTATATATTATTGATATAAATATATTATTATGTAATTATATGTTAAATTAAAAGATAAGGGACAAATGAGTCTCTAATCTCAAGGGTCTCATAATTTGGTAAGAAGAATAGCAATAGGTAAATATTTTTAAAGACATCAAGTGTTTTAGAAAGGAACAAGGAGAAATTCATCTAATCCACTATTAAGAGAGTTGTGGGGCTGGAGAAGATGGCTTAGCAGATAAGGCATTTGCCTGCAAAACCAACGGACCCAGGTTTGATTCCCCAGGATGCACGTGAGCCAGATGCACAAGGAGGTGCATGCATCTGGAATTCGTTTGCAGTGGCTGGAGGCTCTGGTGTGCCCATTCTCTCTCTCTGAAATAAATTATATATATACATATATATATAAAAGAATGAATAAACTTTATTCCAAGTAGAGATGCCATGAGCAAAGATACAAATATATGAATGCAGCATATTTATCAACTGTTCTGACCAAGTTAGGATCAGAATTTTTCTTTAGAAGGACCCAAAATATCTCATTCATATTCCCAGAATGTATTGACCATACATAGAACTAACTTTTAAAAATATTTTCTATTTGTTTATTTATTTATTTGGGAGAAAGAAAGAGGTGGGGGGGAGAGAGAATGGGCGCACCAGGACCTCCAGCCACTGCAAGGAACTCCAGATGCATGCACCCCCTTGTGCATCTGGCTTATGTGGGTCCTGGAGAATCAAACCGGTATCCTTTGGCTTTGCAGGCAAATGTCTTAACCTCTAAGCCATCTCTCCAGCCCCAAAACTAACTTTATATGATCATCTAATATAGTATCTAAAGTAAACATTATCAGGAGCTGCATCCATAAACCCAATCAAATTCTTTCTTATAACCCATTTTGTCTTTTGTCTGCATAAAACATACTTCTACACAAATTCTGAAATTATTTCCTCCTTCTCCTTCTCCTAGAACACAGCTCAAATCTGTTGATAGCCTGAAAGTTTCTACGTGAGACCAGCTCTAAATATACTCCAATGAAGTTAAGAAGAGATTTTTAGAAGTATTGGATGAAACCAGTGGTCATCCTGGTCCAGCAATGATGATGCCAGAAGTAAGCAATGCCGAAGAAATACAGATTCTTAGCAAAAAAGCCTACAGGGATGATGATATTATTTTTTTCTCTAGTTAAGGTGCCAGACAGTGTAGGAGCAAGATTACCAACAATGTAAGGGTGGGTGGGGGGAATGTGGTCCTGTGGAAAGATGGACTAAGAGTAAGGAAATGTAAATTATATTAATTTGTGTGGCTTTGGTGGGTAAATTTTCATGTGTAGACTCCATTTTCCTCATTTGTGACACAATAAATTTCAATTTAATTCAATAAAAGAAATATGTACCAAGCATACACCTAATGGCAAATAATATGCTTAATGTGAACAATGCACAAATGGATGTAACACAGCACATTATGTCATAGGCCACCAATACATATTGGTTGCATAAATAAATGAATGGTCTTATCCTTATTACTCACAGAATAGTAGAATAAATGGACACATAAACATATAAACTACAATACAATCTGTCAATAAATCATATGAAACATGTTTATGGCCTTAATAATGGTAGGGACAGTATGGATAAAGAAAAGCAGATGATAGGAAGAATGTATAGCAAATAAGAGTAATTTATATAAGGTGTTATAGTAGCATTATTTACTGATATATGGTGGTAATATTAAAAATAAGCTGTTGGTAATGGGAAAATGGCTCAGCAGTTAAAGGTGCTTGCTTGCAAAGCCTGCTGGCCTAGATTCAACTCCCAAGCCACTCACCTAAGTGTCTGATGTTCATTTGTAGCAGCAAGAGGCCCTAACATGAGTATACATACATACATACATACATATATACACAGAGAGAGAGAGAGAGAGAGAGAGAGAGAGAGAGAGAGTATTGTAATATAACTAATATTATAAATAGGGTTTGTGCTTAGAAAAAGATATTGAGCAAGAATACAAATGTAGACATCATTAATGTACAGATTGAAGTCATGGGAATTGATGAGCTGAGCCAGAGATAATATATAGAAAGTTAGAGTTATAGAAACATAGAGATTCAAATATTGGCTTGGTGTGGTGGTACATGCCTTTAATTTTAGCACTCTGAAGGCAGAGATAGGATTGCCATGAGATCAAGGCCACTTTGAGACTATATAGTGAATTCCAAGTTAGTGTAGGCTAGATTGGGACCGTACCTCGAACCCCCTCCCCCCCCCCAAAATGGAGTGCACTTATTTGAAGCAATGGGAAGCTTATAAAATGGATCAAGATGAATGCGTGGTCCTAGTAAAATGAGAATAATTAAAGTTAAGAGTGATCAACTATTGGGGCTGGAGAATTGCTTAATGGACAAAGTGCTTGTCACATAAGCATAAAAACCTGAGTTTGAATCCCAGCACCAAGTAAAATGCCAAGCATGGTGGCACATGCCTGTAATCCCAGCGCTGGGAAGGCAGAGACAGGAGGATTTCTGGGGCTTGTTGGCAGCCAGTCTAGCTGAATTGTTGAGCTCTGGGTTCCGTGACAGACCCTGTTTCTAAAAGTAACCTGGAGAGTGATCAAGCAAGACACGACGTTGACCTCTGACCTCCATATGCATGAAAACATCCCCCATACACATACGAACATACATGCGCACATTCATGTCCACACTGGAAGAAAAATAATGCTCAACTATAAATTCCAACAGAGTCACGTGAGATATGTGAAGTATCTACTGCATTTGGCAAGTTGGAAATATTGGTAAATTTGGTAGAGGTGACTTTTTAGGGTGGTACTTGTCCAGAATTACACACCAAAAATTATATGGACCTTTATCATGTAATATGAATAAGCCTTTTAAATCCTGAGATGCCTATTCAAGAGATCTTGAATGAGACCCAGCAAATCTGCATTTTCAAAAAGCTTCACATGATCCTTTACTGCATGTTTTTTTTCTGTCACCTATTGATCACTATAAATACCATTCACCTTGCCTAGAGTAGTAGAAATTCCCAAATCTGTATTTATGGCTCAGAAGTCCTAGCTGAACTCTAGACCCACATAGACAACTGCTCATCAGACATCTCTGCTCATTTTGTTCCTTTTTCTATCAAACATAATAGAAAGTGAGAGGAGTTGCTATTTTATACATGATAGTGATGAAAGATCTCCCTGGTTAGATAAATTTTGAGTTGAGTCAAAAAAGTGAGAAAGCAGGGGCTTTAGAGTATATTCTACTGGTAGAGCACTTGTGTAGCATATATGGATTTAATCCCCAGCACCATGTAATCAATCATCAATCTATCAATCAAAGGAATGAAGTAAGGCATTCAGCTATATAGAGATGGCATCTCCCACAGGAGAAAATAGGAATGTACATCTTGAAAAGGAAAAAAAAAAAAGAAGAATTCATTCTTTCTGATTTCAAAATTCACTATAAACTTCTAGTAATCAAGGCAGTGTTATATTGGTATAAGGATACACATATAGAGAGACATAATAGAGTTGAGAATCTAAAAATAAAACCTTACATTTATACTCAATTGATAGTCTACTGAAGTACCAGCACAATTTAGTGGTAAAAATAGTTGTTTTAACAAACAATTCTGGGAAACTGAAGAGTCACATGCAAAAGAATGAAGTTTGACCCTAACTTTAAGCCATATACAAAAATTAACTCAAAATGGATCAGAGACCTAAATCCAAAAGCTAAGAATGAGTAAGAGTAAATATTTGTGACCCCGGATTATGCAAAGCCTTCTTACATATAGCAAAAGCACAGGTGACAAAACAAAAAGCAGGCAAAGTACTCCTCTTCAAAGACAAAACTTTTTTCTTTCTTCTTTTTTTTTTTTTTTTTTTTTTTTTTTTTTTTTTTTGGTTTTCTGAGGTAGGATCTCATTCTAGCCCAGGCTGATCTGGAATTAACTATGTAGTGACATAATAGTTGTTCATATTTATGGGATAAAGTGTATTTAAATACATGTATATAATCTTTTCCATTATAGGACTGTGGTATCTTGGTTTTGTGCCAGACATTTCAATATTTTCACATATTTTTATTTCATATATTTTTCATGAGTTTATATATTTTTTATTTTATTTTTATTTATTTGACAGAGAAAGGGAGAGAAAAAGAAAGAATGGGCATGGTAGGGCCTCCAGCCACTGCAAATGAACTCTAGACACATGTACCCCCTTGTGCATCTGGCTTATGTGGATCCTGGGGAAACAAACCTGGGTCCTTTGGCTTTGTAGGCAAACACCTTAACCACTAAGCCATCCCTCCAGCCCGAGTTAATATATTTTATAAATCTCCAATCCATTTTAGTTTATTGGTTTAGGGGTATAAATATTAATCCAGCTTGAAATTTGGTGGGATATTTAGGAAATTGTGTCTTTTTAATAATTAATTTATTTTTTATTAACAACTTCCATGATTGTAAGCAATATCCCATGGTAATGCCCTCCCTCCCCCCTACTTTCTCTGTTGAAACTCCATTCTCCATCATATCCTCTCCCCCTCTCAATCAGTCTCTCTTTTATTTTGACGTCATGATCTTTTCTTCCTATTATGATGATCTTGTGTAGGTAGTGTCAAGCACTGTGAGATCATGGATATCCAGGCCATTTTGTGTCTGGAGGAGCACGTTGTAAGGAGTCCTGTCCTTCCTTTGGCTCTTACATTCTTTCTGCCACCTCTTCTGCAATGGACCCTGAGACTTGGTAGGTGTGATAGAGATACTGCAATGCTGAACACTCCTCTGTCACTTCTTCTCAGCACCATGGTGCCTTCTGAGTCATCCCAAGGTCACTGCCATCTGAAAAGAGAAGGTTCTCTACCAAAACTGAGAGTAGCATTAATATATGGGTATGTACATTAAGAGAAGTGCTTACTGGGCAGTTTTATGAACATTGTATATACATTTATCCAGACAACAGTAGTCATTATACCCCTAGGGCTCATGACGACCTCTGTTGCAGGTTTTCAGTATCAGGGATGTATTCCCTCCCATGGAGCAGACCTCCAGTCCAATTAGAGGGCAGCTGGTTCCCACCATGACAGACATGCCATTATTGCACCCGTTGGCTCATTTGGCTTGGCTGGCCAAATATAGGGCTTTCAGTGTTCACTGTTGAGTATCTTCACTAGTAGGAAACTAAGTTTTTAATTTCTAAGACATTTGTCATATTTGTACCTTAGTCATCATGAATAGGCTTATGTTTTGGAAATTCATAAATAATTATTTATGCCTATAATGTTGAAATCAAAGCTCAAATTTCCAGCCTATATTAAAACTAAAATTTAGAAAAATGATTTAGGTTCTGTCAACCAGGTGCTCTAACACAAGGCTTTGATTCATAATTGACAGCTATACTATAGGTTTTCATTTAAAATAGTTTTATTTATTTGTGTGTGTGTGTGTTCCAGATGCTCTTGGCACTGCAAACAAATGCCAGATGCATGCACCACTTTTTTGGGGGCTGGCCTTATGTAGGTGCTGGGGAATTGAACCCAGGCCTGCAGGCTTTACAAGCAAGTTCTTTTAACTGCTGAGCCACCTCCCCAGCCTGGTTTCCATTTTTGTTGGACAAAGATGTAGCAAAGAAACTTGGCTATGAGGGATGGCAGAGATTACAAGGTCAAGTTCTTAATAAAGTAGTGGCACAGTGCTGGCAGCAGTATCTGTTGCAGTAAAGTAAATTCCTTTGGCATCTAATGCTGGAGCAATAGTTTTTCTTATCAAGAAAGCAGCATCAGTCCTAGGTATTATTTCTGGAAGCTTAGCCTCAATAATGGTTTTCTAGCCTTCCTTTACTAGATAACCACACCATGTATATAATCTCAGTTTCAACATCCCCTCATCAAATAATCTCTTCCTATCTTTTGGGCTCAGCCCTTATAATGCCACAATTTCCACATTTTTCTTTACCCTAATGTGACCTCTAGTCCCTTGGTCCCTACAACTTCTTACTGACATACACTGTCTTCATATTCTCACTTTCTTCCTTACATGACTCTAATTTTCACACTCCATAAATACAATCACACTCTAATGTATACTATTGACATTTATGTTTCTTTCAATCCATCATATTCACATGGGAAAAATAACTGAATCTGAGTAAATCCAATTCTTTGTATGTTCTGTTCCTCATGAACTGGTTTGGTCTTCAATAAATTTTTCATGACCATTCCCCTTCAGTTGGCTTTTAGTGCTCTTGATGATGCTGTGACATTTTCGTAACCAGAACTCTTGATAAATTGTTGACACCTACTCTTTGCTTAAACCTCTAATATCTATACTAAATTATCACTCTAATCCATTGCCTTGTTTTAAAAACTTAACATTACCAGTGGCCTCTATAGTTCTAAATTCAAGATTATCTGTCATCATTTCAATTGAGCTGTCAATATCATTTACATAGTAGATTGCTCTTTCATGAGACACTACTTGGCTTCCAGGCTGCCCTTTTTTATTTGAGAGAGGGAAAGAGGTAGAGTGAGTGAGCAAGAAAGAGAGAGAGATAATGAGCACGCCAGGGCTTCCAGCCACTGCAAATGAACTCCAGATGCATGCACCACCTTGTGTTTTTGGCTTATGTGGTCCTGGGGAATTGAACCAAGATCCTTTGGCTTTGAAGGCAAGCGCCTTAACCACTAAGCAATCTCTCCAGCCCCAGGCTGACTCTTTATACTTCTTTATCTCATCGATTATTTCTTCTCAATATCCTCTAGTGATATTTTAGTTTCCACATGCAAAATATTGAAATAACACATGACATTCATTTCCTAGTTGATGTTACTTATTTCATGAGTTTGAATGCCATCTATATAGAGAGGACTCTCAATATTATTAACTAGGTCCTTCCTTTGGAATTCCAGGATAAGTTTTTCTACTGACTACTTAACATCAACCGTATTAACTTGATAGGTTTCAGTGTTAATTCTTCCTTTGGAATTCTTCATCCTCAGACAAACACCAGAGGCTGAAGATTCATTTGTTATCCTATTGCCTATTCCTTTTACCTCCTTACTAGCCTTGATCTTAGCATTTTTCAGTGTCTTGACTGGCAAAATAACTTTTTGGAGGTTCTCCCTTTATCTGTATGGCAATACCAATTCTTAAGTTCTGTTAATGGAAATTATGCAACTATTTAAAATGATATTTGATATGCTCTGCCTTGGAGGAAACATTTTTGTCATCTCACTATTTCCCAAGATTTCACAGTTGAATTACTTTAAACATGATTCATAAATGGCTACTGCTTTCATTGATGCTATTTTCATCCAGTATTTATTATCTCATTATGGATAGCTAATTTTATATAAGATATGCAAACATCTAGAGCTTACCAATAGGAAGACTGGTTTCCTGCTAGTATGTCACTTGAAGCTAATGCAATACATTAGGATGCCAAATACAATGCACATTCCTCCTCCTCTCTCTAAAGCAATGCTACTCAGCATGTGTTCTGAAGGCTGGCCCCAAAAGTGTTACTAGTCCATTATGAAATAAATATGACTACTACACAAAATATAAAAGTATGATGAATAATATTGATAAAGTACATAAATGGTGTTTAGAAATTTTTAAATAATTTCATGTTGCTGCTACATCTATGTATATCATTTCTTATTTTACAAAAGTCCATGACACATAGCAAGTTTTTTGTAAAGTAGTTCTTAACCACAAAGGGTTGAAAAGCACTGCTCTAGAGTGTCTCAATAATGCTTTAGGTCAGGTGGTATAGTTTCCCTTCTTGTATTACCTTTGTCTTCCTCAGGGTTGGCCTTTAAGTCAAGGGACCTGGCCACCTTCCAGGAAGTCATTTCCGCAAAGTTTAATAGCTATAGCCAGTGAACAGAAAGTGCATTTCCTGCCACCATACTGTAAAATTATTATTAATGTAATAGGAGTATGCATTTCTGGTTTTGGCACTGATGTTTGGGATACTGCATCAGGTCAGGTAGCTTACAAGACTGTGATATTTTGGAATGTGTACTAATGGAACTAGAACAACTAGGAATACTTCCTGTTAAAATATGCTTCATTTGATCCATTTAATAATAATCTGATAGTACAAGGTAAATCTTAGATCATTTTAAGAAACACTTTTCTAACTGCTAATGCAGTAGTCATTTTTATCATAGAAGTAAGTGCTTAATCAAAGACAAATTTACAAACCCTCATTGATGCTCTAATATGAATCCTGCAATGAGCTGAAAATTAGATGAAGCTCTAGTGCCCCTTCTAAAGCAAGGCTATGTAGTTATGTACTGAGTTAAATTTTGACATCTAGGGAAGGAAAATTAATTTTGAATCAACATCCATTAAGTATGAGGCCCTGTGATCCCCCTTTAATTTATAGAAAACTTCTGTTATGCTTCAGAAAAGATATAATACTAAAGATATTATATATATATATATATATATATATATATATATATGAAATTATGTGTGTAAACACTTCAGGTAGCCTTCTTACATAGAATAACCCTGCTCATTCAGTCATTAATATTTTAACAATGATATTTTCCCATGATTCTACTTTGTATTATAGTCATTTGTGGCAGATGCTCATTATAGATCAGTTAGGTTAATGTTTCCAGAATTTGAGAGTATGCTAGTGAAGCAAGGTTAATGCATATATGCTGCTATTAATGTTAGAGAATATAAGACTTAAATGCAACCAAGATAAACAAAGTGTGGAAAAGAACTGGGCACTTTTATGACTACATTGACTTGATAGACACATCAATAAAAATGCTTTTCAGACTCTTATATTTATAAATTGAGAACTACTAGCTATCCAGATTATTGTTGGAGATATTAAATCTTACAGAATAGAAAAGTTAATTGAAAATGAGATTTTACAATTGTTTATAAGGTCTTTTTTGTATTTTTTCATTAAAATGAAAAAGTCTATTAAAATTTGACACCCAATATGTCACTTAAAGAGGTCCTCCTGCACTGATGTACCTTCTTGAAATTAAGGAAAAGGAAATAAATAAAGTAAAATTACCTACAGTAAACTGAATTAGACAATTTATTTTTATAAATTTTTTTCTGATCAAATGTCACAGAAACAAATCAATATAAACTATTAATATTTATTTGTCACAATATAAAAGAAAGTAGCATTAAATATTACTTAAAGAAAAGAGAAGAATTTTGTAATTAGCCAATTCATACTGCTGAAAATATCTTGGATCCAAGACTGAAAGGTAGAAATGTAAATAATGATAGCACTGCTGCCGCTGCCCTAGATTGAATTACAAAACAAGCAGCACATTTAGAAATTTATGCTGGAAAAATCCTTTCAAATGTGTCTGAATACAGAACAGTTACAGTGTTTGTGCAGTCATGCAGTTTGGACTTGTGCCAAGTGTAACGCTCTTATTCCTGGTCCCACCCTCCTGATGAGGAATCTGAAGGCCAGGTTACATACAATTCAAGGTCTCTATGCCTGGCTCAAGTTCCTACTGAGTATTTTTTGAGCTTTATCTCTGCTAAGCTTGCTATTGAAAATAATAATATTAATAACTAACAGATATTTGGTACTTTCTATGTATTAAACCATATGCAAGATAAATTAAATATTATCCCAATTAAACTTCACAATGAACCTATTAGTTTTACTACTCATGTACAGATGGGGGAATTAATGTTCAATGATCTTAAAGAAATTACTGAAGATCAAACTGCTTTCTGTCCCCAATTAAATGTTTACTGAGAAAACGGTAGTGTTTCCTGATATTAAAAATGGTTTCTTTTTATTTGAAACACAGTTATTCCCTCAAAATATATGTTTTGTTTGTTATTCATGCAGGTTGTTTGGGCCATGCCTCTAAAATGTCAGTCATTACTTATATCAGTCCCAGCCTTGTAGGGTCCTCAGTAGTCAAGTAGCAATGCTACAACAGGGTCTCTGAAGCACCTTTTAGTGACAGAAACAGTTAATAAGTTAGTGACCTTTACCACTGCTTTAAGAAACCTAGACTATGGAGCACCATTAGTTACCTATCTTAGATTTAAACAAAACTTAAGGAATTCAAGATGGTCTAAAATGCATTGTTTCTCAAGCTTAGAGAAAACTGTTTTTGGGAGCTGTTTCTGAGACTGGAGTCTGATAGGACCTCTAATTTCCATATTTAACATTTGCTGCATGGTGATAAAATGAAACTAGGATTTGAGAGGGGCTTCTTAGATATGAATTCAGACACTACTGGAGATTAATAAAGGATATCTGCACTCAGTATTATAACATTCTTCTTTAAGTCCATGTTTTCTGAAAATAAAATTTGAATCAGATACATGTCAGAAAGAGACCGAAAGTCCAAAGAAATAAAGGAACATGAAAACCACCTGGGAAGGTTGCTACAAACAATCCACAGGGAGAGTGGCCCCAAGCCAAACAAAAGGAGTCCATTGCTAAGAGTGGTGCAGCAGGTTTCTGTACAAGATTTTGTTTCCTTCCAGTGAAAAATACCTGGGTTTGCATTCATGCTATGTTATTTTCTGGTTTTGTGACTAATTTTCTCTGCAGGATTACTTTTTTTGTACAGTATGACATAAAGAGAAATATTTTAAGCTGCATATGCCAGGAAAAATCCCTTCCCATCTGGAATCTGAGGTAAAATTGACACCTCAATTTTCAGAGACACAGCTGGCAGGATGATTGCAAGGAAATGTCACCTCAATAGCCCCAGGAAGCAGGAGCCCTTTCGTTGCTGCTTAACCACTTCTCTCCCATGACAATGGTCCAGTTCCCTTTGTTCCCTTTCATATTAATGATGTCAGGTGATCTTGGGGATATCATTGTGTCTGTGCCTGCCAGAGCATGTATTGCGATGGAATGTCACCTATTTATGCTTCTCTGAGACTTTTGCTTATTTTTAGCTTTTGTCTGGGATCTCTAGCATAAGATATCAATAGAATACACACATTACCACAGATATACCACATAATTTCAGAGTTACTATTTTTAAATATTCATGTTCATTTCCACCAATATCCTCCAAAGTCCCAGTGTGCAACTCACCTTGAATCCTGGACTCTCACCTCAATTCTTTCTTCCTTCTGCACCCTTTCATTCCATAGTTTTCCAACTATACCTTTTATGTTTCATGTTTCCTTTAAGCAGCCTGACTTCCAAGAACAATAAAGCACATCAGGCCAGACATGGTGGCTTATGCCTTTAATCCCAGCACTTGGGAGGCAGAGGTAGGAGGATTGCTATGAGCTTGAGGCACCCTGAGACTACAGAGTGAATTCCAGGTCAGCCTGGGCTACAGTAAGACCATACCACCAAAAAAGAATGAAAGAAATAAAAAGAAAGCTCAAAACTGAGCTAGCATTTTACATTACCACCAGCAGTGAATAAAGACTCTGATTTCTACACAACTTCACCAATGTTTTCTATTTTCCACTTTAGAAATGGTAATGTGAATATAGAATGTGATTACTAGAGAACATCAGGTTGACAGTAGGAAGATGAGAGATAGAGGAAGGTTGGGCAACAAGTACAAAAACAGTTAGATAGAAGGACCAAATTCTGATAAGCCATAGCACAATGGAATAAGTATAGTTCACAGTAAACTTATTATATATTGCATTAAGATGTAAGAAAGAGGTTTCAAACATAAGAAAAAGAGAGGGAGGGAACTGCAGATATAGAGCTCTTCTCTTGCCTAACATATCTGGGTCCCTGAGTTTGATACTCATCAACACAAAATATTTTTAAGATGTATGGAGAGATAAGTGCTAATTATTCTGATTTCATAGTCCATGTTGTAGCATGTGCAGAATTATTATACTGTAGCATGGGCAGAAATATTATAAGTGATCCCATTTATATGTACAATTAGCATATGCTAATAAACATTAAGTTAAATTTAAAGTGTATGTCCATTCTAGTGAGTGTGTGTGTGACTGCATCTCATTGTGTTTTTTTTTTTTCATTGTGGTTTTGACTTGCGGTTTCCTGATGGGGGAGTGAGGATCAGCATAAAGATATACGTAGACTTCTGTTTTTCCCTTTACTTTAGATCTATCAGAAATAATTACTTTTTAATATAAGGAAGTGGAGGCTCCAAGAACTACAACAACTTACTTAAGTTCACCCAAATAGGTAGTGAAATCATGTCACCTGTGGAGGTTGATCTCAGATTCTGCTAGAATCCATAATGCTACAGTGATACTCCAAAACTAAACTAAAAGGTCTCTATAGTACTCTAAGATCAGAAACCATATTTTCTATTCCTTCTGTGCTTGTTCCATATCTCTCCTAAACTAGTTAACATTGGATTTGGAACACAGGAAGAACTCTATAAATACATGTTAATCAACCATGGGAATAATAAAGCCTTGAAGAAGTCATAATCATTAAAATACACTGAAAATGCAATTGTAACTATAAATGATTTTTCTAGTACGTTTTTGCTGCAATTGATATGATCTGGGCACTTCTTATCTGTTTTTTCCTCTCTGGAAGCTGTGTGTTTGTTTTTGTCTTTTCTTTTTCCATTAGCATATATATTTTTCTGTGAACTGTGCACATAGGAAAGGAATTTAAAGCTCTTCTTTTGGAAATACATTCTTTCTGTTTAAACTTTAAACTTAAAACCAATCTCCTGTTTGGCCCAAGCACGTATGGTAGGAAAAAGAATGAAAATAAAGTATTAGTAACCTGGACTCCTCACATATTCACTAAAGATAATTCTGTCCCTGCACACTCTGTTCCTGAACTTTGTTCCAAAGATAAGGACAATGGTTAAGAAAGAAAAATAAAACAAGCCAGGATTTGTTTGATTAATTTACATTGGAAAGGGTGAAGAATTATAAAGAAAGGAAAAATTAATTTAGGGTAGATGTAAATGTTTTAGGTAATTGAAGGAATAGAGATATGCTAGGGCATACTGAATGAGAATTTAGGGAAGTAAATGGGTAAAAATTATCTTTGATTGATTGTTTGCTATGTGTTATGAATGATATATTAACAGATGAAAATGAAAATGTAAAATTGTTGTACATTTCTTTTTATATTTCAAATAAGTGCTTATTTGGACATGACCTCATTGTGAGACTGAAATTGAGTTAAATGGCCTTTATTAAGTTACATTTGGAAGAAAAGACATAATTTTAGAAAAAATGGGGGAAATGGTGTGAGTACAAACTGTTAAACTTTGGGATATAATCTACCAGTTTGGTAAAATTGAAGATGTTAATAACCTGTAACATACCACTTCTGTTTCTTCCTGAGAAAAAGACACACAGTAATCACTTGTGTGCAGTAATGTTTTCCAGAATATTAGAGAAACTTTTGAAATAGTCTGAACATCCAATAATAGATAAACAATAAAAATGTTATATCTAAAGAAATGCTATGCAGTAGTCATAATAAATAATATTGGTATTAATATATCTTTAAAATATAACATTGAATGAAGGCTGGCATGGTGGCACACACCTTTAATCCTAGCACTTGGGAGGCAGAGGTAGGAGGATTGCCATGAGTTCAGAGGCCACCGTGAGACCCTGCCTTGACAAACCAAAAATTATGTATATATATATATATATATATATATATATATATATATATATGTATATATATGTATATATATATATACACACATATATATATATATATATATAAAACATTGAAGGAAGAAACAAATTACTGAATGACACATGCTATATGATAATTTTGTCATAGAAAGTAGTGGCTTCTGGGGATTTGATGAAGATAAAGAGGATGAGAAAAAGGATGGGGACTAAAAAGGAAGTTACAAAACAGTCCCTAAAATCTTATGAGCCCTCCATCCAGATTCCTCCAATGGTGATTTACATATATATATATATGTATATATATATATGTTTTTAGAGACAGGGTCTCACTCTAGCTCAGGCTGACCTGGAATTCACTGTGGAGTCTCAGGGTGGCCTTGAACTCACGGCGATCCTCCTACCTCTGCCTCCCAAGTGCTGGGATTAAAGGCGTGTGCCACCATGCCTGGCCAATGGTGATATTTTATATAACTTTAGTAAAATATCATAACCAGGAATTTGACATCTGTACATTATGGCTATTATTGTTAACTAGACTTTATTTCGTTTTCACTATTTAAAATCTGTGTTAGTGTGTATTTCTATGCAATTTTATCCAACATATGGTTGCATGTAGTCACCACCACAATAACAACACAAAGCTCTTCTATAACCATAAAAGAACTCTGTTCTATAATCTCAATACTTTTTATTCACTGCTTGCCACATAACACCCCATTTTTGCCCTCTAACATTCACTCATCTCCATATCAGAACTTTGCCATTTTTAGATTGCTATATAAATGGAACTGTATGAAATGCATCATTTTAGAATTGACTTTTTTCATTAAGCTCAACACCTTGAGTGCCATCCAACTTATTGCTTGTCAATAGTCCATTCATTTTTATTGCTGCGTGGTATTCTGTGGTATGCATATAATACACTATGTTCAACCTGTTGAATGATATTTGGATTGTTTCTAATATTTAGCTAGTATGTGAAAAGATGCTACTAAATTCATGTACATGTTTTTTCATGAATATAAGTCATTCCTCTGCAATAAATATCTAGGAGGGTAAACTCTAGGTGTTGTGGTTATTTAAAAAACTGTTACACTATTTTTCAAAAGGGCTTGTTTAGCAATAAAGTATAAAACATATCCAAATTATACATTTATGTAAAACTTCATGGTTTAGGCCTGAGAGAAACAAGTTAAAAGATGAAATATTAATTTTTACCATGGTTTCAGAGGTTTCAACCCATGGATAACTTGTTTCATTGCTTTTAGAGGTTCATGACAATGCAGAAATATCATGGCAGAAAGACATTGAGAAGGAAAACCTGTTTACCTTCATGATGGCCAAGAAGAAAAGAGAAATAATAGGTAAAGGTCCAGGGACAAGATATACCTTTCAGAGGCACAACCCCAGAGACCTACTTCCTCCAAGTAGATCCGTTTCACACAGATCCACCATGTCCTAATAGTGTACTTGAATTTTGAACTCAGCAATGGCTTAAACCACTGATTTGGTGAGAGCCCTGTCAAGTGAATAATCTTGGAAATATCCTCACAGACACACTGAGAGTTGTATTATACCAAACTCCTAGGTAGCTCTCAATCCAGTCAAGTTGGCATAAAGATTATCTATTACACTTCATCAGCACTTTCTATTATTACTATTTTTATTTGAAATATTCTAATGTCTGCAATGATATTTCATTGTGGTTTTAATTTACAATTTGACAGTCGGTGATGTTGAATATTTTTAATGTGCTTATTTGCTGCCCATATATTACTCATCCTCTTTAATTAAATGTCTGTTGATGTCTTTTCACCATTTCCTTATTGAATTGTTTGATTTTTTACTGTTGGATTTTGAGTATCATTTATGTATCCTGTAGTGTTAGTCCTCTGTTATATTGGTGGTTTGCATATATATATTTTCCCAACTTCATTTTGTCTTCTCATTTTCTTAGCATGTTCTTCACAGCACAATTTTAATTTCAATTTGGTCCAATTTACAAATGGTTTACTACATGGATTTCATAAGTAGAATGTATAAAACTAATGTTATAAAAATGACAGATAAAGTAGGAATTCTGTGTTGTAAGATGCATGCTTTCTTTGAAGTGGTGTAGTGTTGAGGGGACTTGAATTATTTGTAAATGCATATTGCAACTGCTTAAAATGAAAAAGAAGTGTAATATAGATACAACGAGGGAAGAGAAATTTGAAACATATAAAATGTTCAATTAAAATCAGAAAAGGGAAAAAGAATGAAGAATTTAAAATCAAAATAAGGGCTGGAGTGATGGCTTACTGGTTAAAGGCACTTGCAAAGCCTGATGGCCTGAGTTAAATTCCCCAGTACTCATGTAAATCCAGATGCACAAAGTGGCACATGCATCTGGAATTTGTTTGCAGTGGTAAGAGGCTGTGGTGTGCCCTTCCTCTCTCCGTAAAATAAATAAATAAGCCGGGCATGGTGGCACACGCCTTTAATCCCAGCACTCAGGAGGCAGAGGTAGAAGGATCACCGTGAGTTTGAGGACACCCTGAGACTACATAGGGAATTCCAGGTCAGCCTGGGCTAGAGCAAGACCCTACTTTGAAAAACCCAATCAATCAATCAATCAATCAATAAACATTTTTAAAAGAATAGAAAGCAGTTGTAAATGAGGTCAATATTAACCCAAATCCAACTCTATCAACAGTGACTTTAACTTCAAATAATGTAAATACAGCAATTTAAAGACAAATCATCATAGTGAATAATAAGCAGCTATATGTTTCATATAGGAAACCCACTTTATAAACACACAGACATACTAAAATAAACATATGGAGAAATAATTACCATGTTAACACCAATCAAAGTAAAGCTGGAATAACCATAAGAATTTCAGACAAAGCATATTTCAAAAAATTTTCAGGATAAAAATGACCACTACAGAATGATAAAAGGATCAATTCTATAAGAAGACACTACAATCCTTCATGGGTATGTGTCTAAAAATAGCATCAAAATTCATGAGGCAAAAATGGATAGAACTGTATGAAGATGGAAATTCACTAGTAAAGCCAAAGATATCAACATTATTCTCTCAGAAATTGACAGATTCAGCAGGGAGAAAATCAGTAAGAATATAACTGAACAATCCTATTATTTAGCTCTCATTGACATTCATATTATACTTTAAATAATTTTTCTTTATTAATTTATATATTAATATTTATTAATTTGTATATATATTAATATGTATTTGTATGTAATTTTTAAAAAAATTTGTTCACTTTTATTTATTTAGTTGAGAGTGATAGAGAAGGAGTCAGAGAGAGAGAGAGAATGGGCACGCCAGGGCCTCCAGCCACTGCAAATGAACTCCAGATGCGTGCACCCCCTTGTACATCTGGCTAACGTGGATCTTGGGGAATCAAGCCTCAAACCGGGGTCCTTAGGCTTCACAGGCAAGCACTGAACTGCTAAGCCATCTCTCCAGCCCTGCATATAATTTATATATGTCATACCAGAGACTTTTGCCACTGCAAATGAACAACAGATGCTTTTACCACTTTCACTTTTTACACAGGTGGCTTGGGAATTGAACCCAGACCTGCAGGCTTTGCAAGCAAGTGCCTTTAACTGCTGACCCAATTTCCCAGCCCCTATACTGCATTTTAACTGAATGAAAATTACAACAAAACCTATTAAAATTTTAACAGTGGTTGAAGAAAAATAATTCATATATTTTAATATAAAGAAGAGACATTGTAGATGAATACTCTAATCTTCTATCTTAAGAAACTGGAAAAACAAGAGCAAATTCAACCAAAAACAAGAAAAAGAAAGAAATAATAAATACCAGAGTAAAAAAAAAAATCAGTGAAATATAAAACAAAAATACAATAAATAAAAAGAAATTAACCCAAAGTTTGTTTCTCTCTCCTTGCAAAGAAATAAAAATATTTTAAAATAAAGATAAAATAAAGACAAGAACAAAGAATGGAAAGCAGTTGTATGGGTTGGGAAGATGGCTCAGTGGCTAAAGGCACTTGATTCTTGCAAAACCTATTGGCCCAGGTTTGATTCTCCAGTACTCATATAAAGCCAAATGCAGAGTGATACATGCATCTGGAGTTTGGTTGCAGTGGCAAGTGTCAGGCTCTGGCCTGACAATTCCCCCCCCCCCTCTCTCTCTTCCCTTGCAAATAAGTAAATAAAATGCATAAAAAACTAAGTAAAAGCGGCTGGAGAGATAGCTTACCGGATAAGCGCTTGCCTGTGAAGCCTAAGGACCCCGGTTCGAGGCTTGATTCTCCAGGACCCACGTTAGCCAGATGCACAAGGGGGCGCACGCGTCTGGAGTTCGCTTACAGTGCCTGGAAGCCCTGGCATGCCCATTCTCTCTCTTTCTCTCTATCTGCCTCTTCCTCTCTCTGTCACTCTCAAATAAATAAATAAAAATTAACAACAACAAAAAAAAACTAAGTAAAATTGATAAATCCACAAAGAATTTTGAAGAAATATATGCAACTTAATTAGTCCTTCGCATATAATAGCATTCATTATGTGTTTATGATATTATACCAGAAGAATCAGAAAACATGATCAACCAGGAGATGTCCCAATAATACAAAATTTCTTTAACATATGAAAATAAATTAAAAGACTATCTACTGATAATTAGGGACAAAAAGCAAGACAACATTAACAAATAGAGAAAAAAGCATTCAACAAATGTTAATATGTTCAAAAGAGAAAACCTCAGCAAACAAGAATAAACATTTCTCTATCTGAAAAAATGCCATCTATGAAAGACAGTGAAAGGACTAAATTAGGAATAGAAAATCTACCACCCAAAGCCAGAATCTTTGTTTTTTAAAAATATATTTACTGGAATGAATTCATGGCCATTTATTATATGTTATTTATGGGTGCTAACCTACAGATACAGAGGTGAGGAGTTGAAACAGAAACTGTGTATCTCTCAAGGTGAAAATATTTATGATCTGGACTTAAAGAAACAGCAAAAAAAAAAAAAAAAAAAAAGAAAGAAAGAAAAAGAAAAACATTTAACAATCCATGGACTACATGTTCTCTACTTAATATGAAGAACAAGATAAATGTCCCAGGTCTTATCAGTTCTGTTCAACATTGTACTTGGGTTCCTAGCTAGTTCAATGAATCAAACAAGAAATAAAAGTATTTAGATTGGAAAGAAGATATGAATTTTTATTAATAACATGCATGTGGAAATCATAATAATTGTACAAAAAGCATTATTCACTCTATTAAATTATTTTTTTAATTTTTTTGTTTTATTTATTTATTTGAGAGCGACAGACAGAGAGAAAGAGGCAGATAGAGAGAGAGAGAGAGAGAGAGAGAGAGAGAGAGAATGGGCGCGCCAGGGCCTCCAGCCACTGCAAACGAACTCCAGACGCGTGTGCACCCTTGTGCCTCTGGCTAACGTGGGTCCGGGGAATTGAGCCTAGAACCGGTGTCCTTAGGCTTCACAGGCAAGCGCCTAACTGCTAAGCCATCTCTGCAGCCCTTAAATTATTTTTTATTGAGTAAGTAATAAGTAAGATATAAAATCAATTATGTGAAATAATTGGATTTCTACATACCAATGATAGATAAGGAGGGATTTAAAATTTTTTTTAAAATTTTTTGTTCAATTTTATTTATTTGAGTGTGACAGAGAGAGAAAGACACAGAGAGAGAGAGAGAGAGAGAGAATGGGCATGCCGGGGCTTCCAGCCACTGCTAACAAACTCCAGACACCTGCGCCCCCTTGTGCATCTGGCTAATGTGGGTCCTGGGGAATCGAGCCTCGAACCAGGGTCCTTAGGCTTCACAGGCAAGCGCTTAACCGCTAAGCCATATCTCCAGCCCGGGATTTAAAATTTTAAACCCCATTCATAATAAAGTAAAAATTCTTAAGAACAAAAATTTTTTAAATGCTTAAAACCTGTATGCATAAAACTTCAAAAATGATCTGTAATTTCAATTAAATCACAATCAAAACATCTGCAGACATTTTTCATTAAAATATCAAGTTAATGCTAATATTAGCATAAAAATACAATGAGGGGCTGGAGAGATGGCTTAGCAGTTAAGGCATTTGCCTGCAAAGCCAAAGGATCCCGGTTTGATTCTCCACAACCCACCTAAGCCAGATGCACAAAGGGGCGCAAGCATCTGGAATTCGTTTGCAGTGGCTGGAGGCCCTGATGTGCCCCATTCCTCTCTCTCTCTCTCTCTCCCCCTCCCTCTCTGTCTTTCTCTCTCTCAAATAAATAAAATAAAATATTTAAAAAATACAATGAGCCGGCGTGGTGGCGCACTCCTTTAATCCTAGCACTCAGGAGGCAGAGGTAGGAGGATCGCCATGAGTTTGAGGCCACCATGAGACTCCATAGTGAATTCCAGGTCAGCCTGGGCTAGAGTGAGACCCTGCCTCGAAAAACAAAACAAAACAAAATACAATGAGCACAGCCTGCACAATTTTTATAAAACTTTTAAATTGTTTTATTGTTATTTATTTGAGAGAGAGAGAAAGAGAGAATATGGGTGCACCAGGACCTCCAGCCACTGAAAACCAACTCCAACTCCAGACACATGTTCCACATTGTGCATCTGGCTTACATGGGTCCTGGGGACTCGAACTTGATTCCTTTGGTTTTGCAGGCAAGCACCTTAACTGCTAAGCAATTTCTCCAGTCCAAAATATTTTTTATTTATTTGCAAGTAGGGAGAGATAGAGAGAAGAGAGAAAGAGAGAATAGGCACACAAGGGTCTCCACAATTTTAAAAGAATATAAACTTAAGACTTATATTACCTGATCTTATGACATTGTTATATCAACAATAATCCAGACAGTATGCTACTGGCATAATGACAGGCATTCAGACACATGGAACAGAATCCAAAGTTCTGAAATATGGCAGACTGGATTTTGACAAAATTGCCATGACAATTCAGTGTGTGGGACTGAGATGGGAAAAATGGTCTTTTCAATAAATTGCGCTGAGATAATTGAATGTCTATGTATAAAATAATTAATTGCTATCTATATCTTACAACATAGAAACATAAATAGTAAATCTTAAAAATATTTCTAGAATAAAATAAGGGAGAAACTTTTTGTTGCTATGGTAGGCCAAATAATGGATCCAGAAAGATGTATCTAGTTATCTCTGGAACCAGTGGACATTTGGCTTTATATAGTGAAAGGGACTTTGAAGGAATAATTAAAGAAGTGATGTAGGGACATTGTCCTGGATCATACTGTTGGACCAAGAGCAATCTCAAAAGTCCTTATAAGAGGGAAACAAGAGGATCAGAGTGATGTTCCTCAAGGATAGAGGAAGAGGCTGTGTGATAATGAATACAAGTAACCTTCTTAAGAAGGTGGAAAAGGCCAGGAAAGCATGCTCACTGGAAACAGAATCAATTTCTATTTTACCGAAGGCAGTGAAAACCAAGGACAACCAAAATTCATCAACAAGACAAGAAAAGATAGCTGAATCCCTATTACGAGATAAGCCACCACTCACACATCAACTAGAGCCAAGGTGAAACCACAGAGGAGTTGCTGAGATGATCAAGTGTGCTGCTTCCACTGTGAGTCTGACAACCTGTGCCAAGGTAATGATGATAGATACTGAGGGTACTTAAACGTATCAAAGCAGAAATCCAGAAGTTGCCAGGAACATAACACTAAAGTAGACTTAAATCACTCTCACCAAGGCTCAGGGAATTTTGTAGAAGAAAAAAAATTTGTGAAGTGGGGTAAAGATTGCAAGAGGCACAGACAGGGTGGGAGGGAATATCTAGAGGCATTGCTCCCCCTCAGCCCACAATAACTGACTGCTGTTCTCACAACTCATAAGCCACAACCCAAGGGTAAATACCAGCAATCCCACTGAGGAGGGCCCTCAGTGGAATGGGGGCCTCTAGGGAGGAAGGAAATAGTACCAATACATAATGTGCCCATACAAAGTTTCTGGTTAAAAAAAAAAACAAGAAAGAAGGTGAAAATATTAAAGAAACAAATTACTCCCTAAAGCTTGCAGAAGTAAAATGGCTCTGTCACCAATGTGATTTTAGCTTCATAAGATTCATTTGGTATTTCTGAATCCCACAATTATAAGATAACAACTGTGTTGTTTTCAGCCATTAATTTTTTGGAATTTGTTATAGCTGTAATAGGATACTAATAATGACTGAACTTGAGTTGGCCAAAAATTTCTTAGATAAAATCAAAAAATCATGACCCATTAAAAAAAAGTTGAAAACCTATACTTCATCCAAATCTATGTTTACCCAGCATTTCTTTGGCTATTCCAGGGTTTTTTTGTGCATCCATATAAATTTTAGGGTTTTTTTTTTTGGTTTTATGAACAATGCAATTGTTATTTCAATAAAAATTGTGTTGAGTCTGTATATCACTTTGAGTTATATGAATATTTTCACAGTATTATTTTATCCAATCCATGATTTTTTTAATCCTCAATTTCTTTAATCATTGTTCACTGAGGAAGCCTTTTACTTCCTTGGTTAAGTTTATTTCTTGTTATTTTACTATTTTAGCTATTGAATGTGATTGCTTTCATGACCACCCTCTCAGCAAACTTGTTATTTGTATATAGAGAAGATACTGATTTTTTATATGTTGATATTGTGTGCTCAACTTTACTGAATTCAGTTATCAATTCAAAAGTCTTTTGGGTGGAGCTTTTAGGTTTTTATAAGTGGGACCAAGTCATCTCCAAAAAGGATAGCTTCCCTTACTATCTGTATGCTAGTTATACTTTTCTCATACCTATCTTCTCTACTTCTCTGCATAAACTAATAATAGATTGAATAAAAGAAGGAGAGTTGACACCCTTTATTTGCTCATGCTTTCACATTTTCTCCACTCAATATGATTTTGACTGTGTCATATGTAGCCTCTACCTATCTCCTAAAAGTCTCTCAAATTTGACTACTTTCAGGCTGGAGAGATGGCTTAGTGGTTAAGCGCTTGCCTGTGAAGCCTAAGGACCCCAGTTCGAGGCTCGACTCCCCAGGACCCACGTTAGCCAGATGCACAAGGGGGCGCATGCGTCTGGAGTTTGTTTGCAGTGGCTGGAGGCCCTGGCACGCCCATTCTCTCTCCCTCTCTCCATCTGCCTCTTTCTCTCTGTCTGTCGCTCTGAAATAAATAAATAAAAATAACAAAAAAAATTTAAAAAAATGACAAAGATTTCTAAAGCAACAGCATGATGTTTAAAAAAAAATTGACTACTTTCCCCCATTCTGCTTTAACTGAAATCATCATTTCTCACATGTTGATTTTTATAATCTCCACACTGGCTGCTCTATACACTAGGGCCAGAATAATCTCTCTATAAAATACAAATTTTACCCCTACAAATACCAACATTGTTTAAAACTTTTCAGTGGCTCCCATTGCCCTTAAAGCCCAAGTCCCAAATCTTTAACATAGCTCTTTATCTGTCCTATATCTACCATTCTAGTCCATTTTAGTACTCTCCCTTGGCTTCTACTTTATAGCCATACTACATTTCTTGTAATTATTTTGTGGTGCCAGAAGCCCATGACTCTGGATCTCTTTGTATGCTGTTCTCATTGTCTTGTATATCTTCACACACCTTCAAGCATTTGTTCATGTCACTTTATTCATAATTTTGTTTCCATTGTAAAATATCAACATAAGAAAACCTTTTTTATTGTTCAATTCAGAACAAAACAAGTTTATATGGTCTCCATGCTTTCCCTTTATAAAGGATAGTACACACTGCTGTCCTTCCTTACAGAATTTGGAAATTTCATGTGGGTAGATATATCTATTGTTTGCTTATGCCTGGCAGGCACTAGCTACATCCTCCTTTCTCATTCCTTCTGCTATGAGAGAAAATGAAAACAGCAAGAGGCTCCATCTCTGAAGCAGAGGGCAATTACCAGACCTTAAATGTGTCAGTTCTGAAATCTTGAACTTTCTAACCCCAGGAAATTGGGAAAACAAGTGCTTTTTTTTTAACAAATCACCCAGCCTCAGATGTTTTTATACCAACACAAAGACAGTTATAATGAAAATGTTAGAGCTTTCATGTGCCTGGAACAAAGTAGTACCTGAAGAATGTTTGGTGAATGAATCAATCCTCTCTCAGTATTGATCAGAGTATGAAAGTACTGAATGCATTCTGATTGCAGTTGAAAGGATAATTTTTTGGGCTGGAGAGATGGCTTAGCAATTAAGGCACTTGCCTGTGAAGCCTAAGGACCCAGATTCAATTCCCCAGTACCCATGTAAGCCAGATGCACAGGGTGGGGCATGCATCTGGAGTTCCTTTGCTGTGGCTGGAAGCCCTGGTGTGCCAATTCATTAAAAAAGATAATTTTTCAAAAGTAAGTTTTGTTAAGATAATAAGCGAAAATAAAATGCATCATAATAAGTGAGATTGTGGATTTCAGATTTTTCCTACTCATTTACATAAAATGTAACCCAGACTGACTTGGCTTGCACAATTTGCAAGACATCACAGTTTGCTATTTCTTTCCCTTACCAAGTATGAAAAACACCATCCTAAGTCACCTTTTGATTTTCTAACAATGTACTTACTCCTCCCTTCCTAGTTTTGGATACTATTTCATTCTAAAGGAAAGGACTAATTTGAAATTAGTTTGAAAATTCCGAGGAAGGAATACAGAATTTACTAAGGGGCTTCTTCATCTAGAAAAATAGGGCACTAGACTTGGAAATTTATAGATTAATATAATAAGAATTTATAGATTAATATAATAAGAAACCAGCTTCTTACTCAGCATGGGTTTTCCTATCCATTCTAAGGGGATAGGAATCCACTCAGTTGCAGTTATCCAAGCATTTTTTCTCTCCTGAGATAATATTATAGGAAATTTCTCCTAACTGACTGCGCTTTGGGATATTGGAAGCAGAATTACTTCTCATAAATTCAGAGCACAGTCAATGAAGGAAATGAGAGTAATATTTCAATTACAGTAGGAGAAATACCATTTTACAACAGCTCCTTCAGATGAGACTTGTCACTCTAATTAGGGTCTGTAGAGGCCCCAAAATTTCAGTCCAGGTTATTTCATTTAATGTAACTCTGTTAAGATGCCCTAGGAAATCTCTTTGCCTTATTTAATAGCTTATGTGGAAGATGCCAGTATAGATAACATAGGTCTAAGGATTTTATATAAAGTCCAGATATTGTGTATTGCTTTCCTAGTAGGAGTCTTCCAAAGTTATTTGAATGTGCAGTACCCACCCAACAGCCACGTGGTATTTCATTCTGTCAATGGAGGTAATAAAAGGCAATTTATTTAAAAATTCTTGGCTAGGGAAAGCTAGGCATGGTGGCACACGCCTTTAATCCCAGCACTTGGGAGGCAGAGGTAGGAGGATCTCTGTGAGTTCAAGGCCACCCTGAGACTACATAGTGAATTCTAGGTCAGCCTAGACCAGAGTGAGACCCTACCTTGAAAAACCAAAAAAAAAAATATCTTGGCTTGGAAAATACCTGTCTGCTCTAAGACTCTTCAGATATACTATGGAGTATAATTGAAGTCCATGGATGTTGTAGGAGGTTTGTAAGAGTTCTGTTTCCTATTTATAAGGGTTAGCCAACCACAATGTGTACACCCTTTCTTTGCTTGAGATGGAATCCAATAGAAATATAAAAGTTATACAAAAGATCAAAATATCAACCACACAAAACTGATATTAGGAATTGTAGCTTTCTTATTATTATGCCAAGTAATTAGTCAGATTTTCTCATTCATTCACAGGTAATATCAACAACCACAGATATCCTCATGCAAAAGCCTGTTCCTTGTAAAACTTAGGGAAGAATTAATGCCTCCTAGTGACAACTCCCAAGAGAATAAAAGTCCGAGTTAGAGTTGATCGTTACCTGATCCTAAATCCATTAATTAGTTCATTACCAGAATTAGTGTGCAGAGGAATAAGCAAATGTTAGGAGAGTATTAGGAAAATCTTACTCCATGAAAACCAGAGGAAAGTAGGGAAAATAGTCTCCTCCTCCAAGAATATCAGGTTTTCATTTGTAGTACCTAGCATTCTTTAAGTTTAGCTTCCAAGTAGAGTTTTCAGACATTTTCAGAATTTTCACCAATATTTTCTATTGATGAAAACTTAATTTAAGTTGATAAATTATGGTACTTTTGCAAGTCACTCTGATTTCTTGTGTTTCTCACTGAGTATCTGTAAGATGAGAATACATAATTTATGTGTTTCAATTAATAACTGATCTGAATTAACTAACTATATGTATAGATATAGAAATCAAAAAGACAAATGGAAAACAGGAAGAATACAAAATACACACATGATGTCTTTAGGAACAATAAAAATAAAGCCTTTTGAAATGGAAATGATAAAATGTGTTGCCAATGTACATGTATTAAAGGGTGATTACAATATAAGGGACATTGCCTAATGAATGAGATTAGAAATCCTTATAAAATGCTTGATGGAGTATGTTTTCTCTTATTCTCCACTTTCTACTATGTGAAGACATATCAAAAAAGCCTTTGCATAATGTTTTTGCCTTATTTATTTCTTAGCACAAAAACTGTGGAGAAATAAATTTATTCTTTATAAATTACCCAGCTTCAGGTATAACACAGACTAAGACAATGAACATCCATGATTATAGAAGGTTCATATTCTAATATATTTCTGGAATCACAGATATATAAAAAGTCTTGGGATATCACTTATTCCAACTCATTTTGATACTAAGGCCGAGAGAAAGGAAAGGAGTTGTCAAAAGTTAAAACAAAGGGCTCGAGGGATTGCTTAGCGGTTAAGGCCTTTGCCTGCAAAGCCAAAGGATCCAGGTTCAAATCCCCAGGACCCATGTTAGCCAGATGCACTAGGGGGCGCATGTGTCTGGAGTTCGTTTGCAGTGGCTAGAGGCCCTGGCACACCCATTCTCTCTCTCTACCCCTCTCTCTTTCTCTGTCAAATAAATAAATAATAATTTTTAAAAAGTTAAAACAAAGTTAAACAAAAGACAGAATATAGAAGACAGAATATGGTAATAGAATGGGATCATGACCAAATTATGGTATGATCATGTATAAAAGTTCTTAATGAAAATATTTTACTGTATGGCAACTACAATAAAATCAGGTGTAAATTTGCATATGTTAAAAATGAAAGTATACACACAAGAAAAAAAGTGTAGTTCAAATTTTAGCCTTCTGATTTCCATTACAATATATATCAGCATGATTTATCGTTTGAGCACCACTTTCGTAGACTAATTCCTGTGCAAGATACTACTTAAGCCATATGTTATTCTAATAAATGATTAAAAATAGATCAGAAATCCTTTAATCCCAGCACTTAGGAGGTAGAAGTAGGAGGATCACTATGAATTCAAGGCCAGCCTGGAACTACAGAGTGAGTTCCAGGTCAGTCTGGGCTAGAGTGAGATCCTACCTTGAAAAACAAACAAACAAAAAAATCAAGAAGATCAGAATTACTGAACTACCATTTTGTCCCTATCATTTCTGGCAATTATCATAAATTCACAATGGACATATGAGAACTATAAAAATCTTTTGTTTATCTATTTTTTATTTATTTATTTATACATATTTCTCTCTCTCTCACTTTCTCTTTCTCTCTCTCTCTCTGCATGTAGGCACTTCAGGGTCTCTTGTCACTTTGAAAAAAGCACTAAGACATTTGCACAACTTTTTTCAGTTTTTATTTTTTATTATATATATTATAACAGGTTATATTCTTCTATCCCCTCACCCTTGCTCATGTTACCCTGGAGGCCCACCTCAGTAGAGTTATGGTATTCACCATGGGGTCATGAATGCCTCAGTCAATCCATGTGGGAAAGCAGGAAAACCACTGTACCACCTTTTACCAGCTTTATATGAGTGACTTGGGACTTGAACCAGGGCTGGCAGGCTTTGCAAGCAAGCACCTTCAATCACTGAGCCATTTCCCCAGAACCACATATTAGAACTTTTGTTTTGTTTTGTTTTGTTTTTTTCGAGGTAGGGTCTCATTCTAGCCCAGGCTGACCTGGAATTCACTATGGAGTCTCAGGGTGGCCTCGAACTCACGGCGATCCTCCTACTTCTGCCTCCCGAGTGCTGGGATTAAAGGCGTGTGCCACCACGCCCGGCACATATTAGAACTTTAAAAAGAGGGATTCAAAACCAAGAAAAATGAAAAATCAGAGGAAAGTATGTAGCTCTCTTAGTTGGTTCAAGACTTCTGATCAGATGAATTATATTCATATTAAGAAAAAATATAAATGAGATCCTCTTGGGTGGTCTTTGAAATCTCATAGAGAATTAAACAGTACCACAAAATAGAAGCTTAATAAGTCTCTTTCAAAAGAATAAGCAAAATTTCAGAATTCATAAAATGTTTCTGTGGTAGTTTGAACAGATGGCCCCCAATATATTCAGTGTTTTTTTAGTTTGTAATTTAGATCTGCAGACACCTGGCTGGAGGACGTGTCACTGGACCCTAAGGTGTAGTGATGGATTTGCAATTCCAATCTAAAGATAGGCAAAATGCCTGGAGTTCCTGAAGTATGTTTGTTTGTGGTGTGGCTTTTGGATTTTTGACTTGTGGCTTTTATCTTTCCTTGATCCTGTGAAAGAGGGCCAGCTTCTTCTGCCACTATGGAAGGTCCCCTGGATCTGTAAGCTTCAATAAATATCCCTTCCTTCATAACTGTACTGGGTTTGGAAGTTCATCTCAGCGACACGAAGCTGTCAACCACAGTTGCCTAGATGGAAAATTCAGTCCAGGCTTTGGAACTGATTACTCTAAAGAAGTATTATTAAGAAAAAAGTGGTGATCACAAGGAACTCACATGCATGACCAAGAACAAATTTTGACAAAATAAAACAATTACTTACTGAAAATTACATGCTCACGTTTTTAAAAATTTACTTTTATTTTTATTTATTTATTTGACAGTGACAGAGAGCGAAAGAGGCAGAGAGAGAGAGAGAAAGAGAATGGGCGTGCCAGGGCCTCCAACCGCTGCAAAAGAACTCCAGGTGCATGCGCCACCTTGTACATCTGGGTTACTTGGGTCCTGGGGAATCGAGCCTCGAACGGGGGTCCTCAGGCTTCACAGGCAAGCACTTAGCCACTAAGCCATCTCTCCAGCCCCACCCATGCTCACTTTTTAAACAACTGAAGACCCCAACTTATTTACTATAAACTTAATTGTGTATGTGGTATAGCTAAATATCTGTTGTACTGCCTCAGTATATATTTATATCATTTGCCTTTGGCATGAAGTTACAGTAAGAATCTCACTGAACATAAAATAATATATAATGTTAAGAGTAATTGCCATATGTAGCTCCCTTCTACATATTTCCCACACTCCCTCATTCATAATCTTTTTGATGTTCTTTGCCTCACTCATAGTAATCAAAGTTGTGGAAAATATTCTAATTCAGGAACTAGCATTTTCTTCACTGCTTCCTAATATCTAAACTTGTCTCTCCCACCTGGCCTCAAATGAGTACTTTAATTTCTACTTTTGAAATTTCTAGAATATTTTAAGTTATGTGCCAGTCACTCTCAATTACTGTAATACATCACATTTCTCATTACATGATCCCTCATATTTTCTGCTTCCATTTCCATTCAGATATATTTTTCCGACTTTCCTTGGATTTCATCAGATAATCCAGACACATCACCATAAATTCTTGTGAAAAAATAGGTGGAAATACAATTATATAGGCTCACAACTAATTGAACAATTATATCCAAACAGTTAAACAGTTCTGCTTAGTGAATTGATCATAAGCTCCATGAGGACAGAATCCACAGGTGTTTCATTTATCAGTTGAAACTATCAATACATATTAAGTGAAGAAATAAAGGACATTAATTATAGAAAGATCTTTAGAATTTGGCCCATTCAGTATTTTTGCTGATGACTTGATTATGGATGAAGAGAACTGAAACAGATCCAATAGTTTTAAAATGTGATATTGATCAGTGGGGAAAAAAGCCTTCAAATACACAGGACAGAGCAGATTTTATTAACAGGTCAGTTTGTGAAAAAAGACTGAGAAGGCTTAAATGACTGCAAGTACATAATAAAGAATATCTGGTTGCTGAAAAATCTAGTACATCCCAGTTGTCATTGATAAATGTACAGTATAGTATACTACAGTACAGTACAATGTGGTGGTTTAAATCAGATGCCCCCCCAAACTCATGTGTTCTGAATTTTTGGTCTCCAGCTGGTGGCAGTTTGGGAGGTGGCGCCTTGCAGGAAGAGGTGGGTTTCTGGGTGCAGGCTTAGGAGTATTATAGCCAGCTCCCCTTGCCAGAACTTGGCTCATTCTCCTGGTACTATTTTCCACCTGCTGTGGCAGAGGAGATGTCCAGCCTCTGTTCATGCCATGCTTTCCCCTGCTATTATGAAGTTTACCCTATAGACTGTAAGCCAAAATAAATATCTTTCCTCCCATCAGTGGCTTTTGATTGCGGGATTTGCCTCAGTGAGGAGAAGGTGACTACAACATATAAAAGGAAAGAAGGTGTAAAAATCCAACTTAATCTTTACTTGATCAAGTTACAACTGAAGGACTATCTCTGTTCTGAGAGATAAATCTTAGTTTGATAATAAATAGGACTATATCACCATTGGATAGAACCAACAATGACAGAGATTTCCTTCTTTGTGAGGCAATGAGTTTCCCCAGTACTATAGTTATTCCAGCACAGGACAAAAATCTACATGGAAACTCATTCCCAATAGAATAGAATGGCAAAATATGAAAATAAAATGGAAATCTGGGAACCTTCCTTTGTATGTTATCTTTGTAATATTGATTCCGACAAATGGACTATCGCTATCCAATAAGATTCTTTCTGTCCTAAAAATGACCAGACCAGCTGCTTCTGGCTACATGTTGCCTTATCTGTTTATTCCAGTAAAACATATAAAAATATTAGTTTTCCTTTGTAACATAATATGGAAAATATTGGGAACTACTGTGAAGAACAAAGTCTGAATTGCTTTCAACTATGATCAGTAAACTGTCTAAGCCCAGGCCAGTGTTGTAATTAGAAATTAGTCTAAGGTTCTTTCTAAATTACAGCAGTCATGATATAGAAAGTGAAATATCTACAGAATCTGGATTTGAAGCAGTAGAAAAACAGCCTTTGTGGAATTTGACTCAAAGAAAGATGGTAAAGAAGAGAAATGGATAGGCTGTATGTTATAAAGCTTTGGTATATGAAGAAAAAAAAATTGTGCTTTGTGACTTGATAGTGGAATTGACCTGAGCCAAAGTGGGTTGCCCTCTATTGAGTGCATTCTGAATCAGTGCCTAACTCCAGATAGTTAGACTCTCCAATTCTAGTGTCCATTGGGGAAAATAGTATAGATTCATTTTGATGAGAAAAAGATTAAATATAAAAACTTCAACCAGGAACTGTCTAAATAAGGCAGATGTGGGTGAGACGCTGTAGAAGGAGGATTTGTAAAACCTAAGACAGTCTAAAGATCTAATGCTAGTAGTCAGGGAGCTTGGAAGGGCACCAAAAAAACCTTGGCTAATTTCACACTTTGGCAGCATTTCTGACAAACTTTGGCCAGAAGTCTCTCCCACTGCAACGTCCCCTTTAGAGAATACCAGGAAGAATTTCACAGAAGCAATAACAGCAGCTTTTCAAATCTGCCTCATGTTTAGTTAACAAAGAAGGAAATAATGTTATATACATATAGCATCATACACATTGTCATATGTTTCTCTCATGACATGAAAAGCTTAAGGGCAGAAAGTATTTTAAGATTTTTTTTTTATTCTGGTGTCTAACACAGCACAGCTAATATATATAATGAATATATGCTCAAAACAAATGTTTGAATGAAATTGCTAGGATTTGGAATGGGATACATAAGAAGGTGGAAAATGATTTTGTCCTACTCTTTGGCAGGCTCTTCCTGCTTCTGCACCAAGCACAAATACCAACTCTCAAGTTGTCCCCCTGACACTGGGAAAAAATCATAACCATACTGCAAGAGATAATTGTGTCTTTGCCTCAAAGATCAGAATGACTTGGGGGGGGTTAGAGTGATTAACAAAAACATTATCAGCACAAAAAACAATTGTTTAAACCATAATAAGTACACATAAAAGAAAATCAGTTTATAATAAGTAACTTTTCCTTTCCCAGCCTGTCATTTACTATTTCACCTAGTTCTACATCTCTAAGACTTCATTTTCTCTATTATCTCTAAAATAAAACATCATACTGGAGCAGCACCTTTTAAGGCCTCAGAAAAAAGATTTCAGGAGTCTACTGGAAGAAGTATATGGAGACAAACAGTGCATAAACACGCATCAAGTATTTTACCCAAAAGGAAAAGGTTTCCATGAGTTCACAGCTGAGAGCAAAGAAAGATCACAGACAGAAATAATTACTGCATCTTTTCTTAGGAAATTCTTTTTGAGTATAACTAGGTATCTGGGCCCTAGAGTATTTTAAATTTTAAACAATTTAAAAAAGAAATTAAAGAAGTCTTTACAAAGTGGAAAGACAGTTTATATGCATGGATTGGAAGACTTGGTAATGTTTAAATGCTGGCTGAGATGCAGAGAAACAATAGCACTGATATACTGATTATCATAATGTGAAATTGAATACCTATAGAAAACAGTTTGATATTTTTCTTTCCTTATAAAAGTAAACATGTGGGACTAGGGATATAACTCAGTAGTAGGGTACTTTCCTAACATGCACAAAGCACTAAATTTAATCCTCAGCACAAACAGTAATAACAACAACAATAAAACTATAATTACCATGTGCTCTAGATTTTTACTTTTGAGAATTTATCTCAGAAAATTAAAATATGTGTTCTTTCAAGAAAATAAAAAAAAAACTGTGAATGAAGAAGGAGCTTCCTGGGTAAGATGGCAGAGTAGCTGTTTCCTCCAAAGACTGTGAATAAGAGTTGGAGTAACTAACAGTGAATAGACTATACTCCCAGGAGAAAAAGAGCAATGAGAATCAAAGATGAGGTAAAATATTACTCAGTTCATTTAATCGACTTATCAGCAAGAAGGTACAAGTGTTTATTCATGTAAAAGTTGAATTAATCTTAAAAGAATTGTTCTGAGTGAAAAAAGCTTAATACAAAATCTTACATGTGATACAATACCACATATATAATGTTTTTAAATGACAAAATTATAGAAATAGGCACTAGATAGTGGTTTTCAGTTGGGCCAAAGGAGAGTGGGTTAATACAAACACAGACTTGACACAGATGAGAAAGAACTAGTGAATTAGGTAAGAACAAATTATTCAGTACCATGCTGTTTTTATTACTATGGCTTTGTAATATAGCTTTAGATCAGGTATGGTGATGCCTCCAGAGGTATTTCTTTTGCTGAGGATATGTTTGGAAATGCGAGGACTTCTGCCTTTCCATATGAAATTTGAGATCATTTTTTCTATCTCTGTGAAGAACAATGTAGGGATTTTAATTGGAATTGCATTAAATCTGTATATTGCCTTTGGTAGGATTGTCATCTTCACAATGTTAATTCTGCCTATCCAGGAACATGGGAGGTCTCTCCATTTTCTCAAGTCCGCCTCAATTTCTTTTTTCAGTGTTTTTATGTTTTCGTTGTATAGATCTTTCACTTCCTTGGTTAACGTTATTCCAAGGTATTTTATTTTTTTGTTGTTGTTGCAATTGAAAATGGGACTATGTCCCTTATTTCTTTCTCTGTATCTTTGTCATTTGCATAAAGGAAGGCTACTGATTTTTGTGCATTGATTTTGTATCCTGCTACTTTGCTATAGGAGTTAATCACCTTCAGGAGTTTTGGGATGGAGTCTCATGGGTCTCTTACATATATAATCATGTCATCAGCGAATAAAGCTAACTTAACTTCTTCCTTTCCAAATTGTATCCCTTTTATTTCCTTCTCCTGTCTTATTGCTTGAGCTAGGACTTCCAGTACTATATTGAAAAGCAGAGGTGAGAGTGGACAACCCTGTCTTGTTCCTGATCTTAATGGGAATTCCTCCAGTCTCTCTCCATTAAGTATTATTTGGGCCTTAGGAGCTTCGTATATTGCCTTTATTAGGTTGAGATATGAACCAACCATGCCAATTCTCTCCAATGTTTTGAACATGAAGTGATGTTGAATCTTGTCAAAGGCCTTTTCTGCATCTATCGAAATGATCATGTGGTTTTTATGTTTAACCTTGTTTATGTGGTGTATTACATTGACAGATTTCCGTATGTTGAACCACCCCTGTGTTCCTGGAATGAATCCCACTTGGTCAAGGTGGATAATGCTTCAGAATGAGGCATGAAAGAAATGAAAGGACAGAAAACAGTCATTATAAGAGTTAGAGGTGATGTAGTGAAAAAATTTAAAACATTTGTGACTCAGAAGAAAGAGAATGAAGCAAAATAATTGAAGAAAAATGTCTAAGATTTTTCTAAAGCACAAGAGTGTTATCAAGGTAGAGATTCTAGAAATGTTATAAATCCTGCATGGAATAAATCAAGAGAAAACATATCAACATACATCCTAGTAAAGTTGTTGAAAACCCATTATTTTACCTATAACCAAAAATTGGACTTAAAGCCCACTTCTTGCCAGAATACTAAGACAGTGAAATATCATCTTCAATATGCTATAAAAATATTTATCAGCTTCAAATTCTATACTCAGTATCTTTTTTATTACAAACATATTTTGTATGGATACATTATGTGTTGGTATCATCGTTTCCCTCCTCCCTACCCCTATTCTGCAGGAGGCCCTCCTCAGTGAGGTTACTGGTATTCCTCATGGGGTTGTGGGTTATGTGTTGTGAGAGCAGCAGTCAGTCATTGGGGGAATCCAGTGCCTCTAAGCATGACATCCCCACCTGTGACTCTTACAATCTTTCCTCCCCCTTTTCCACAATATTCCCTGAGCCTTGGTGGGTGTGTTTTAAGTATACTTCAGTGATGACTTCTTAGTAGCCTCTGGATTTCTGCTTTGGTATGTGTTGAGTATGCTCAGCATCTGTCTCTTTCACCCTGGTGCTGCTTGTCAGGCTCACCATGGAAGCAGCACTCTTGCTGGTCTCCTCACTTCCTCTGTGGTTTTGCCTAGGCCTTGATGGAGACATGAGAGGTGGTTTATCTCCTTGGGTCTCACTACCTTCTGAAAAAGAAAGGCAGATTCTCAAATGGAGAGTGAAGTTAGCATAGGTAAAACTGGGGAAGCATTAGATTGATGTAGCCCCTCTGTCAGCCAAAGACTAGTGTGAGCTTGACATTGAAGAGCATAATCTTTGTCTACATCAGACCTGGTTTCCAGCCAGATATGGGTTCCTTTCCACTGAGCATATCTCTTAGCCAATCAGAAAGCTATTGGTTACTCTCCAAGGCTGTGTGCCACCACTGCGCTGGTATGTACTTCTTGTCAGGCTGGTTGTTTCTGAGTAGCTTAGACCCATCCTTGCTCACACCTTTGTTGGCCACTTTCCATCAGTAGCTCATTTTGCACTTTCCAACACTAGAGGAGCTGTCTGGGGACTAGATCTCTTCCAGATTCCAACCAGGTCTCTCGGTGTTCTGTGCCAGCAGCATACAGTGTCATCAGCAATAGGGTCTTACTTTTTACCTTAGGAGGGTAATCAAGTGCTTTGACAGAAGCCTGTCTTGTTTTGGGGACCTTGTAGGTCACAGCCAAAGTGTTTTGTTTCAAGGTTAGGCTTCATCCCACTCTCTCAGGGCCTTTTTTTTCAGGTGTTCCCCCTATAGTCCTGTTGAGGATTATAACTTTTAGCCAAGCTTCAAGGAGAAAAGTTTCTATGGTGCCAGTTCATTTTGGGTTAAGTTTTGCACTTTTCCCCCTCCACCTTCCCATTTCCCACCCCCACCCCTTCCATCCCTATTGTTGGGCCTTGAGTTGCCTATCCAGTATGCCAGCAACTCAAGCTGATCCAGGTTAGAAACCACATATGAGTGAGAATATATGGCATTTGTCTTTCTGTGATTGTGTGTGTTGGCTGACTATGAGCTGTTCTAAATTCATAAATTTTCCTACAAATATTGTTGTATCATTTGTCTTACTGTGAGTTGAATTCTGTTGTGTATATGTACCACAACTCAACTTTGTTATCCACTCATTCAGTGATGGACAACTGGGTTGTTAGGTCTTATCTATCATGAATTGATCAGCTAAAAATATGGTTGTGCAAATATCTGTAGTGAAGAATGGAACATTTAGCATAAATATCCAGTAATGGAATAACTGGGTCTGTTGGTAGTTCTATGTTCATCTTTTTCAGGAATCTTCATATTGATTTCCACAGTGATTCTACAAGTTTGCATTCCCACCAACAGTGAATGAGGGTTTCTCTTTTCCCACATCCTTGCCAACATTTGTTGTCATTGATTTTTTTTTAATGATTGCCATTCTTACTGGAGTAAGGTGGAATCTCATAGTTGTTTTAATTTTCATTTCCCTGATGGTTAAGGATGTTGAACATTTTCTTAAGTATGTGTTATCCATTTGTATTTCTTCCTCTGAGAACTCCCTATTCAATCTCTAAACCATTTTTTCAGTGGGTTGTTTGATATTTTTATGGTTCAATTTTTAAGTTCTTTGTGGATTTTAGATATTAGGCTTCTATCAGTGGTACAGCAGGTGAAGATTTTCTCCCATTCTGTGGGTAATCTATCGGCTCTTCTTATGGTATATTTGTGCAAAAGCTTTTTAGATTTATGAGATCCCATTGTTTGAAAGATTGTTTAAATTTATTGGGCGATTGGGATATTGTTCAAGAAGTCGTTCCCCATTCCTATATTGTGGAGAGTTCCTCCTATGTTTTCTTACAGTTGTTGAAAAGTTTACAGTCTTATATTGAGGTTTTTAATCCATTTGGAATTGATTTTTTGTGTATGGTGAGATGAGTGGGTCTAGTTTCATTTGTCCTTTACATATAGAAGAGCTACTGATTTTTGTGTGTTGACTTTGTATCCTGCCTCTTTGCTGAAGGAATTAATCACCTTTAGAAGTTTTGAGATGAAGACATTCAGGTCACTTATGTATAGGATCATGTCATTTGCACATAGGGATAATTTGATTTCTTTCCTTCCAATTTGTATCCCTTTTATTTCTTTCTCCTGTTTTATTGCTTGGGCTAGGACTTCTTATACTATGTTGAAGAGCAGTGGTGAGAGTGGGCACCCCTGTCTTGCTACCATTCTCAATGGGAACTCCTTGAGTCTTTCCCATTTAAGTATTATTTGGGCTTTAGGTGCTTTATGTATAGCTTTTATTGTGTTGAGATATAAACCATTCATGCCTATTCTCTACAGTGTTTTGATCATGAAGTGATGTTGGATTTTGTCAAAGGCCTTCTCTGCATCTGTTGAAATTATCATGTGTTTTTTGAGACTAAGTTTATTTATGTGGTGTAGTATGTTGATGGATTTCTGTATGTTGAACCATCCCTGATATGAATCCTGCTTGATCAAAGTGGATAATGCTTTTGGTGTGTTGTTGAATTCGATTTGCGAGGATTTTGTTCAGGATCTTTGTATCTAAAAATTCATGAGGGATATAAGCCTATAATTTTCTTTCCTTGTTAGATCTCTGTCTGGTTTTGGTATTAGAGCAATTATAGATTTATAAAATGAGTTGAGGAGGATTCTCTGTTCTCTGATTATGTGAAACAGTTTGAGAAAAATTGGTTTCAGTTCTTCAATGAAGGTTTGATAGAACTTAGCTGAGAAGCCAGCTGGTCCTGGACTTTTCTTTTGGGGAAGGTTTTTGATCTTGATAAATATGATAGGTTTCTTTAGGATATTAATCTGCTCTGAGTTTAGTTTTGGTAGGTGCATGTGTCTAGTAATTCATCCATTTCTTCCAGATTCTCCAATTTTGTGGAGTAGAGATTTTGGACATATGTCTTGATGATTCTTCCAATTTTATTGATGTCTGTTGTGACCTCTCTCTTTTCAATCTGATTTTGTTAATTTGAGACTTCTCTTGTTTTTGTTTATCAACCTTGTTTATTTTTTCAAAGAACCAATCCTTTGTTTCATTGATTTTCTTAATTGTTTTCTTAGTTTCAAATTCATTAATTTCTGTTCTGATCTTGATTATTTGTCTCTTGTTTTTTCTAATGCCTTTAGGTGGATAGTTAGGTTACTAATTTGGGATCTCTCCATCTTTGTTATCAAGGAGTTAGTGCTATGAATTTTCCCATTAGGACTGCCTTCATTGCGTTCGATAAGTTTTGGTACATTGTGTTTTCATGATCATTCAATTCTAGAAATTTAACAATTTCTTTTTTAATTTCTTCCACAACTCCTTCATTGTTTAAATGCGTGTTGTTCAGTCTCCAGGACCTGGTGAAATTCCCGATATGTCTCTTGTTAATTTCTAGCTTTAAAGCATTGTTATCTGATATGATGCAGGAAGTTATGTCAATTTTCCCAAATTTGTAAAGACATGCTTTATGGCCTAATGTATGATCTATTGTGGAGAAGGGTCAATGGGCTGCTGAGAAGACTGTGTATTCTGTAGAATTGGAGTGGAAAGTTCTATAGATTCCTGTTAGGGCTCATTGATCTATGGTGTTGTTGAGCTCTATTACTTCCCAGTTGATTTTCTGCTTTTATGATCTATTGATGATAGCAGAGTATTGAAGTCCCTATCTATGATGGTGTTGGTATTTATTTCTGTTTTATTGTCAAGTAGATTTTGTTTAATTAATTGTGGTGCACCTGTGTTTGGTGCATATATATTTATCATTGTGATGTGCTCATGTTGGATCATTCCCTTGATGAATAAGAAGTGGCCTTCTTTGTAATTTTTGATTACTTTTGGTTTGAAGTCTATTTTATCAGATAATAATATAGCAACACCTGATTGATTCTTTTTTTGGGGGGGGGGTTCAAGATAGGGTCTCGCTGTAGCTCAGGCTGACCTGGAATACACAATGTAGTCTCAGGGTAGCCTCTAACTCATGGTGATCCTCATGCCTTTGCTTCCCAAGTGCTCAGGTTAAAGGCATGCACCACCACTCCTGCCTTCCACCTGATTATTTCTTATTTCCATTTGCTTGGAATATCATTTTCCATCCTTTTCACCCTGAAGAGGTGTCTGTCATTAGTGGTGGGATGGGTTTCTTGAAGACAGCAGATAGAAGGGTCCATTTTTCTGATTCACTCTGTTAACTTGTGTCTTTTGATGGCTGAGGTAAGACCTTTAATATTTAAGGTTATAACTTTGAGGTTCGATTTAACCCCTGCCATGATGGGGGTGGTTTATGGGATTTGGTGCTTTCCTGGGCTTTGTACTTTTTTAAGCTTCCTCTAGTTTTGGTAAGTGTGATCTTCTTGTATGCTCTTGAGATTGGTTGTTTAACTCTTCTGTGTGGGTTTCTGTTTATATAGTCATAGAGCTGACTTTTTATGGAGAGTTTTCCTTTCACCATCTATTATGAGGGATACTTTTGCTTGATACATTGGGTTGGAAGCCATAGATTTTTAGACTTTGAAGTGTTTCATTCTAGATCTTTCTGGCTTTCAGGGTTTCCATTGAGAAATGTGAGGTAATTCTGATGGGATTGCCTTTGTATGTAATGAGTTGCTACTCTCTTGTTGCTTTCAGACTCTCTCTTTGTTTTCATTTTTAACTATAATGTTCCTTGGATATTTTCTTCTTTGGTCCTGTCTGCTTGGTGTTCTGTGAGCTTCTAGTATCTGGATAGCCCTCTCTTTTGCAAAATTGGGAAATTTTTTCAGCAATTTTGTTGAATATGTTCTCTATGCCTCTGGTCTGGGTGTCTTTCCCATCTGGTATACCCATGGTCTGATGTTTGGTCATTTTAGACTATTCCACAGTTTCTTGCATTCTATTCACATGATTTTTGAACTTAGCAAAGTTTTTGGACTCCCAATCATTTTTTTCTGTCTTGTCTTCTAGCTCAGAGGTTCTGGCTTCCACATGAGTGACTCTATTTTGAGACATTCTAGAGATATTTTTTAAAGCTCTATTTGATTTTGTTTTCTATCGCGTTATTTTGCATCATGTCCATCTCTTTTTTGAGGTAAAATTTCAGTTTGAGGTCTGATTTTCTTGATGCTGCCTGGAATTCATTCTTGCATTTGATTATGTCTTCATTAAGCTTAATCAGCTGGTTATTGAGATCCTCTATTTTTTGACTCACCTTTAATCATTTGTATCTCTTTTGAGGCCTCCCTAGTTTTCTTCAATTAAGTTAAGCATAGTGACAAAATCTGGGTGCTCTAAGAGACGATTCTGCTCAATTTCATTTATGTAATCATTGGTTTTTGATCCTTAGCTTCCAATTCAGCAATTCTTTTGATCAGGGTCACATAGCTTATTTTGTTTCCACTTCAGGATTCAATTTCTTTTGTTTTCTCTATGATTTCACTGGTGGCTTCCATGTGAGAATAGGCATCCTTGGTGGAGATATCTGTTTTCTGACTTCCATTGTTTTTGTGTGGGGGTGGTTTTTTTTTTGCATTGTGGCCTACCCATCTCAGGGTAAAAATCTTATTTTATTGAAGAGGAAATATGTATTTGTCCTTCTCTGTTTTTTTAAGTCCCCAAAAAACTGACACAATGTTTTAACAGCAAACATGTGACTAAGACAGTAAGAGAAAAAAATTATATATTTCTGTGCTGGCACTCATGCCAGAGTCTCAGACACACTAGGCAAGTGTTTTGCCGCTGAGCTATAACCCAGTTCTAAGGGAAATGCAACATAGGTGATCTTTGTTTCTTTTAGTAGAAAGAATTTGATTCTAAAATTGGTGCAGAAAAGAAGATAAAAAATAGAAAATTTGTAAACTAAGAAAATTGTTCAACTAACATAAGTTGTAATTTTTTTATTTTATAAACATGTTAAACCAGTTGTAGTGGTGCACACATTTAATCCCAGCAGTCAGGAGGCAGAGGTAGGAGGATCATTATGAGTTTGAGGCTACACTGAAACTACATAGTGAATTCCAGGTCAGCCTGGGCTAGAGTGAGACCTTACCTCAAGAAACAAAACAAAACAAAAAACCATGCTGAATTAAAATATACCACAGATTAACTAGAGTTAATGATCTGATATCTTTACATTGTATAGGGAGAAATACAAATGTCTGTTACAATTTGGATATGATTTACACTCCAAGTGTTCATACATTACAAACTTGGTTCCAATGTGGCAATGTGGGAGATGGTAGAACATTTAAGAGGGAGATGATTAATTACATCATCAAGATAATCATCATTGGAAGGGAATAATGAAGTTCTCATGGAATCCTACTCAGTTTTCCCAACACTATGTTATTATAAAGAGAGCAAACCTAGTTTTTCTCTGCTCTCTTGCTTTCTTTCTACCCATGTGATCTCACTTTCTCACATGCAGTCCAGGTATAATGTCATATGTTGTGATATAGCCAAGAGGGATCTCACCCTTGATGATGATGCAGTTTGATCTTTAATGCTCAGCATGCAAAACTGTAGACTAAATAAATCTGGTTTCATCATAAATGCCCAGTTTCAGTTATTTTGTCTTAGCAACAAAAAATAGACAAATGCCTTGGCCATAGAAAGCTAAAATTATAACCTAATAGACCTTAAGCATATGGCTTTACATAGTTACTGGGGAATCAAACCCAAACCAATAGGCTTTGCAAGCAAGAAGCTTTAACCACTGAGATATCTCTTTAGGACCCTAGCTTCCCTGAAAATCAGCATATAGTCCATAATGGCCTCAAACTCATGCAATTTTCCTATCTTAACTTCCCAAAGTGTGAGCCACTATACCTTGCTTTACATTTACTATAGGACATGGCTGATGGATATATATATTCCTTCCACTTTTGTTTGTTTGGAAATGCCATTTCTGCAGAATATCTTTTCTGGATGTAGTATTCTTGGTAGGCATTTTTAACTTCTTAATTACCATGAAAATCTCAGGCTACTCTCCTGTAACGTTTTTGCTGAGAAGTCTGCTCTTATGCCAATTAGGGAACTCTTTTGCATTATTTGAATTTTTTCTGCCTTGTGAATTTTTTCTTTATTCACCTTCAGGAGCTTGATTTTATAGTGTTTGGGAGTGGACTTGGTTGAGGTGAATCTGACTGGTGACTTTTGACCTTCCTTACCTGGATGTCTACACCCTTCTTGAGATTTGAGAAGTTTTCTGTTGTTTCTTTTCTTTTATTTAATTATTTTTAAACATTTTAATTATTCATTTATTTGAGAGAGAGAGAAAGAGAATTGGCACATCCAGGCCTCTAGCCTCTGTAAATGAACTTCAGACACATGTGCCACCTTGTGCATCTGGCTTACATGTGGGTCCTGGGGAATTGAACCTAGATCCTTTGGCTTTCAAGGCAAGCACCTTAGCAGCTAAGACATTTCTCCAGCCTTGTTATTTCTCTATGTAAGAGTTCTACCTCTTTTGCATTTTCACATTCCTCTTAAACCTCAATAAATCTGAATATTTTCTCTGTTACAAAGAATTGGTAGCTGCCAGAATCAGGACAGGGTGTTAGAATCAAGGCTAAGGACATGGGGTTTCTCTGCAGATAATGAAAACATTCTAAACTTTGTGAATATACTAAAATTCACTCAGCCATACACTTAAAGTAGATTGATGTGTTTTGAAAATATATATCAATAAAGCTACATCTAAACATGTGTATAATAAGCAAAGCAAGAAAGCAATTCTGCATTGGACACCTGCTTGGTATCCTTTAATCCAATTAAATTTTGATGCTTTCTACCTAGAGTAGCATCAATTTTCCCACAAGACTATTACAGCTTAAAAAACCAGGTATATCTGGAACATCTATTGAAATGTTACTGGACAAAAAGGTATGACCTGATGTTAACAGAGTAGGCAGGAAACATTTCTCTTCATCTGGATAAGGCTTTATGCAAAACATTCCTCCCCAGGTATGCCAAGACCCCTTCTGAAATCAGGGTTTTATACTATACTATCAGCGAATCTCTTTATGACAAACTATAAGACATAAAATCAGGTGAAAACTTGTTTCTATGACTGAAGCAGTCACCTTCTTGTTGCTTGGACAAAACACCTGACCAGAAGCAGCTTATGTAAGGAAAGGGTTTATTTTTAGCTTACGGTTTTGAGGGGAAGTTTTATCATAGCAGGGAAGACATAAAAGAGTAGATAGCTGGGTGCCGCCTCTTGTCATATCAACAGAGAGGAAGCAGCAATAGTGAGCAGGTGGAGCTGGGAGATCTTCAGTGACATAGCTCCCCTGGCAAGGCTCCATTTCCAATAGGCTCTATCAGCTGAGGAGTAAGTAACATTTAATCACAAATATGTGAGGCTATGAGGGACATCTTGTACTTAAACCACCACAATGACTGTGATGATTAATCTGGATTGTCATCTTGATGAGATAGAATCACTATGGAAACAAACCTTTGGGCCACCTTGTGCATCTGGCTTACATGTGGGTCCTGGGGAATTGAACCTAGATCCTTTGGCTTTCAAGGCAAGCGCCTTAGCAGCTAAGACATTTCTCCAGCCTTGTTATTTCTCTATGTAAGAGTTCTACCTCTTTTGCATTTTCACATCCCTCTTAAACCTCAATAAATCCCCTCTGTAAGGGGGTTTCTAGACAGCAGTAATTGATGTGGGAATACTTGCTTTAAATGTGGGTGGCACCATTCTCTGGGCTGGGTTCTCAGACTAAATAAAAAGGAGACACCAAGCTGAGTATGAGTGTTCATCTCTCTCTCTCTCTCTCTGTCTCTCTCTGTCTCTCTCTCTGTCTCTCTCCTCTCCTTCCTGACTGTGAATACAATGTGAGTAGCTGTTTCATGCTTCTACCACCATGCCTTCCCTGCCATGGTAGACTATATCCCCTTAAACTATAAGCTGAAGAAAACTCTTCCTCCCTTAAGTTACTTTGTGTCAGGTAACCAATACAACTACCCACCTTAGAGAAGACAAATTTTATATAGTGTGGTTTGCCTTGGGGAGTAAAAGGACCATATGAAAGGAGGCAGTAGAAGGTCACAGAAAGAAAGAGATTTTTGCTTTCTAAAGCCATTACTATAATTCTACCAGAAAATATGGAGGCAACTTTGGAATTGGATGATTGACAGTATGATTGGAAGTGTTTGGGGAAGAAGCTAGGAAAGGCTTAAAATGCTGTAAGGGGAGTATTATGGGTGATTTTAATGAGAAATCAGAAGATGAGCTGACTAGGGATGTATTTTTAAATGGAAATGCAGATTCTATTGAAAACTCTATTGAAGTCAACCCTCATTCACCATAGCAAATAATGTAACTGCATATGTCCAGGTCCTAATACATTACAAACTCTGAATAGTCAAACTTCACAAATTGTCTGCTGTGGTCATACAGACCTGTAATTAAAGCACTGGTGAGGTGGAAGTAGGAGAATTATAAATTCAAGATGAGCTTGAGCTATATAATGAATTCAAGGCTAGTCTGAGCTACATAAAACAAAAAACCCTGTCCTGAAAAACAAAGGACCTATGGTATAACTCTTATAGTGCAACACTTGTCTATTATGTTCACGGCCCTGCACACCTGCCCCCCTCTCTCACACACACACATGATGGAATAATTTTTCAGAGGAAGATTTCAAAGCAACAAATTATTCATGTTGTGGCATGGATATAATTGGATTTTTCTAAGACTCATAGGATGGTCCCATGTCACATGGAGGAGTAAAAGGGAACAGTGGAAAGATTTGGAAAAGTCATGTCATAGCAAGAAAGATTTTTTTAAAAATGTATACTGAGCACAGCTGAGCCACCACCTGCTAAAAATTGGTATGGATAAGAGAGAATCAGTTGCTTTGCATGAAGGCAATATGGCAGGGGCCTTTAGGGTACCTCAGAAATATTTAATTGCATCAGTCCTCATAGGCCAGTTACTTTCCAGAATTGTTTCAGAAAAGACCCCTAAGGCACCCTCCATGAGCTGAGCAGTAAGGTTTGCCTCGGGATTGGTTTGCATACTGGCAAAGCACTGGAGTCATGGTTGAGTGTGTTTTGGGGCACAGATTATATTGATGGTACATCTTTGGGCATGCACATGGTGCTGATTCTATAGGTGTTCAGAATGCAAGAGTTATGTGATAATACCATCTACTATGAGAGTTTCAAAGCAAATCATAGGAAACCAGGCAAAAGTTTGTTACACTGTCAGAGTCCCTGTAGAAAGCTCCAGATAGACAGATGCCTAGTGGAATCAAGAGGGTGGAGCCATAGCAGGGACCTCTGATATGTATTGATACTAAAGATGTGCAATAACTGACAGGAATAGCAGCATAAAATAATAACCTGAGAAAATAATAATGTAACCTATGACCAACAAAGCTATACAGGCAGGGCTGATAAAGGTCTTGGAGTCCCAACCCTTGTTGCAAATGCCTATTGGATGTTGGTCCAGTGCATGTGGCTTCTACATGCAGAACTCATTTGGACACAGGGGAATGCTCACCTTGAACCTGGATGGCCCCAGTCAGGTGCGTGTTAAGCTGTCTGAGATGTTAGTGATGGTAATTGATGATGATGATTTTATCATTATTGATTGTTATAAATATATTTAAATTATCTCATCCTTAACTTTGGTAGGTCATATGAATCTGTAAATTCCTCCATTTCTCTTAGATTTTCTAATTTGGTGGAATAAGAAGTTTTGAAAGTATATCTTCATGATTTTCTTGATTTCATTGGCATCTTTCACAATTTCTCCTTTTTCATCTCTAATCTTATTGACTAGGGTCTTCTATATTTCTTTTAGTCAATTTGGCTAAAGGTTTGCCAATCTTGTTTAACTAACTCGTTTTTCATCAATTCTTTTTACTGTTGTTTTCTATTTCATTGATATCTGCCCTTATCTTAATCATTTATTTTCTTTTTGTTTGGTACTTTTGGGCTTAGTTCTTGCTTCTTTAAGACCTTCAGGTGCATCATTAAGTTATTTATCTGAGATCTCTCTATTTTTGTAACACAGGCACTTAGAGGTATATACTTCCCTCTTAGGAATTCCTTTATTGTATCCCATAGGTTTTGGTATGTTCTATTTTCATTTTCATTCAATTCTAGGAAATTGTGGGTGTCCTTCTTTATTTCTTCAATAACCCAGTCATTATTCAATAATGTTGTTTCATCTCCATGAGTATGTGTATTTTCTGTATTTTTATTGTTGTTAATGTCTAATTTTATTGCCACCCAAGCATTAGGACTTTAATTTGGATATCCAGCACTCATGTAAAAATTGGGCATGGGGTTGGAGAGATAGCTCAGCAATTAAAGGTGCTTGTTTGCTTCAAAGCCTGACATCCCAGGTTTAATTCCCCAGTACCTACATACAGATGCACAAAGTGGCACATGGAGTCTGTCCTTCTCAAATAAATAAACATTTTTTTTTAATGGATGGCAGTGTGTACCCGTAATCCCAGTGTTTGTGAAGTAAAAGCAGAGCATCTCCAGGGGCTTGCTGGCTAGCTAGTGTAGCTAAATCAGTGAGTTCAAGGTTCAGTAAGAGACTTCGTCTCAAAAAATCAGGTGGAAAACGATTGAGAGAGATATCTAACATTAACCTCTGGCTTCCACATGTGTGCACACACACATGCACACATATGAATATGTACACACATAAATATTTTTTAAATATAAGCAAGTACTTTCTGAATAGGATATGAGTTGTCCAGTAAATAAAGCAGAAAATCAGCAAATGGGACATAATGAAACCAGAAGGTTAGTGTACAGGAAGGGAACCTGTAAACCAAGTCAAGGGGCAGCCTAAAGAATGAGAGAAAAATATTTACCTGCTGCACATCTGACAGATTAATGTTTAGAATATACAAAGAACTCAAAAAACTAAACACCAAGAAAATAAACAATCCAATCAAAAATGTTATTAGAAGTGCTTAAAAGAAGAAATGAAAATGGCAAATAAATGTTTTTAGCTGGGTGTGGTGGTGCACACCTTTAATCCCAGCACTCAGGAGGCAGAGGTAGGAGGATCACCGTGAGTTTGAGGCCACCCTGAGACTGCATAGTAAATTCCAGGTCAGCCTGAGATAGAGTGAGACCCTACCTCGAAAAACCAAAAATAAATAAATAAATATTTCTAAAGTGCTCAACATCCTAAGCCATCAGGGAAATGCAAATTAAAATTACTTTGAAATTCCATCTCACTTCAATTGTAAATAAATGACAACCAATGCTGATAAGGCTGTAGAGGCAAAGAAACCCTTATTCAATGCTGGTGGCAATGTAAACTGATAGATCCACTATGCAAATCAGTGTAGAGGTTCATCAAAATGCTAAAAGTAGAACTATGATATGCCCCAGCTATACTACTTCTGGGTTTATCTGCAAAGAATTTTATGGCCTTAACAGGGATACTTGTATATCTATGTTCATTGCTGCTCTATTCATAATAACTAGGAAATAAAACCAGTATAGATGTTTATCAATTGATGACTAGGTAATAAAAATGTGGTACATATACACAATGGAATTTTATTAAGCTGTAAAGAAAAAAGAGTTATTAAATTTTCAGGAAAATGTATGGGACTGGAAAAAATGTACTGAATGAGGTAACTCAGGCACAAAAAGAGAAATGCTATATGTTCTTTCATATGCAGATATTAGCTTTGAATTTTCAGACTTATAAGTACAACATGGAGTATCTGTAATACCAAAATGTTAGAAAAGGGCTGGGGTGGGAAGGCCTTGAGGTTAGCAGATAGTGGAACCCAAGTGGTATGAAAACAGTGGCAGGTGATATTGTTGTTTGAAAGGGTTAAGCAGAGATGATCACAGGGAGATGGGTGAGAGGAGTGAATGGGGGAGGGTAACCAAAACTTAGGAGATATGAAATAGCCATCAAACTTACTATTTATTAAACTTAATAAAATATATAAATAGAAAATATAGTAACAGAATGAATGGAGGTACCCTATATAGATGGACAATGTAGCCATGGATTGTCAAACAATAATATCAGTGCCAGCACTGGATGCTTCCTAATGAGTTGCTGGTCATGGAAGCCTCCAAAATTCTCAAAACGATATAGGCAATTGCCATGGCTCTTGGATGCTCACCAAAAATAAAACATAAGACCCTATTACTGAAGACACCACACTCATTGGTTTCAGAATATAGAGAAATCAAGTTGGAGCTGAGGTGAAACAAGCTCAGGCTTGTTTAAGGTGCTATCCAGGATGCTGGAAGAGAAAAGTCATCAACAATACCACTCAGCAGTGAATCCTGCATTCTATAATACTGTTCTACCAGGCAAAATGTGCCCTCCAATGCAATAGTGTCATGAAGGTAGTAAGTCTAGTGTTAAGAATGGACCCATGGAAAGTCTGGATGATCACAAAATTCTTCTTGAATACTTAAAGCTCCCATTATTTTTAAACCTCATCACTCCATGACTAATAATGGATGACATAAATAGCCCAATTTATGAAAAATTACTAGTATGATAACTACTTTAAAATTGCTAAAATGGTTATACTAATGCTTGGTTTGTCAAACCCATAATTCTAGAATGGCAATGAAAACATCAGGTGATACATTTATAGCATATTCTGGATTATTTGAGTACTTCAGTGGATATAACTCAACTGCCACCTTCAATGCATATTTTCTGATGAGACCCCAAAATGTAAAGTTTTAATGATAAAGCATATTTTCAGTAGGTAATAGAAGCTCTTTGTGACTTATCAACTAGAACCTAGAGATTGGATTTTATGGAAATGACCATTAGACAAATGCTTCTCTTAAACTCCACTAGAAGGGACCATACAAAATTATTCGCACTGTAGTAAACCATCAGACTCAAATCTTGGATCCACATTTCTCAAAAAGGACTTAAAAAAAAAAAAAAACTCTTCCATGCACTTGGAAACCTTAAGGTAAATCAGACCAAGGATTTTTTTTTCCAAGATACAGATCTTATCCTATCCTTGACATGGATGTTTCTCCAAAAATCATAGATCAAGACTTTTCTGCCATCATTAAAACCTTGTCTTTATTCTTGCTGTTCTAATCCTTTCCTTTTCCATACAGTAAGCCCATACAACTGTATTTTGTAAATCGCTTTATGTAAAGCTTGTTCAAGAAGAATAATCTCTCTTTCTCTCTCTCTCTCTGCATGCAAATAAATAAAAAATTTAAAAAGACCTGGAGAGCTGTATCAGCTGTTTAAGTGCTTGCTAGCAAAGCCTAAAGACCCAGGTTCAAATCCCCAGTACCCATGTAAAGCGAGATGTACAGAGTGGTCCATGCATCTGGAGTTTATGTGCAGTGGTAGGAGACCCTAGTGTGCCTCTTCTCACTCTCTTCTCTCTTTCTCCTTGGAATTATTATCTTTTTAATCCATATCAATTGTTAGGTTTGTGAGCTAATGTCCCCAAACGAGGAAACAATTCTATTAATGCCAGTGTTCCTCCATACTCCCATTGGGAATCATTCTGAAAATGTGAAAGAATATTCTTGGTAATCTATACATTATTCTTATTTGTTTTCATATACATTCACTAGAAATAGTAACCTGAACTTTTCAATAAGTCACCTAATTATTGTCAAGGATAGAAGAACTGTACAACAGGTGCCTGCAAAAGATATATATGTTTCCAGGCATCATATGCACTAGGCTTTGAGACTACCTATGGTGGGTATGAGTAATTGCTTGTATGATGTCATGAGATTAAATGCAGTAAGGTTCTGTCCACTAAATTTGCCTATTACCTTTTCACCGTATTATAAAATGATCACTAATGGGGATGAGTATATACCTCCACTGGTAGAGTGCTTGGCTCACACACATTATGCATTGAGTTTGTTTGTTTTGTTTTGGTTTTTGTTTGTTTGTTTTGGTTTTTCAAGGTAGGGTCTCACTCTAGCCCAGGCTGACCTGGAATTCACTAGGTAATCTCAGAGTGGCCTGGAACTCATGGCAATCCTCCTACCTCTGCCTCTCACGTGCTGGGATTAAGGCGTGCGCCACCACACCCGGCTAGGCATTGAGTTTTATCACTAAGGTGCACACACACACCCCACTAAAAGGAAGTTTTCCACTGGATGATGTTCTGGAGCCATGCAGACTAGCAGATGGACAAATTTAAGTGACTTCTGCTCAAATGCCACTAGGTGTCCCTCTTTCCTAGCCCCCAGTGGTCTATGTTGGGTCTTTTAGAAAACTGCTCAACTCTGCTTTGCCTTCTCCTTGGTTCAGTTCCTGCTACTTGGCTCAGCTCACTCTTGCTTTCCAAAGTTTTTTTTTTTTTTCCTGAAAGATCCCTTAACACTTCTTATATTAAAAATCCAAAGGAATTAGTAAATGAAATAAGTGTCAACCTTGAAATGGTGAAGGAGAAAAGTTAAAGGAGAAACGTTCTAGAAAGGTTCCTAGCTTTTGGTGGCAATAATGTGCCATTGTATAGAATTTGAATCTAATCCATGTGGTGGAGACATTTTTTGGATTTTTGTAGTGAATTAGACTGCCCAGGGGATCAGACAGGTGGATGCTACTCTCAAAAGGTACATGAGAACATTCTTGTTCAACAAAACATTTAATGAAGTAACAACTGACTTTAGAATCCCACCCTTGCCCAAGTTGAGGCTCAAGTATGCTGCTAAACATAACTCAAATTTGTGCTTATCTTTACTCTTATTTTACTATTGCTCCAGACTTATTAAAAAGGGTAGCCAGGGCTGGAGAGATGGCTTAGCAGTTAAGGCACTTGCCTGAGAAGCCTAAGAACTCATGTTTGAATCTCCAGGTCCCATGTAAGCCAAATGCACAGTGATGCAAGTGCACAATGTTGCACATGTGCACAAGGGGGCGCACATGTCTGGAGTTCTTTTGCAGCAGCTGAAGGCCCTGACACACACATTTTCTCTCTCTCTCTCTCTCTCATTAATAAAAAAGAACAAAACGTGGCCAATTCTGCTGCCTGTCTAAATCTAACCACAAAACACACCAAGGAAACTTCTAAAGGGGAAGGAAACATGATGTGTTTGAAGGCTGCAGGTAACTGATGTGTGATGGTTAATTTATGGTTATCAGCTTGACAGTATTTAGAATTGCCACAGAAACAAATCTTTGGGGATGACTATAAGGGATTATTTTATTTTATTTTATTTTATTTATTTGGGAGAGATAGATGCAGAGAGAGAGAGAGAGAATGGGTGTGCCAGGGCCTTCAGCCACTGTAAACAAACTCCAGACACATGCACCACCTTGTGCATCTGGCTTATGTGGGTCCTGGGGAATCTAACCTGGGTCCTTTGGCTTTGCAGGCAAACGCCTTAATCACTAAGCATCTCACTAGCCCTATAAAGGATTTTCTACATTATGTTGAGATGGGAGGATTCACCCCAGATGAATAAAAAGGAGAAAGTGAACTGAGCTACAGTATTCATCAATCACTTGCTGTTTCTCCACCATAGTGTGAATGTGCCAGCTGTTCAAGATCTTGGTACCATACCTTCTCCACCATGATGGACTTTAAGCTTAAATTGAAGGATAAAATAAAAATTTTCCTTCCTTAAGTTGCTTCTTGTCAGGTATTTGGTCGCAGCAATGAAAAGGTAACTGAAACAAAAAATAGGTACTGAGAAATGGGGTCATTACTGTGATAAACTTGATTATATGGTTTTCAGGTATTTGGAACTAGTTTGTGGAAGAAATGCAGAAGAGTTTGAAACTTTGAGGTAGAAAAGCCCTACAATGCTTTCAGCATCTTAGTGGGACATTCTGGTAGGAGCTTTGAAGGCCAGAAGGCTAAGAACAATGGAGGCCCAGCTCATGTGATTTCATAGGGGATCAAAGACTCTCTTGAGAATTGGTTTATGTTATATGCTGGAAAAGAACCTGGCTGCAATCTGCTTGCATCCTAATAACTTGAATGAGGCTGAATTAAAAAGTAATGGACTAATTTGTTTGGTGGTGGGAATCACAAGACAAGACAACACTCATGCTGGTGCTGAGGAAGCAGCTGTAATTGTTAATGACATCAGCATCATTAAAGATAAACCTTCTGGGGGATGGAGATATGATTCAGTTATGGCAAGATGGGAGGTGGAGTTAGGAGAATTTCCTGGAAGGTCATGGCAAGTTTAGCAAAGAACAGCATAACAAGAATCCTGAGCAAGGAACCCTGCTTCTAATGAGGTGAACAGAAGAGAACCAACCCAGAAGTTGTCTTCTGACCTCCACACTTACACTGTGGCATGCATGCATGCATTCTCTCTCTCTCTCTCTCTCTCTCTCTCTCTCTCTCTCTCTCACACACACACACACACACACACACACACACACACACAAACTTGCACAAACACATATACAAATAATTAAAAATACTTAAAAAGATATAAACCTCCTGTGTTGCACTGGGACAACAGAACCAATGCCCTGAGGGCAAGATTCCCTGCATTGAGAGTTCTAGCTTATGAAAATGCCAATCCATTTGAAAAGAGAAAGCTTGAACTGAGAATACCTCTGAGAGGGTTACCTGCTCAAAAACAACTGCCTATACAGACAGAGGCAACCACAACTATGGTTTAAACTGGATATGCCACATCTCATGTTGACAGCAGAATTTAGCAGCAACATCTACTTGAAATTGGTTCTGGAGGCATGAAAGATGAAGAATTAAGGGGAGGCCATACAGTCTTGTGCCACAGTTCCAGAGAGCTACTGGGACTACACAATGTGTGGTAGGGTCAGAGTCCCTGCACTGAAGCCCTGAGAGGCCACTGTATGAAGCTATGAAAATTAACAGTAAGTTGCAATGGAGATTCCAGGATGTTGGAGATGCCAGAACCATATATAGGATGTCTTCTGTGGAAAGCTGAAAGTTCAGAGTAGAGCTCCCCAAAGAAAGAAGCTATAAATGCTATAGGAAGTAGAGCTAGAGAAGTGGAGCTCCCAAGCTCTTTAGAGCCCAGATGGCTTTATCATGAGTTCCAGGTGCCACACATGGAACTATAAGATTTGAAGTTTTGCTCTGCTAGTGTTGGTCTTGCTATTATCTGATATTTTCTTGTTATACCTCCACTCTTCCTTTTTGGATCGGGAATGTTTACTATTTTCCATTATATGTTGGAAATCTTTAACTTGTTTATTGATGTTATAGGAACTCACAACTAAGAGATTGCCTGAGTCTCAGAAGAGATTCTGCACTTAGATTTTTGAATAGCTTTGGGGCTATTAAAATGATAGTGACTTTTGAAGTTGTACTGAATAAATTTTACATTATGACATGACTATGAACCTATGGGGGAAAGAGAGCAAAGGTTATGGCTTACAAGTGCTATGTTTGAGTGCTATGTTGTCAAGGGGTTGACTTGTGACAGTTAATCTATGGCTATAAATTTGAAAGGATTTAGAATCAACATGAAAACAAATTTCTAGACAAGCCTGTGAAGGATTTCCTACATTAGATTAATTGACATTGGAGGACCCATACTAACTGTGGGTGGCATCATTCCATGAGCTGGGGCCTTAGACTGAACGAAAAGGGGAATGCAAACTCAGCAGCAGCATTCATCACTCTGCTTCCTCACTGGGGACTGAATGTGACCAATTGCCTTGGACTGATTTTACCATGCCTGCCACACCATGATGGACTTGTAACATGGAACTGTAAATTGAAGTAATCCTTCCTCAAGTTGCTTTTGTCAGTATATTTGGTCACAGCAACATGAAAAGAAGTAACTAATACAGTTGGTATCTTGAGTGATAGGTGGCAAACATGCCTATGTCAATGTTTTCCAATTTCTGTTTCTTTTTATATGTCTTTAGATTACTACGATTTGTCTGTTAACTAAAGAAATGCCTACTTCTTTAAGTCAGGCCACATCACCATGACCTATGATTCTTAATTGCCATTAAGCCCTGAACAAAGCCTATGAACAACTGGACTTGAATACTGTTAAACTATTTTTATTGCTTGAACTTTGAATTGTTTTGTGGAGACTCCTGCTAAGGAGTATAGTTCAGTTTCTTATTATTATACTCCTTCAAGTCAACATAATTAGTCTCCCTGGAATGTGGTCTTTCTCGGATTTTTTAAAATATATTTTGTTTATTTGAGAGAGAGAGAGAATGGGCACATCAGGGCCTCCAGCCACTACAAATGAACTCCAGATGCATGCCCCCCCCCCCCGGGTGCATCTGGCTAACGTGGATCCTGGAGAATCAAACTGGGATCCTTTGGCTTTGCAGGCAAACACCTTAAAAGCTAAGCGATCTCCCCAGCCCCTTTCTCAGAATTTTTTTAGAAGTTTTAAATGAACCGCTTGCAACTGCCCCTTGTACATTAAATTATCTTATGACAGTTAAAATAATAAAAATATGAAAAGTCATAAAAACATCCAATTAATTTGACATTGTGATTTCTAATTCCATACTGAGACTAAATAAGCCCAATATTATGGTGACAGAAAGGGATATCAGTGTCCAAGGTTTTGGTCAAATTTTTTTCCGAATTGAAAGACTGAACAAAAAGGAGATTTGTTAGATTAAAATAAATTTTTACTTGTACAAGATGTTCATTTCTAATGATTTATTCCCTTTCTAATGTTCAATGTATTTAATACTATACCTGTATTTTAAAAAATGTACTTTGAAAAATGTGTGTGTGGAGAGAGAGCACCAGGACCTTTTGCCACAATAAAACACTTGCACCACTCTTTAAAAAAAAATTAAGGGCTGGAGAGATGGCTTAGCGGTTAAGCGCTTGCCTGTGAAGCCTAAGGACCCCGGTTTGAGGCTCAGTTCCCCAGGACCCACGTTAGCCAGATGCCCAAGGGGGCGATTGTGTCTGGAATTCGTTTGCAGTGGCTGGAAGCCCTGGCACGCCCATTCTCTCTCTCTATATATATATCTGCACTTTTCTCTGTCTGTCACTCTCTTTTTTTTGGTTTTTTGAGGTAGGGTCTCACTCTCCAGCCCAGGCTGACCTGGAATTCACTCTGTATTCTCAGGGTGGCCTCGAACTCACGGATTAAAGGTGTGCGCCACCACGCCCGGCTTGTCTGTCGCTCTCAAATAAATAAATAAAAATGAACAAAAAAATTTTTTAAATATTTATTTATTTGAGAGAGAGGGCGAGAAATAGCCAGAAAGAATTGGCACTTCAAGGCCTCTAGCCACTGCACACAAACTCCAGATGTATGTGCTACCCTGTGCATCTGGCTTTACGTGGGTATTGGGGAATCAAACCCAGGCCCTTAGACTTTACAGACAAGCACCTTAGCCACTGAGCCACCTCTCCAGCCCTACACTGCTCTTTCTTTATGCCTGGCTTATTTGGGTGGCTTGTGAATTGAAATCTGGTGGGCAGGCTTTGCGGGCAAGGTCTTTAACTAACTCTGAGCCATCTCGCAGCTTCTGTTCCTGAGTTTTTAATTCAAAAGGCTCAAAGGAATCACTGGAAGTCCAGTAGTGATATATGACGTGAGCAAGGTATGGAAGATTTCAAGTTCTAGCAACCTCAATAAGTCACCACCATTAGCAGGGAGATTAGAGGAACACTGAACTAGATGGCAGATAACCTGAGTTTTACGTACATTGTAGCGTCCTGAACCTGTCTTTTTCCTGAGCCTGTGCCTCCAAATCAGTTCAATGAAGGTGACTGACTAGAGGACCAGGCCAACCCTTCAGGACTTAGTCCTTAAGGTGCCCCCGCCCCGCGCCACTCAGCAAAGCCGGAAGGAGCGGGGCGGGGCCTGGAGGCTAGCAGCAGAGCGAGAGTAGGCTGGGGGAGGGGGAGCGCGAGCCGGACCCTGGGGTTTGGGGGGCAGGGGCATAAAAAGCAAAGGCGGAGTTAGGCTACATCTTAGTTCCTCTCTGATTGCATTTTCGCTTGCTCTGAGGAGTTCAGATTCGCGACCTTCAACACAGGTAAGAGCTGCCCCTCAGGCGGGGGAAAGGAGTGTCTTGGGTGATACGGACAGAAGGGCTTTGCCTAAACTCTCGCTTTGGGGCCTGGCACAGGGGACGATGGCGGCTCCCACCCGGGCTGCTCCATCCCTAGGTAATGATAATCAACTTACCCTGGTGGAGAAAGACACTCCTGCTTTGCCGAAAGGTTGTCGTCACGATTTATGCTAGCTATATGAGTCCACCTGGAGATCAGCATAGGGCTAATTTGGCCTAACACTCAAAAAGAGTTGAAGCAAGCTGAGGTTGGGACTGATGCCCAGTCTACATTGTTTCAAACTCAGCTGCACCTTCCAGCCTGGATCTGTCACTCACTTGGTGTCTAAATTTCAGAGTGTCTGATTTTGCACAGCTATAGAGTGGCTTTTGCACGACTTTAAGCATTGTCTTCTTGTGATCTCATATCCACTAATGTTATGTGCCCAGATTTTACCCTCTGTCTGCCCCTAAGGTATTGGGGAAGTTAAGCTAGGAAACTCTCTGTTCTGCTAACAACTCTGAAGAGCCTTTTTCACTGCAAACATTCATTCAATGCACTAAATTAACTCTAAATAATGCTCTTGTGAGTATGTTTTAAAGGATTTTAACAAGATTATTGCCCAAAATGGTATGTGTTGATTATGTGAACATAATACACTGCTAGCTACAAAATGGAAAATGAAAATGGAAAAAAGAGTTGGAAATTTGATTGTATAATCACTAGGAGAAAATAAAAACAATCTTGAGCTCTCATTTTTAGAAATACATAATCCATTCTCATACAGTGGTCTTTTATAGTTGCTTCTCAGCCTGGTATCCCATTGTGAGGACAAACTCTAGTAAAATTTATATAAAGTTGAATTTGCATTAAGTAACTATAAATATGTACAAGAACTATAAACACTATGAATCAGTATTCTGATGTCAACTTCCAGTTCCTCCTCATTAAAGAACTGGTCATACTGATAATAGCAATCATATGTTATGCAAAATATTTTCACAACAATAATGTGATGTGAACATGATTATCAAAATATGAAACAAGTTATACATTAACCTTCACTGTAGCAGTAGAGTCTGGAAGCTTTTATGATGTGTTTCTTGTAGTCCTTTCTTGAAAATATGGACTGGTACAGATCACTTCCTTGTTTTGGTGTCTGTGTCAAGCACCATGAGTATTTTAATCTGCCTCTGCTTGTCAACTCTGAGAATGGCAGTAAAATATCAAAACTAATCATACAGCATCTAGCAGCTGTGTTTTCTACCTGCTGGGGTTGGGAACCAGAATCCTGGATTAATCTCTTTGCTATGAATGAAATCCCTTACTTGGTACAATTCAATTCCTTTGGTAGATAGCTGTGAAATGAATTGCTTGGCCATATTTTAATTGTATGTTTAATATTTTGTCAAACTGATTTTAATAAGTTAATTATATTTCCACAAGCCACTAGCAATATAGGAGTATTCTAATTTATTTCATTCCCATCAACACTTTTACTTTCCCCTTTCCAAAATAATTATAGCTCTCCTTGTGGGTGTGAACTAGTATCTCATTGTGGTTTGAAATATGTGCTTTCCTAATTGCTAATTGAACATCTTTTCATGTGCTTGCTGGTCATTTGTACACATGTGTTCTTTAGAGAAATATTTATTCAGTAGTTTGCTCACTTATAAATTGGGCTATTTGCATCAGTATTGAGATGTAAATTCCTTATATATTCTATATACAAGTCCTTTATCAGATATATGATTTGAAAAAAAAAAACTTTTTGCCCAGTCTGTGGATTGTTTTTTATTTTCTTGGATCATTTGAAAGGCAAAAATTTTGAGTTTTTATAAGGTCTAATTTAGGATTTTCTTGACTTTTCATATTGTAGTTTTTGGTATTGTATCTAACATCTCTGCCTAACTCAGGACAATGAAGGTTTTCTCTTATGTTTTCTTCTAAAAGTTTTGTCTTTCATTTTTGTTTCTGGTACATTGTATTGAGAATTTTAAAATATGAACATGTTGTAAATTGGTCATATTCTCATTGAGTTATACTCTTATGTCCCTTCTCCTCCATCCCTATTCCACTGAGGGCCCTCTTCAGTGGGATTATCAGTAATCACTATAGGGTCACGAATGCACCAATTAGTCCCTGGCGGGGTTGGACAATGCCTCAAAATATACCTTCCCACCCTATGGCTCTTACATTCTTTCCATCTCCTTTCTACAATGTTCTCTGAGATTTGAGGGCATGTTAGAAGTCTACTTTAGTGTTGAGCTCTATGCAGCCTCTAATTTTCTGCTTTGATGAGTTTTGTCTCCTCAGTGTCTACCACCATTTCTGTAGAGGAGGTTCCCAGGCTATCTGTGAGAGCAACACTCTTATTTTATCCACCACTTCCTCTGTAATGTTTCCTGGGCCAAGGCGGGGGTGTGTGTGTGATAGAGATGACTTGGCTCATACTGGGCACTTGGTTCTTCTCTTTTTCTTGTCATTCTGATGAGTCTTGGGTCTCTCTCTCTCTCTGGTATTTACCACCGTCTATAAAAGACATAGATTCCCTAACCAAGAGTGTATCAAAGAAAACAAACATAAACATTCAGAAGACTTTTTAATGGTCATAACCTCTCCTTTTATCCATATAGCAGTGGAAACTTCCATTTAGGGACTATGACATTCTAAGTCATAGGCTTCTGACTTGATTCTCAGTACCAGACAAGGATTCCCTCCCATTGAGTGGGTCCCACATCCCATCAGAGGATTATCCCCATAACCTATGTGCCACTATTACACTAGTAGGTGCAGCATGCATGGCTTATTGATTTTGTAGCTTTCCAGATCCACTGCTTGTTCACACTGTTGATGACTTTCATCCCCAGCAGATGACTTTTATCCCCAGGAGCTTGCACAGTGCTTTCCAGCACTACAAAAACTAGCCTACAGGGAAGTGGTTTCCATCTTAGTTCCACCATCTTGTGGTATCTTCAGAAATAGGGTTTTACCATTAAGTCCTAATGGGTAACCAAGTGGTTTGGCAATGGACTGTATTGTTTTGGGAGCCTTTGGGGCCTCCCTGACCAACAGCTCACTTGTTTGGGAGAGGGGGTAACTCAATTCTGGCCCTGGGATTTACTAGCAACAGCCTATGGTTTTAGGGTAAAGCTTTCTCCACCCCTGCAGGGTAGTTCTGCCCAAATCTCTCTCTCTCTCTCTCTCTCTAAGAAATTATATCTTTCAATTAGCTGATAAAGAGGTAGGTTGGTACATTTTTAGTTACTTTTGTATATAATAAAAGTCTAAATTCATCTTTTTGCATATGGATATTCAATTTGCCTATCACCATATTTTTAATAAAAACTGTTCTTTCCTGTTGAATTTCCTGGAACCTTTTTTTTTTGAAAACCAGTTGACTATACATACAATAAGAGTTTATTACTAAACTCTCAATTATGTCCCATTAGTATATATATATTTCTGTTATACAAGCCCTGCACTGTCTTGACTACTTTGACTTTGTAGTCAATACTTAAACTTGGAAATGTTCATCCTACATTTTTGTTCTTTTTCAAAATTATTTTGGCTATTCTGAATTCTTCAAGTTTACATGTAAGTATCATGGCCCATTTACCAATCTATAAATTACCCTGTTCTGGTTCTGATGGTATTGAATATATATGTCAATTTTGAGAGAACTACCACTTAAAATATTCAACTTTTCAGTCCATTAATCTGAAGTGACTCTTCATTTATTTAGATCATTAATTTTCATTGGCAGTGTCTTATAGTTTTCAATGTAAAAGTCTTTTACCTCTTTTGATAAATTTATTCCTGAGTATTTTATCCTTTTTATGTTATTATGAATTATTTTCATAATATGACTTTCTGATTTTTCTTTCCAAGCACAAATGACATTGTATATTGAGTTTATATTTGTGGTATTGCTGAGAACTATTACTTCATATAGTATTTTGTATGCTATATTTCATAGATATTTTCTCATACAGAATTATATCATCAATGACAGGTTTTTTTTTTAGATATTTTATTTGAGAGAGAGAGAGAAACAGGCAGAGAGAAAGAGAGAGAATGGGTGCACCAGGGCCTCTAGCCACTGCAAATGTACTGCAGACACATGTGCCACCTTGTGCATCTGGCTTACATGGGTCCTGGGGAATCAAACCTAGGTTCTTTGGCTTTGCAGGCAAGCGCCTTAACCACTAAGCCATCTCTTCAGCCCAATGGCAATCTTTATGCTCTCTATACCTTCACTCAATTTGAATAGCTTTTACTTCTTTTTCTTACTTAATTCTCCCAGGTAGACTGTCCAGTAAAATGTTAAATAGAAATGGCAAAAGTGGACATCTTCATTTTGTTCTTGATCTTTCATCATTAAATGGGGTATTAGATGGGTGCTTTGTAGACGCTCTTTATCAGGTTCAGTAATTTCTCTTTACTACTTGATTGAGGTATTTTTAGTTTATTTTTTAAAATCATGAATAGGTGTTTTGTGATACTTTTCCCACATCAATTGGAATAATTTCTTTTACTCTTTATTCTGTACAACACATGAATAATTAGTGTGCCATGGTATGTTAATCTGAGAATCTTACACCAACTCTGAATTCCTAGAAAATTCTTCTTGGCCATGATATATAATTATTTTCCTGCACTCATTTGGTAGATTTGATTTATTAACATTTTGCTATGAGTTTTGCATGTATATTCATAAGTGATGTTGTAATGTAGTTTTTTTTACATATTTTTCTTTGATGATGTATACCAGATTCATGGAATTAATTAGGAAGTGTTTTGTTGTCAGATGGATTTATATTTGTAATATCCCCATCAAAACACTAGTGACATTCTTCAGAGAAATAGAAAAAGGTATCTTAAAATTCATATAGAAACACAAAAGATGCCAAATTACCAAAGCAATCCTAAGCAGAAACAACAATGCCAGAGGTATCACAGATGCCTGGTTCGGATTACTCTACAGAGCCATGGTAACAAAGACATTATGCTACTGACACACAAATAGACAACTAGTCCAAGAGAATGGGATAGAAGAGCAAGGAATAAACTCACACAACTATAGCCACCTAAACTTTTTTTAAAAATTTATTTTATTAGAGAGAGAGAAATAGGCAGATAGAGAATGGGCACCAGGGTTTTCAGCCACTGCAAAGTAATTCCAGATGCAAGAGCCACCTTGTGCATCTGGCTTACCTGGGTCCTGGGGAGTCAAACCTGGGTCCTTTGGCTTTGTAGGCAAGTGCCCTAACTGCTAAGCAATCTTTCCAGCCCAGCCACCTAAATTTTGACAAAAGTACCCAAAATATACATTGGAGAAATGACAGCTTCTTTAACAAATGGTTCTGGGAAAATTGAATATCCACATAAAGAAGAATGAAACTGGATCCATATCCCTCTCCCTATGAAAAAAAATCAATTCAAAATGGATCAAAGACCTAATGTAAAACCTGAAACTGCTAGGTAAAAACATAAGAAAACACGTTGTGACAGAGGTAGAGAAAGACTTTCTGAAAAGGACTCCTAAGAACTGGAAAGTGGGATTACATATTAAAAAGTTCTGCCCAGCAATGGAAACAATCAGCAGAGCAAAGGGATAGCCTACAGAATGGGAAAAAGATCTTTGCCAAATACATCAAACAGGGGATCAATATCTATACTATATAAAGAATTGAAAAATTAAACACCCCAAACCCAGATCATCTAATCATAAATGAGCTAATGAACTGAATAGACAGATCTCAAAAGAGGTAACACAAATATCCATTCAATACCTTAAAGTGTTCAGTATCCTTAATCATTAATGAAATGTAAATTAAAACTGCTTTAAGATTCTAGCTGAACCTAATCAGAATGGATAGCATTAAAAAACAAACAACAAAATTCTGGTGAGGGTATGGACAAGAGGAACCCTTATATACTACTAGTGGGAATGTAAACTGATAAAGCCTAGGCTATGGAAATCAGTATGGAAGTTCATCAAAAAAATAAAATAAGGGCTGGAGGGATGGCTTAGCGATTAAGGTGCTTGCCTGCAAAGCCAAAGGACCCACGTTTGATTCCCTAGGATCCAAGTGACCCAGATGCACAAGGTGGTGCATGCATCTGGAGTTTGTTTGTGGTGGCTGGAGGCCATGGCACACCCATATTCTCTCTCTCTCTCTCTCTCTCCTCTCGCAAATAAATAAGTAAAAATAAAAAATTAAAATTAAATGGGGGCTGGGAAAATGGCTAGTGCTTACTGTGCAAGAGTGAGAACCAGAATTCAGACCTCTAGAACCAATGTAAAAAGCCTGATGTAGCAGGCATCAGAAGTCGCAGCATACCTACAGCTAGATGGGAGGCAGAGACAAGAGAATCTACTAGAAGCTTGTAGGTCAGCTGGCCTGGGGGATGAAGTCGTGAGCAACAAGAGACCCTGCTTCAAACAAGGTGAAAGACAAGGTCCAGCACCTGCTTCAAACAAGGTAAAAGGCAATCTCCAATACATGAAATTGTCCTCCAACCTCCACATGCATGCTGTGGTACAAGCATGTTCCCACACACCAAAAAAAAAAAAAAAAAATCTTTAAAATAGAATTGCCATGCAACCCAATTATACCACTCCTGGGTACATACCCAAAGGATACCTGCACATCCATTTTTATTGTTGTTCTATTCACAGTAGCTAGAAAATGGAATTGGCCTTTAGTCCATCAACTGATGAATGGAAAATGAAAATGTGACACATACACACAATGCAAACCCACAAAGAAACAAAATGAAATTAAGGAATTTGCAGGACAGATGGATGCAACTGGAAAAATACTATGTTAAGCAAAATAAGCCAGACTCTGAAAGACAAACACTACATATTTTCTCTCATATGCAGAATCTAGATTTAAAATTATATATATAGGGGCTGGAGAGATGGCTCAGCAGTTAAAGCTTTGCTTGCAATGCCTGGGTTCATTTCCTCAGTACACATGTAAAGACTGATGCACAAAGTGACACATGCATCTAGAGTTTATTTACAGCATCAAGATTCCCTGGTGCTCCCATTCTCCCTCTCTCTCTTTGTCTCTCTCCCTCTCTGTGTTTGTAAATAAATAAATATTTTAAAATTATATGTGTGTGTGTGTGTGTGTAATAAGACTAGAAAGGGGGTCATGAGAGGAGAGGAAAATATCTTAAGGAAAAGGGAAAAAGGATAATAGAGTGCATGTGACATGAAAGCAGAAGGGGAGAATATTTGAGGAGGTGAGAAGAGGATTAGCAAAAGAGGGAACAGAGGGCACACAGGAGGAAAGAAAAGACAAATTAGAACAAAGCATAATGTACACATGTATGAAAATACCATGATAAAACTCATTATCTTGTATGCTAACTTAATTTTTTTGTTTTTTTTTTTTCCAGGTAGGGTTTCACTCTAGCTTAGGCTGACCTGGAATTCACTCTATAGTCCCTGGCTGGCCTCAAACTCACAGTGATCTTCATATCTCTGCTTCCCAAGTGCTAGGATTAAAGGTATGTGCCACCATGCCCAGCAAACTTAAATTTTAATATAAAAAGAATAGTTCCACTGGGTATAGAATTGTTAGTTTGTTAGTTGACAGTTTTTTTTTTCTTTTTGCATTTTGTTATTCCACCTCCTGTCCTCCCCCTCAGTGTGTGTCTACTAATGTCTGCTAAGTTTTAAATACCTGTTTTCTCCTTGACTTTACTTTTAAGGCTAGCTTTATAAGAACAACCCATAGGACATATCTTAGTGGTCATGCAATGATTGTTCAGATATAGTACTTAAACATGTGGTGCTAGTGCGGGCTCCATCCTTCATTGAGGGTGTTTGAGTGGGTTTGGGCAAGCATTCAAAATTCAGGCAGCTTATAAATCTGCCCTGGCCATTACTTTCAGCTTGTTAGCACCTCACATTTAGCCAGGTATAAGTATAACAGACACTTTACTGAGCATGTGTACAAACATGCAGCATTCCAAGAATACAAAACCTACTATACCTTTCTCATTCCATAAATTTCCCTATTTAATTTTTGACTGTTCTCTCACTTGTTTCAGAGACTACTACAACATTTGGCAGCTGTGATATTAGTCTTCCCCAATTGATTCGTAGTTTTGACAACTCCCTGGGCATTTTTTTTTCTGAGATTTTAAAACCAGGTCTGCATGCTCTATTATTGTCCCTAATGGCTTCCATGGCATGAAGCTCTGGTTAGGGTTGGTGTGGCTGTATAGTAAAATGCCACACACCCAAATCTTCTCATTGAGGTTCAGTAGCTTTTAACAAATTAACTTATCTTAATTTTTTATATGCCCTATTCAATATGCAGGGATCTGAAAGTGATGTTGTGATATTTCTTACAGTTTTATATTTGCTTTTGGAGAGAGTATTTGCAAAGATCCTCACTGTCTTTCTGGAAACCCCTTTCCACCATTAATATTTCTTGACTACTCACTTGCAATAGCTATTTCATTTCTTCCAGTCATGTTCCTTTTCAAGGCCTTACAAAGTAAGTTCTTCAAGTCCCTCCATTAGCTGACCCCTGCCTATATCTCCTACTATGCATTCAGTTTATGTTTATATTCACTTTGTGATTCACTAATAAACATTAATTATTAATAAGAAAATTATATCTCAGTAAAGATGTACTTAATTATTCCTCAACCTAGACAGCTTCATCTTGCCTCATATGTTCTTTTATTTCATATTATATTTATTGCTAGATTAGGTTTTATTTTTCCTCTTATGGATAGTTCTTTTACTGTTTTATTAACATATATTAATTATACATAATAATTGGTTTCATTATGCCATTTTTATTTTTATTGTTTGGTTTTTCAAGGTAGGGTCTCACTCTAGCCCAGGCTGACCTGGAATTCACTGTGTAGTCTCAGGGTGGCCTCAAACTCATGGTGATCCTCTTACCTCTGCCTCCCAGGTGTTGGGATTAAAGGTATATGCCACCATGCCCAACTTTTAATTTTTCTGTATTTGAGAGAAAGAGAGAAATGGGCGAAGATGGAGAGAGAGAGAGAATGGGCGTGCCAGGGCCTCCAGCCACTGCAAATGAATTCCAGATGTGTGCATATGGTTTACATGAGTCTTGGGGAATCAAACCTGGGTCCTTTGGCTTTTCAGGCAAGCACCTTAACCACTAAGCCATTTATCCAGCCCTTCATTATGCCATTTTAATATATGTATATAATGTATTTTGATCATATTTACTCTCATTACCTCTTTTGTTCTCCCATTAAAGATCAAATTTTATATCCTCTGAGGTAAATTTAATGTATTTGTATCACTGTACTGTTTTTCTTATTGTATTATTGTTTATATAGAAAATATTTTCATTGCCAACCAAGAAGATAGTTTAGTTATTTATGCTACAGACATACAGTAGCAGTAGAGTATTGTAGAATTATGTACAATAAACCATTCTTGATATACTCCATAAAATATCAACTACAAGACAATGGAAAATTATAAAAAATATTACAAGTGGTTATTTCTGGTTAATGAAATTATACTTGAAATATTTATTAGTATATATTAATTGCACAAGTACTGGGTTTCATTATGATAGTTTCATACATGTAAGATATTTTAATCAAGTTTACCTTTCCCATTACCAACATTTATTCCCCTTCCCTTCCCATTTTCCCCTTCCAATTCCCTAGTAGTTCTCCTCCTACTTTCATCTTTAAAAAAAAGATTCCATACAACACTTGTCTTTCTGAGTCTGGCTTATTTTACTTCACATGATTCTGTCTAGTCCCAATTATTTTCCTGCAAACAACAAGATTTTGGTTTTTTATGGCTGAATAACATTGTGTAGATATGCCACATTTTCTTTATCAATTTCTCACTTGACGGTTATCCAGCCTGATTCCATAAGTTGGCTATTGTGAATAGTGCCACAGTAAACATGGGTGTACACAAATCTCTGTGGTATGCTGACTTTGATTTGTTTGGTATATTCCCAAAAGTGCTATACCTGGAATGTATGGTAGTTCTGTTTTTATTTTTACATAGTGATTGCACTAATCTTCATTCCCAACAACAGTATATAAGAGTTTCCCTTTCCCCACATCCTTGCCAATGTTTTTTGGGTTTTGTTTGTTTTTTTGATAGCTATTCTGACTGGGTTGAGGTAGAATGTCAGTGTAGTCTTAATTTGCCCATTTACTGATTGGATTGCTTGTTCTTTTGATATTCAGTTATTGAATTCTTTAGATAATCTAGATACTAATCCCCTGAAAGATGTGGAATTGGCGAAGATATCCTACCATTTGATAGGCTTTGTCTTCTGATGATTGCTTCCCTGTTTTCTGTGCAGAAACTTTTAAAAAATTTCATGCAGTGCTGTTAGTTGATTCTTGAAGTTACTTCCTCAGTAGCCTGAGTCCTTTAAAAAAATCAGTGCCTGTGCTTATTTCTTGAAGTGTGTACCTTGTGTTTTCCTCTAGCAGTTTCAGATATTCAGGTTTTACAGTAAAGTCTTTGATCTATTTTGTATTGATTTTTATGCAGGGTGAAAAATAGGGATTTACTTTTGGTTTTCTTCATTTCTCATTCATCACCCCCCACCCCCGCAGCACTATTTGTTAAAGAGGCTGTTTTTTTTCTGTAAAGTTTGCTTTTTGCATCTTGGTTGAGAATTAGAGGGCTGTAACTGAAGGTTCCTTTCTTCTATTCCATTGGCTTAATTTCTGTTTTGTGCCTATACTGGGCTGTGATGGTTATGTGCCACTCACATTAATTTTTTAAATTAATCTTTTAACTGATATTTCAAAAACATAAAAATTATTCATCATATTAATTGAGTACCTTTTTAAAATTTATTTGAGAGAGAGAATGAACATACGAGGACCTCCTGCTACTGCAAACAAACTCCAGATGTATGTGCCACTTTGTGCATTTGGCTTTACATGGGTAGTGAGGTATTGAACCCGGGTCATCAGGCTTTGCAAACAAGTGCTTTAACCATTGAGTAATCTCTCCAGCCCCCTTATAATGTTTTAATACACTGTGTATTGTTTGAATCAGGTTAATCATATATTCCCATTTATCCTTTATGTGTGGTACAAACTTTCAAATTTCTTCTAGTTTATTGAAATGTACTTTTCAGTATTGTCATCTATATTTGCCTTCCATGTAATAGTGTACTAACATCGTACCATGCTTTAATAACCTCTTCACATTTCCCTTCTTGAACTGTAAGTGAGCTTCTTCATTTGTTCTATTTCTTGAACACTTACTTTGTGCAAGACGCTCTTTTAGAGGATGGGAATACAGCAATGAACAAGGCAAATAAACCACTTGCTTTTAAAGCATTTATAAATTAAAGAATTATTTTCAAGGTCTGTAATGAGATACCAGGTTTTAAAATTTCAAATCCACCACAGTCTGATACTTTCACAAACCTATTAGAGATGCTGACAGCATCTCAAATTGCTATAGAAGCTTTTAAATCTTACTCTTACTAAGTAACAAAGTGTGGACTTACATCATGCTCTGTACTTTGCATAGCACTGTAAAAGATAATGAAAAAATAATAGATATAATAAATAGATAAATTATATAGAAAGTGTAAAGTTGGGCTGGAGAGATTGCTTAACAGTTAAAGGCACTTGTTTACAAAGCCTGACAGCCTGATTTTGATTCTCCAGTACCCATGAGAGGCTAGAAATACAAGGTGGTGCATGCATCTGAAGTTCATTTGCAGTAGCAGGAGGCCCTGGTGTGCCCATACTTTCTCTCTCTCTTTCTCTCTAATAAAATATTTCAGCTCTAACCACTTAGGAACTTCCAGTTATGGGTGAGAGTTTTCCCTTGGGGGCCAGGAGGGCCCCTCCCCAGCCCTTACTCTCCACATGGGTTCTTTATTCCCTCCAGCTCCTCACTTGACAAGAGCTCCTTGAACTTTCTTTTCTTTCCCAGTTTTGTTTTCAGGCCCTCCACGTGGGATCTCTAGCCACGTGTGTGCTTTTCCTTGGCTTTGTACTTCCCTCAATAAAAATTATAATTTAATAATTAAAAAATAAAAATAAAATATTTTATAAAATATAAAGTAGTAAAGTTTATATTAAAAAAAATGGATCAGATTCTCCGACCTCGCGACCCCCTTTCCTACACTTTATTCTGCTCCCCCAAGGAGCTGCTCTCTCTGCGTAGTGCATTCTGGGGCACGAGGTCCAACTCGCTGCCACCAAAGGGAGCCAGAAGAGGCTGCCACCAGGCAGAAAACACCTGGAGTCGCTACCAGAGCTGAGTCTACTACCCAGCCGCTGCTGCCACAGAGCCACGTCGCCCCATTCACCATGCAGCCTGCTTCTGATCAAAAGGCCTATGTCTTGAGCTGGAGAGATGGCTTAGCAGTTAAGGTTTTTGCCTGTAAAGCCAAAGGATCCCAGTTAGATTCTCCAGGACCCACATAAGTCAGATACACAAGGGGGCACATGCATCTGGAGTTCGTTTGCAGTGGCTGGAGGCCCTGGCGTGCCCATTCTCTCCTTCTCTCTTCCTCTTTCTCTCTCTCTCTCTCTCTCCCTCTTTCTTTCTTTTCTTTTCTTTTCTTTTTTTTTCGAGGTAGGGTCTCACTCTAGCCCAGGCTGACCTGGAATTCACTATGTAGTCTCAGGGTGGCCTCAAACTCACAGCAATCCTCCTACTTCTGCCTCCCGAGTGCTGGGATTAAATGCGTGTACCACCACGCCCAGGTTTCTCTGCCTCTTTCTCTCAAATAAATAAAATATATTTTTTTAAAAAAGGACTATGTCTTCATTGAATTTTGTATTGAAGACAGTAAAGATGTTAATGTAAATTTTGGAAAATCCAAATTTACTTTCAGTTGTCTTGGAGGAAGTGATGATTTTAAACACTTAATTGAAATTCATCTTTTTCACTGTATTGATCCAAATGATTCCAAACCTAAAAGAATGGACAGATCAATTTTATGTTGTTTATGTAAAGGAGAATCTGGCCAGTCATGGCCTAAGTTAGCAAAAGAAAGAGCAAAGCTTAACTAGCTTAGTGTGGACTTCAACACTTGCAAAGATAGGGAAGATGATTCAGATAAGACATGTCTAATTTTGATCATTTTTCTGAGATAATGGACCACATGGGTGGTGATGAGGATGTAGACTTACCAGAAGTAGATGGAGCAGATGATGATGATTCACAAGACAGTGATGATGAAAAAAAAGGCCAGACCTGGAATAAGGAGTATTATCACCTGGATTTTGAGAAAGAAAAATAACTTCTCTATAAGATTTCATAAATGAGAGAATTCCTGAGTTGATAGCTCTAAAGGCAGATAGTGTATTTGCTACCTTTAACCCAATTTTCAACCTGTTTGCTTATTTTAAAGGCTTCACTAAGGGTTGATAATGTACCATTGTATGGGGCAATTTTAAGTCAGCTAAGGCAATATCCTTATTCATGAACATTTTCCAGACTTCCCATGAAGCTGTTGAGAACCTAGACAATTGATTCAGCAGTTGTGATAAATAAAAACTTTTCATCTAAGTCTCCTTTACTTCATAACATAGTTACTGACATGATAGGAAGCTCTCAGCTTAGGGAAAGATAACGAGTTTTAGATACTAGTACATGGATTTACAGTGGCTGAAACAAATTGGCCGACATTTTAAACTGCCAACCCTACCTTCCTCTGTATCTTTCAGGATTGTTCCACTAAAGTTTATTTTTCCAAAAAAGATGTATTTCACATTATTGTACATAAGTGATCACTTGTCAGTGTTCCAGATGTATCTTAGCTAAAACTAAAACTAGTGAATGCCCTAACTTAGATGGTTGTTGAAGCCTATACATTTGGTGTTATTGGCCCTTAAGCTTTTACATCTTTTAGCATGGAGGATGAAGAAAGCTATACATTGTTGCTTGAGAGTCTGTACATTTTAGACCGGATTTGAATTTTCACTGTAAGTATGGCAAAAGAGTGAAAAAAGACAATACACTATTGGGTTCATTTTATTTCTTGTTTTGATTTCAGCTCATACCCTGGCTGAAAAAACAATGCTCGATTTATGTTCATGACAGTGGGTTTTTTTAAAATGTCTACATTCTTTCTAATAAACTGATGGACGATTTCAAAAACAAAGATGGATCAGATCAAAGAGAGGTCACCCGTGGTGAGACTGAGTGGTAGGATAGTAGATTTGAGGCATATACTGATTGCATTGTTAATTAATGTGGTTAGCAATGCCTCTTTGAGAAGGTATATTTGAGCAATGTCTTTTTAAAATTTTTGTTTAGGGGCTGGAGAGATGGCTTAGATGGCTCTTGCCTGTGGACCTCGGTTCCAGGCTTGATTTCCCAGGACCCACGTTATGCACAAGGGGGGCGCACACATCTGGAATTCATTTGCAGTGGCTGGAGGCCCTGGAATGCCCATTCTCTTTCTATCTGCCTCTTTCTCTCTCTGTCTGTTACTCTCAAAAAAAAAATAAATAAAAATTTTTAAAAAATTGTTTAGTAGAGAAGAGAGAGAGTATAGGCATGCCAAGGCCTCTTGCTGTTGCAAACAAACTCCAGATACAAGTGCCACTATATGTTTGCCTTTACGTGGGTACTGGGAAATTGAGCCTGGGCCATCAGGCTTTGCAAGTGCATTTAATCACTGAACAATCTCCTTATCCCTGAGCAATGTCTTGAATGAAACGAAGGTTAATCTGCATGGAGAGCATTCTAGCCAGATAGAACAGCTAGGGATCATTCCTAGTACATTTCAGGAACAGTAGTGAAGGCCAGTATATGTGAAGCAGATTAGGTATGGGTAAAGATAGGAGATGAGGAGGGCAAAAGGAACTGTATTTTAACTACTTTCCACTTGACACAATGACATTTTTGCTGTGACTATGTATTTCCCTATATGTCTGCATGAGAATTACTCTCAAGGTAGATTCTGTGTCAATACCTCCTTTTCATAACAACTTTTTAAACCAACTACTGTACTATCTATAAGTGAAATTAATAACTTATATATACTACCTATATCTTAAATATGAGCACAATTTCACAAGTATAATTTTAAAAAAAATTAAATGTGATTTCCAGTGAAATGATATACTTAAGTATGTAAACTCTGGAGCATGACTGCTTGAAGTAGTCACGTACTTACACCTATACACAAGTCAACATGAAGCCAGGTGTGATGGCACATACTTATAATCCTAGCACTCCAGAAGCAGAGCCAGGAGGTTTAGGGTTTATAGACCACCCTCAGTTATGTGAGACTCTCCCTCAAAACACACACATACTACTACCACCATCATGAACGTGGCAGCTACAAATACAGGTTGATACTTCAAACTGCAATTATCACTGCTGACGTGATTTTTAAAAATAATGAATAACTTTAGATAAATTTCTGAATGAAAAGCTATATTCTTCTCTCAATTTGCTTAATATATGCTTTCCTTGAAAATCCAATATAAGGGCTGGAGAGATGGCTTAGCAGTTAAGCGCTTGCCTGTGAAGCCTAAGCACCCTGGTTCGAGGCTCGATTCCCCAGGACCCACGTTAGCCAGATGCACAAGGGGGCGCACGCGTCTGGAGTTCGTTTGCAGTGGCTGGAAGCCCTGGCGCTCCCATTCTCTCTCTGTCTCTATCTGCCTCTTCCTCTCTGTGCCTGTCACTCTCAAATAAATAAATAAAAACAAAAAAAAAATAAAAAAAAGAAAATCCAATATAAAATTAAATTTGTGAAAAATTCTGTTGTATATATGACAAAGGTAATAAGGTAGCAGGAGATACTAATTATAAATAAGGTTTTCATCTTTGACATTTTCAGGGTAATATGTAAAAATTAGGTAAGGTTCTCCATTGTCTGAGGTTCTGTTTCAGGATTCCTAAAAACAATAGTATACTTGCAATCATTATAATAACACACCCCCTACACATTTCTAACACCCTTCATAGGGGTAGCAAGACCCCTGCTCCTTGGTGTTAATCCAAATTAATTGAAAACATGTTGACAGAAAAACCTGGATACAGGTAATTATATCAGCTTTATTCATAATTGACAAAATTTGGAAGCAACCAAGATGTTCATTAGTAAGCCCATGGACACTTTGGTATATCTAGACAACAGAGTATTATCCATTGCTAAAAAAAAATGTGTTATCAAGCCATGAAAAGAAAAGCAAAACCTTAAATGCATATTACTAAGTGAAGGAAGCTAAATTGAAAATACATAAACTATTAATCTAACTATATGATATTTCTGAAAAAAGAAAAAGTATAGAATAAAAAAATAAGTCATGAGGTTAGAGGAGGAGTAAGGATGACTAGGCAAAGCATGGGATATTAAAATGATAAATTCATATCATTTTAGTCCTATCAAACATAGATTGTATAGCACCAAGAGTGAACCCTAGTTTTAAATAATGATGTGTCAATGCAGTATAAACAATTGTAACAAAGGAAGTATTCTGAACATCTGTAAGTAGATAAAACATGTATAAAAGCATAAGGTGTGTATGAATTCTCTGAAATTTCTGCTCTATATTTCTCTGAACTTATATAAGCCCTAAAATATAAAACATGGTTAAAAATAATTAAGTAAGCCTTAAAAACCCTAACAGCTAAGGGGATCGTAGTGGACAGTATGTCCAAATGTAATGTAGTATCCTGAATATGATCCTAAAACAGGTAAAAGGATATTAGCTAAAATTCAAAGGCATGAATAAAACATAGGCTTTAGTAAAATATAAATATAGATTCATTAATCATGACAAATGTATCATGTTAATATAAATAATAGAGGAAACTTGTTGTGGAATATCCTGAACTTTGTTCTATGTTCACATTTTTTTTTCTGAAAATCTAACACTTCTAAATTTTTTAAGAATGATTTCTTACTTTAAATTGATTTTTTTTGTTTGCTTTTTTCAGGTAGGGTCTCAGTCTAGCTCAGGCTGACCTAGAATTCACTATGTAGTGTCAGGGTGGCCTCAAACTCATGACCATCCTCCTACCTATACCTCCCAAGTGCTAGGATTAAAGGCATGCACTACCATTAAATTGATTTTTTATTAACAAACAAATAATTAGGTTTCATTATGGTATTTTCTTTTCTAATATTTTATTTATTTATTTAAGAGAGGCAGAGAGAGAGAGAGAGAGAGAATGGGTGTGCCAGGGCCTCTAGCCACTGCAAATGAACTACAGACACATGTACCACTTTGTGCATCTGTCTCTATGTAGGTACTGGGGATTTGAACCTGGGTTGTTAGGTTTTGCAGGCAAGTGCCTTGACTGCTGAGCCATCTCTACAGCCCTCATTATGGTATTTTCAAGCAAAATTTTTTGTTTCCTTTGCTCATCCCCATTTCTCTTTGTGTTCCTTCTCCAACATAGCCTCCTTTCCACCTCCATACTATATCTTTCCTTTGTCCTATTCCCCACTTCTCAACACCTCTTATTCCCTTCTTGTGATCTCCTATCTTGAATCCATACTTAGTTTTACATCCATTATTTTCATACATAAAACATTAAAAATTGTAATCCACATATGAGGGAGAACATGTGATTTTTGCCTTTCTGGGCCTAGGTGGCCTCATAAAGTATAATTTTTCCAATTCCATCCATTTTCCTACAAATTTCATAACTTCATTTTTCTTTATACCTGAGTAAAACTCAATCATGTATATGTACCACATTTTTATTATCTAGTCATAAGTTGATGAACATCTAGATTGATTCCATTTAATAGGAGTTGTGATACCTCCAGTACTGTTCTTTTCTTTAAAAAAAATATATTTATTTGCAAGCAGAGAGAAGTAGAGAGAAGAGAGATAGACAGACAGAGAATGGGAACACCAGGACCTCCTGTCACTGCAAACAAACTGCAGATGCATGTGCCACTTTGTGCATCTGGCTTTACCTGGGTACTGGGGAATCGAACCCAGGTTGTTAGGCTTTGCAGGCAAGCGCCTTAATCACTGAGCCATCTCTTCAGCCCACAGTGCTATTTCTACCTAGGTTTGCTTTGGCTATGGTGAGTCTTTTGTGTTTGTATGGGAATTGCTGGATTGACTTTTCTAGTTCTGAGAAGTCAACAGAACTTTGATGACAATTGCATTGATTATGTAGATTACTTTTGGTAATATAGCCATTTTCACAATATTGATTCTTTTTTGGTTTTGTTTTTGTTTTTCAAGGTAGGGTACCACTCTAGCCCAGCTAAATTTACTATGTAGTCTCAGGCCAGCTTTGAACTCAGCAATCTTCCTACCTCTTCCTCCCGAGTGCTGGCATTAAAGGAGTGTGCCACCATACCCAGCTCACAATACTGATTCTTGTTTTCAATGTCTTAAGGTCTTGTTTGTAGAAGTCTTTTCACATCCCTAGTGAGGCTTAGTCCTAGGTATTTATTTTTAGGGGGAGCTATTGTGAATGGGATATTTTTCCAAATTTTTTGTCAGCAAGTTCACTGTTAGAATATATGAAAACAAGATACTGATTTACGTGTTGGTTTTGTATCCTGCAACTTTACTAAAAGTATTTATTAATTCTAAGTTTTTGATAGAGTCTGTAGGGTCACTTAAATAAAGAATAAGGTGTCTGGGAATAGGTATGACTTCACTTTCCCCTTCCTATCTTTATCTCTTTTATATCTTTCTTTTTAATGTATATTATTATTATTAACAACATATTTCACATGGATACATCATGTGTTGATACTCTATTTTCCCTTGTCCCTGCCCCCATTCTGTTGGGGACACACATCAGTGGGGTTGCAGGTATTCCCTATGAAGTTATGGTTTATGCATTGTGGGAGCAGCAGTCCTCTTTTATTGTTCTAGCTAGGATTTTGAAGACTAACTTAATAATATTAGAGACAGTGACAACCTTGTCTTATCCAGTTTTCAGTTTTTCTACATTCAGAATAATATTGGTTATAGATTTGTTGTGTAGAGCCCTTATTATTTTGATATATATGTTCCATCTATTCCTAATTTCTCCTTAACTTCTCTGCATATATGGAGATTATCATATACCTTCCATCTCTCACTTTATATGGTGAATTAAATTTATTGATTTGTGAATGCTGAACCAACCTTGCATTCTCTGGAATGAAATATTCTTGTTCAGAATGTATAATGTTCTTAACATGTTCTTGAATTCTCTTTGTGTTGAGAATTTTTCATCTATGTTCATCAAGAAAATTGATGTGTAGTTTTCTTTTTATTGTGTCTGTATCCAATTTTGGTATTAGGATAATACTTGCTTCATAGATTGAGCTTGGTATTATTTCTTCCCTTTCTATGCTACAAAACAATCTAGGAAGTGTTTTGTATTAGATCTTTCATAAAAGTTTGATAGAATTTAACAGACAGTCCATCTGGTCCTGGGCTTTTCTTTGTGGAGAGACTTTTTAATAAAATCACTGTTTCAATTTTATTGCTTGTTATGGATCTACTTAGATTATTTATGTCTTCTGACTTTAATCTTGGTAGGTCATATATGTTTACAAATTTATCCATTTCATCTATGTTTTCAAACTTTTTGGAATATAGGTTTTCATAATATACCCTAGTGATCTTCTGAGTTTAATTGGAGTCTGCTTTAATAATTCCCCTTTCTTATCTAATTTTATTTGTTTGGGTCTTCTCTCTCTTTTGGTTAGTTTGGCTGAGGGGGATTGTCAATCTGGTTAACTTTTTCAAAGAACCAACGCTTTGGTTAATTTTGAGTATTGTTCTTTTAATCTCTGTTTCATGAATTTTGGCCTGATCTTAATTATTTATTTGCATCTAATGTGTTTGGGATTGGGATTTTATTTTTTTATAATCTCAAATTGCATAATTACTTTGTTTATTTGTGTTCTCTCAGAATTGTTTTTGAGTTTTTCAAGGTAGGGTGTTGATCTAAACTAGGCTGACCTGGAATTCCCTGTGTAGTCTCAGGCTGGCCTTGAACTCACAGCAATCATCCTACCTTGGCCTTCTGAGTGCTGGGACCAAAGGCATGTGCCACCACTCCTGGCCTCTCAGAATTTTTTTTTTTCTGAGGTAGAGTCTCACTCTAGCCCAGGCTGACCTGGAATTCACTATGTAATCTCAGGGTGGCCTTGAACTCATGGTGATCCTCCTACCTCTACTTCCCGAGTGCTGGGATTAAAGGCGTGCAACACCACACCCGGTCTCTCAGAATTTCTAATGTATGCACTTATGGATATAAACTTTCCTCTTAAGAATGCCTTGATTGTATCCCAGAAGATCTAGTAGATTTTGTTATCTTTTTCATTAATTTCTAGAAAAAAGTTTTCTCCCTAATTTCTTCAATGGTCTACTGTTCATTGAAAAGTGTATTGTAGGCGGGCATGGTAGTGCACACCTTTAATCCCAGCACTTGGGAGGCAGAGGTAGGAGGATCACCATGAGTTCGAGGCCACCCTGAGACTACATAGTGAATTCCAGGTCAGCCTGGACTAGGGTAAAACTCTACCTCGAAAAAACAAAAAAAAAAAAAACAAAAAAAAAAAGAAAGAAAGAAAGAAAGAAAGAAAAGTGTATCGTTCAGTATCCAAGTATTTGTGTAGTTGTTGAAATTTCTCTAGTTATTGATTTCTAGTTTTATTCCACTGTGGTCTGATAGAATATGTATTCCCTGTGTCTTGGAAGGTATGTTCTGTAGATATTTGTTAAGTCCAGTTAGTATATGGTATAATTTAACTCTGAATTATCTTTGCTGAATTTTAGTTTGAAGACTTATCTAAATATGTGAGTGGAGAATTAAAGTCTTCCAATATTATGGTCTTTTCTTATGTCTTTTAATATTTTTGTATGACATTAGAAGCCCCAATATGTGATGTAAAAGTGTTTGTCATTGTTATATCTTCTTGATGAATTGTTCCCTTTATTAATATGTAGGGTCCCTCTTTATCTCTTTTAACTAGCTTGGGTTCAAAGTCTACTTTTTCAGATATAAAAATAGCCATACCTACTTGTTTACTGTTTTCCTTTGCCTTATAGATTATCTATATTCTTACACTCAATTTGTGGTTGTTTTGTAGCTATATGTGTTGTGTAAAGACAACAGATAGCTGGATCTTCTTCTTCTTTTTTTTTTTTTTTGTTTGTTTTTGGAGGTAGGGTTTCACTCTAGTCCAGGCTGACCTGGAATTCACTATGGAGTCTCAGGGTGGCCTCAAACTCACAGCGATCCTCCTACCTCTGCCTCCCGAGTGCTAGGATTAAAGGTGTGTGCCACCACGCCCAGCTTGGATCTTTTTTTAAATACAGTTACTCTGTGTCTTTTTATTGGTGAGTTGAGGTCAATTACATTTGAAGTATATATCATTTATTTGCAAAAAGAGTAGAGGGGCATGCCGAGGCCTCTTGCCACTGCAGAAAAACTCCAGATGCATGTGCCACTTTGTGCATCTGGTTTATGTGAGTAATAGTGAATCAAACCCTGGCTGTCAGGTTTTGCAAGCAAATGCCTTTTACTGCTGAGTCATCTCTCTAGCTCTGAAGTTATTATTGAGAGGGTTTTTCCTATGATTTGGTGGATAAAATTCAGGTGGGCTGGAATATTAAAATTTCTTTTTCACCTCTTGTTAGTTTTGGAGGTTTGCTAACTAGCTGTGCTAAACATGTTTGATTCATTTCCAGGTCTTTTTTGTTTCCCTTTTCCTTTCTTGATGTGTATTCTTACACATGGTCATGTGAATGAGACTGTTTTTCTTCCTCTTCTATGTATAGTATTTCTTTAAGCATTTTCTGTAGTGCTAGTTTGGTTTTCATGATTTGCCATAATTTGTCTTTGTCTTAGAATACCCGTATTTCTCTTTCGATTTTAAACGCTCTCTCACTCTCTCTCTTTACATTTTCTTCTTTATTTCCCCACACCTTCTTTCTCTTACAACACAACATTAAAAAGTCTTACACTCAAAAAAAGATAATCTTGCTGGGTATAGCACTCTTGGAATTTGTTTACCTGCAGGGCCTGAAATACATTGTTACATTATTTTCTGGCTTTTCAGGTTGCTGAGGAAAGAGCTGAAGTTATTTTGATGCTGTTGCCTTTATAAGTGAGTTGTCATTTTTCCTTTACAGTTTTTAATATTGTTTCTTTACTTTGTATTTTTGACACATTGACTGTGATGTGTAATAGAGAGGTTCATTTCTAGTCCTGTGTGTTTGGGTTTCTAAATGCCTCTGATGTTTGCCTGTCAACTTCTCTCTCTAGGTTCTGAATGTTTTATACTATGATTTAATTGAACAAACCTTTAAATTCCTCTAGATGTTATCTCAGCTTCTGTTTCTGCCCCTTGAATTCTAAGGTTTGATCTCTTGAAATGTATCCCAGACTTCTAGAAAATATTGTTTGTGTTCCTTAATTTTTTTCTATATGTATTTGTGTGTATTGTCTTAAATTCGTCTTCTATCTCTGAAATTCCATCTTTTGCTTTGTCTTGTCTGTTGGTGATGCTTTCTGTTGTGATTTTCATTTGAGAGACTGTTTCTTTCATTCCCAGAATTACTGTGTCATTCTTTTTCAGTGTTTCCATTTTTTTTTTTTACTAATTTATCCTCTATGTTTTAGACTTTCTTCTAATTTGTTTACAGTTTCATTTACTTTGGACACTGTCTTGTTAAGATTTTGAATGGATTTCCTTAATTGCATTTTCTTGTTTGAAACTTCTATATTGTTATTGATACTTTTTGAAGTAGAATTCTGAATTCTTTCTGACATTTCCTTTATATCAGTGGTTATGGCTTCCATTATAGGGGGGTTAGGAGGCCAGGAATGGGTCAAGGTGGGTTAATGTCTTATACTCTCTGTATATCTTTGTTATATTTTTTGCATTTTATGCAAATTTAACTTCCCCTGTTTTCAGTACTACTTGGTGGTTTGTTTGGGCTTCTACAGAACCTCCTACAGTCCATTTCATCAGTGATTGCATTCCTTGAAGTTAGGCTGAGTTGTAGTAGTGCTCACTTCTTATTTATCAGTCATTCTGGTTATGTGTAGCTGTAGATCACCCTTTTATATTATACTTGTGACCCTGGATGAAACAAACTGGTAGAAGACTGATGTTATGCTGGCTGGAGTTCTCTGAATCAGGTAGGGTGGCTGTGTTGGATGCTGGGACCTGTCCTAAACCTGCATTCCACCCAGCAGACTAGCTGGAGTTCCTCTGTTCAGGCCATGGCCTGCCTTCCACTGGTAGTACTGGCTAAAGATCACCCTGTTCTAAATTTGTAAGTTTATTTGAAATCTGAAATGAAAACAATATGGGCTGAGGAGATGGCTCAGTGCAAGTGCAAGGATCTGAACCTATGTAAAGCTGGACACAAAAACATGCACATCTCTAATCCCTGACATTCTGCAGTGAGACGGGAGATAAAAACAGGAGAATCCCTAAAGTTCACAAGCCAGCCAGGCATTCACATCAGTGAGCAACAAAAAACCCTGTTTCAAACAATATGGAAGGTGAAGACTGACACTCAGTTTTCCTTTGATATCCACAATGTACATGGTGCACCTACATTCACATGCAAAAACACATATACATATACATATACATATACAAAAGATAATTTTTAAAAATTAAGTATATGTAGAATATCCTTGCTAATCTACTAAAATGGTTCTAGAGGAAATGAGCTTGTTAATGTCACAGGATACAAGGATTAATTATATACAAAAATTAGTTGCATTTCTATATACTAGCAATGAAAAGTTTGAAGTATTTTTTTTAAACAGTGCTATTTAAAATACTATCATAGGGCTGAAGAGGTGGCTTAGTATTTAAGGTGCTTGCCTACGATGCCTAAGGACCCATGTTTGACTCTCCAGATCCCACTAAGCCAAAGACAGGTAGGGCAAGTGCAAGGTTACACATGCCCACTAGGCAGTGTAACTGTCTGGAGTTCAATTTCAGTGCCTGAGGCTCTGACTCTCTCTAAAATAAAATAAAAATAAATTTTAATTTTAAAATTAAAATTAAAATAAATAAAATACTATAATAAACATGAAATGCTTAGGAATTAATATAGCAAAATAATTGCAATACACTTACATTGAAAACTATGAGACATCCCCTGAGAGAAATTCAGGAAGACTGGGAGGCCCAGGAGTGGCAGCCCTTTTTGACCAACAGGGGTCATGACAAAGGAAAATCATGCTGCGGCCTCCAGAGATGTTACAGAAATTCTCTGGAAAGATCATGCCAATGTCAGTATGAATGAAAGTAGAAGAGTTTATTTACCTGCGGGCCAAAGAGCTTGAGATAGCTCTCCAAAGAAGCTCTGGCCACGAGTTGAGATTTTATTTTTATTTTATAATTTTTATAGTCAAGGGGAGGGGTAAGTGAACAAACAAGATGCAGCAATTTATATATCAAACATTTTTGTAGTCAGGTCACCCTAACAATGAACTCCATTTTACTTTGTTTTAAGCTAAACTGTCTTTTTTATTGTCCCTCTGGGCCCTTTCTGGACAGTTTTCTCTTTGGGATATTTTTCATTTGTTGGCAAAGATAAGTTTGCTCCTCAACAAGTAACTCTTACAGTAACTCAGTAAATCAGTTTAACTTTTAGCTTTTTTTCTACCACAACCCTCTAGGACCAAAGCTATAATGCTGTTTATGTGCCTTGGTTGCTGGATCTGTGAAAACACTTTCTTAGGTAGTTTTTTTTGAATAGGGAACTTTTTCTGACACATCCTCCCTTCAGGTCTTCTCCTTTTAAAAGAATTTGCATTCTCACATGTTCAAGCTTCAGTGGGTAGGTGTGTCTTGCCCAACAACCATTTCTGTTGTCACAGTAAAGAGAGTGAGGTTTTTCTTTAATCATTTTAATCTCTTTAATTACAGCTGCTTTCTCAGCATGCTCATTGTGGAAAACTTTAAACCTACCAATGGTACATTTTTCATACATTTTTTGCTCTACATTTCCCTCTCTTTCATAATAGATTTGAATAAAAGCAGCTAAGAGAAGTCATGCCACAGATTTAATGCTATTCTGCCTTGAAATTTTTTCCACTAAACACATTTAGTCCTTTACTTTTAAATTAAACTTTGCTCAAGTTCTTAGGGCATGGGCAAAATGCATCCAGATTCTTTGCCAGAATACCACATGAACTACCTCTGGTTTATTTCCTGATAGACTTCTTATACCCCTCTAAAACCTTATAATCCAAGTCTCCACTGTCTTTGTTTCTCTTAGCATTCTGATCTTTCAAACAACAAGCATAATGGCTCCTTAAGCTCTGCTTACAGCTATGTAAGGCTTCTCTACCCCAAAGTTCCAAATCCTCCCACATTCTTCCTGAAAACCAGTTCCAAAGGCCTACAGATCACATGGTCAGGTTTATCATAGCAACAGCAACTTTTCAGTATACCTGACAAACAGTTTTAGGAAAGAATAGTTTCTTTCACCTTACAGTTCTAGGGTGTAAAATCCATGATGTTGCTGAGGCATGGCAGCAGGAGTGGGTCTCTGAGGTTACTTCCAGGAAGGATTAACTAAAGGAGGAATCCTTCCCCCAGGGTGAGCCCTTCCCCCAGAGTGGGCGGCCCCTCTTGGAGGGGAGGCTTGATCAAAAGAAGCTCTGGGAAGAAAGGTATTCTCCTCTGCTCCCTCCCACCTGGCTGCGGGGCTGCTTGTTATTTGCTGCTTTCCAGTGTGGACTGAAGAGCAGCGTCTCTCCAGGACACCTCCAGGCCTTCAGTGCTGGATTGGGACTGCTGAGGCATCCAGCCTTGTGGATTGAGCAGCTACCAGGTTCCTTGACTCTCAGGCCTGTAATCTGCTATTAGTGGATTGTCGTTAACTAATCCAGTAAATTCCCTTTTAATACAATTCATTCTATCAGTTCTGTTCCTCTAGAGAACCCTGACTAATCCATATTTTCTCTTGGGATTCTTTCAGGAGTTTGTTTTCTTCTTTGGTTCCATCTTTGATTTCTTGAACATATTTATAGTCATTCTTTTGAATTCTATGTCTGGCATTTTATCTAATTCAGTCTAACTGGAAGTTATTACTGTTTAGACTTATAATTTTTGGAGGAATTATGTTATCTGGATTTTTATGTTTCTTTTATTAGTGCATAGAGATTTTTGCATCTCAAATTATTTCAATGCTTGTGTTTTATAGTTAGCTGTATTCTTAGACAAGAAGATCAGAAGTTATATCTTCAGAGTCGGAGCTCAAGGTGCCAAATGTGGCTTTTGAATTACTCTCAGATAGTAGCAGGAGTAACCCAAGCTGTTGGATATGACTGCTATGCAGGGCTGGAGAGATGCCTTAGTGGTTAAGGTGCATGCCTGTGAAGCCTAAGGACCCAGGATAGATTCTCTAGGTCCCACATAAGCCAGATGCACATGGTGGCTCATGCATCTGGAGTTCGTTTGCAGTGGCTAGAGGCCCTGGTGTGCCTGTTCTCACTTTCTCTCTCTCTCTCTCTCTCTCTCTCTCTCTCTCTGTCTCTCCCTTTCTCTGTCTCTAATACATAAATAAAAAATAAAATATTTTTAAGAAGCCTGCCTATGACTGCTATGCAAATGTCCTAGTAGCAAATTAATAACCATACTCATTTTAACTTCAATAATTACTAGTGGGTTAAATTGACAAGGCTGGAAGAAGTATGCTAGGGTTTTGGTTGCTTAGAGTAGGAACAGTATAGGCTAAGTTAGTGTGAAGACTGCTATTAACTTTGAAAAAGATGGAGGTGGTACAAGTATCTGGCAGAGGGAAGTTGGGGTACTGTTAGTTACCACAGATTTTAAAGGTTGCTGAGAATATGGAAGATTGTGGTTATGGAGAATAAAAAAGGGTGATAAGGAATCAAAAATGTGGAAAAGAGATTGGAAAGAAAAGGTAAGTAAACAAGTTGTGCTTGCAAAGATTAGTAGAGAGATCCCAATAGTTGGCTGGGCATAGGAAAACACAAAACAAACCTAAAGTCAAACTGAGCAATATATAATAGCAAACAAGACTAGCATGAAATAATTATGCATGAGTGGGGATTAAAACAAACAGACAACAAAACCAAAGGCTCTAAACTAAGTGGGTATGCTCGGTCACACCCTTAATCTGGTCAGTTGGAGACTGAGGTTCTTGGGCTGCAGTGGGCTCAAGGTCAGCCTGGGTCAGAGTAAGACCCTGCCTGCAAAAAAGAAGAAGACAAGGCACTATAAGAAATATCAAAAGTGACACGAGTTAACTCTAAGACACAACTTACTTAAGAATGGCAAAGTAGACAAAACATACATCAATCAGATCTAACAAATCAGTATTTTTGTCTTAGTGGGCTAGGTTTTGAATTCTTTCCCTTCCCAGGATTCTTTTCTTTAGCAATCTGCTCTAATATGGAAGGTACAATTAGCACTTACAGTCCAAGACCATATACCTGGCTTTGGCTACATATTGCACTAATGTAAAACAGCCCAGTTACCTTTTGGAATGACTTTCTATCTCATCTAAGCTGAGTGTGAAGCTGGTTCCCTCTTTGGTGCACTGTGGGCTCAGCCTGTTAGGTCAGTCTGCTCTTTTGATCAGATGTGCTAGATGCTGTGTGAGGGAAGGTTAGCTCCACTCCCTGGAGTCCTAATATCTCCAGTTGTGTTCCTGGTGCTGATGTTGTGGAAAGAGGCAGGAGCAATGGGAGGTTGTGGAAAGTTGTCTGAAGTTGTTCTGGAACTGCTTGGCTAGTCCCTGTTTTATTGTTCAGGTTTTTTGATTTTGCTGGGCCAGAGTGAGTGGAAAAATCCCTTTCTAGTAGATCTGCTTTTGCTTGCTCAGGCTGGGCTGAGTGAGGCGAAGTGCTTCCCAGTGGCCCCTGGCTGGAGCCCCATCCTTGCTGACTTCGTGATTGCTCAAGCTTGTGGCTCTCTCCTGCTTCTTACAGGGGTCTCACCTGGGTTAATAATTCCTTACATGCCTTAATTTCTTGGTAGAAGAGTGTATTGAGTATTGTAGTTATTACCTTCTTGTTTGCTGGACAAACACCTGACCAGAAGCAGCTTATGGGAAGAAAGGGTTTATTTCAGGCCTTACAAAATCCAGGGGAAACACCATCAATGGCAGAAGAAGTTGGCTCACTTCCATAGATCTATACATAGAGATACCACCAAATGGGCAGCAAACAGGAACAGCCAGAGTTCAAACTCGTTTGAACACATCTTGGTCCAGGTCTGGACTAAAAGATCTGCCCCCAGTGACACCTCCTCCAGCAGGGCTTTGTCTGCTTACTTTTCTAGTTGTAAGCTTAATAAAAAATGCTTCAGGCTAACGGGGACATACATTCACAAACTACCACAGATGTTATCTTGCCTCTTTTTCCCCATAGGTTTCTTTGGTGAGGTTCCTATTCAACCATCTTAACGGTAAGGCCCCCACTTTGTAAATTTGTTATTGTTTTGTATATACTATATTTATAAATTTCTGTTCTGAGGATCAAATCATCTCTATCTTATCTTCAAGCTTATTGAAAAGTTTCATTATTTTTTCTTGTTGTCTTCCTATAATAATTTTTATAGCAAAATGCTTAAATCCTCCTTATTTATGTTTTGTTTATATAGTATAGATTTTTGCTTTGTCATTAACAGGCTTACCTGAAACCTTAGAGATTGTTTCAAGCTGATTATAACATTTATCACATGCAACAATGCTACACTCTTGCTTTCTCTAACATTAATGTTTGTTTTCAAGATTTATGTGATTTTGTTTTCTATATCCCTTGAACTTTCATTTTAGCTATAGTTTTTTAGAGGAGAGTATATTTTATTACTTTTGTTATTTATTGACTTTTCATAAATGTTGTACTCTTAGACCCCCTTCACCCCAACCCAATTCTGCTGAGGGTCTTCTTCAGTGGGATTATTGGTATTCATTGTGGGGACCAAGAAGCCTCAGTCAATCTCTGGAGGGGGGAGACACACAGTGCCTCTGGGTATTTCCATCCACTCCCTCTTCCACAATGTTTCCTGGGCCTTAGCAGGCAAGATAGGGATCTGATTTAGTGTTGCTTTCTCTGTAGCCTCTGGATCTCTGTTTTGATGAAGTTTGAGTGTCCACATTGTCTGTCAACATCTCCCTGGAACTAGTTTTCAGGATAGCTGTGAAAGCACCACTTCCTCTGTAATGAAATAATCAAATTTTCAGGAAAGTGGTGGGACTTGGAAAAAAAGATGCTAAGCGAGGTCACACCAGCTCAGAAAGACAAATGCTACATGTCCTCTCTCATATGCCATTCCTAACCCAGATCAGTGTCAGTTAATTGTAAGCCATAATAAATATCAAGAGTATGGACATGGTGCTAGAATGAAACCAGGAAAGGGGGAAAATAGAGAGGGAGGGAAGGGAGGGATATTCGACAACAAGTCGATAAGTAGCAAAAAGAAGGAAGAAAGTGAGGGAGGAAGGAAGGGAAAGAGAAGGGAAGGGAAGGGAAGGGAAGATGGAGATGGATAGGCCTTGGGGATAGAGGAAGGTGGGAGGGGGCAACATGAATCAATTCCATAGAAACCTTCTTCCTGGATACTATTCTAACAAGTCATTACCCCCAGTAAGGGGGAGGGGGGACCCAAACAGAAGAGCCCCATAAAAGGTGGAGAAAGCATAACCCTATAGTTTTTTTAAAAGTTTGTCTTTTCATCATTGTATTGAGATGAAATTACTTTACATATCATTGCCATCTATATCAGTTACTTTATCATTGTTGCGACAAGATAACAGACCAGAAGCAGCTTAAGGAAGGAAAGGGTTTGTTTCTGGCTTACAGTTTTGAGAGGAAGTGTCTATTATGCAGGGAAGGCAAGGCAGGAATGGGAAACTAGCACAGCATCATAATATCAGCATAGAGGAAGTATTGAGAGAACAAGTAGGGCTGGGCTTTGACACCTCAAAGTTCACCCAGTGACACACTTCTTCCAGCAAGGCTCCACCTCTGAAAGGTTCTACAATCTTCCGAATCAGTACCACCCACTAAGGATTGAGTATTCAAACACATGAGTCAGTATTCAGTGTTACATACAGTCTTTTAAAAGATCTTATCTTAAGCCAGATGTGGTGGCACATGCCTTTAATCCCAGCACTGGGGTGGTAGAGGTAGGATTGCCATGAGTTTGAGGCTTACACTACATAGTAAATTCCAGGTCAGCCTGAGCTAGAGTGAAACCCTACTTCAAAAATAAACAAAACAAACAAACAAACAACAACAACAAGAAAAAAAAGCATGAGTCTGTGGGGGACATTTTTACATTCAAACCACCACACAGTCCTAGAATATTTTAAATGTAATTGTATTTACCATTGAGTTTTGTACTTTCATACATTTTGTGTTGTTAGCTAGCATCCCTTTGTTTTGGCATTAAGTTGTCCCTTCCCTAACCACTCTAAGGCAGGCCTAGTGGTGATGAACTCCCTTAGCTTTTGTTTGAGAAATTTTTGGTAAATAATTTTTAAAATATTTATTTATTGGCAAGCAGAGAGAGATAGAGAGAAGAGAGACAGAGAGAATGGACATGCCAAGGCCTCTAGATGCTGCAGATGAACTCCAGATGTATGTGTCACTTTGTGCATCTAGCTTGATGGGGGTCCTGGGGAATCATACCTAGGTCGTTAGGATTTTCACGGAAGCACCTTAGCTATTAAGCCATCTTTATAGCCCTGAGTTTTTTTTTTTATATTTTTCTCTCTGGATGTTTTAATTTTTCTTCGTTGTAACCTATTTATTCTGACCCCACTCTTATCTTGCCATACTAGTAAGTCCTCTGTGGATTATATCTGATGGTTTCATAATTGTCTCTGGGGTTCCAGAGTAGTCCAAGGCATTCAGGAAAAATTGTCACTTACACCCCACCTTATCCTACAATACCTTACATTCAAGAGCAAGAGAGAGAGAGAGAGAGAGAGACCTTGTTAACAAAATATAGTCACTATGGTAGATACCTTGATAAAATTAACCACTATCTTTCTCCAAGGTCCACAGTTGTCACTGCTTTTCAGAGTTCATTTTTTTGATGTACAAAATAAGAAGTTTCATTAAGAAATTGTTGTGCACATATTTGATTGAACTTTCCTCATATATTTCTCTTCCCTCACTACCTTTCTTTCTAAACCTCCTCTCCCTTTCCACTGGTCCATTCTTTCCCTTAAGTTGTCCCCATTCTACTTTCCAGTCATATGTGTGTCTGTTTTAAGATCTTTCTTCTCACAGCTCTGAATACAAAATAAAGTATATGTAATAATACTCATTCTCTTTTCATCTAAAAAGCCTAAAATGCTCTTTTTGTCAGTTTTTGTAATCTATTTCTATTCATTAGCTGCACTACATATTCTGCCATAATACTACTACTTTAACTCATAGGTTTTTTTATTTTTATTTTTGGATTGTCCTTTTTGCTCCTTCATACTATCACTACCTTTCTATTTGGGCAGTGAATTTTTAAATCCAAATCAGTTGATGCTTTTTATATTCTAACCCAGTGTCTTAAACCCTACTGCTTATATACTATTGTTGATTCATTTTGGCCTACCTCAAGATCTATATATTACTAGTCCATTGTGAAGCATTTATTAGTGACTAGAATAAGGATTGATAGCTGTCCATATTTGGACTGAATATAGCTTGCAGATATATAGTTTTATAGTCACTACAATGTTGAATGTAGTTATTGTAGTGCCCACCACAAAGTGCCTCTAAAACATATGACTAAAAGCAGTGAACTTGCCAAGTGCCCAGCTCCTGTGCTCTATAATCCATCATTATTTTCCTGCCAAGGTCATAGTTCCCATGGACTGCTCCCAACTACTGAATGAGCATGGCAGGAATACTAATGAAGGCCATTCCTTGGAGACCCAGATTCTTCTAATGGCCATTTTTGGCTTGAAAACTCTCCAACAGCCTTGCTAAAACTTTACAACTGCATTGCAGTCTAAGACCTTGCTTGCTTCCTCCCCTTCTCCAGTGACTAGACCTGCATCATGAAACTAATGGCCATCCTAGTCTTTTCTGACTCTCTCCATGTTTTCCCTCACATGAATTTTCCCCAGTAAATTACTTTACACATATATTCCTATCTTAGCACCTGTTTTTAAATTATTTTTAGTTTATTCATTTATTTGTTTGAGAGAGTGAGACAAAGTGGCAGAGAGAGAGGGAGGGAGGGAGAGAATGGGCACGCCAAGGCCTCTAGCCACTGCAAACAAGCTCTAGATGCATACTCCACCTTGTGCACCTGGCTTTATGTGGGTACTGGGCAATTTAACTAGGGTCTTTAGGCTTAGCAGGTAGGTACATTAACCACTGAGCAATCATTTCTCCAGCCTGGCACCTGTTTTTTTTTTTTAACAGAATTTGAACTAATGCAGTTGTCAATATTACAATTTGGAAGATTTCATATATAATTTGGATACCTAATGCCTCTCCAGATGATTATTGCCAAGCAGGCCTGATGTTGCAATATCTTCACCTCATATTGTCTCCTATACTTTTTTTCTTGCCTAGTTCGTGTGGGCATTTACTTTTGAGATCTTGATATAAAGTAACATTATTGAAATGTTTGCAGTAAGGCAAAAAGACATAACCAAATAGCCATGAAAATAAAAATATATAATTACAGGTTGTTATAAGTTCATTGAAGGAAAGTAACCAAAGTACCATTGATCCACTTTCCCTATATAAACTGATTACCTTGTTAATCTCATCTAGTCTCATGACTTTAGATACTAACAATAGGACAACTCCCAGATTTTGTATCTCCAGCTCATACCTCATTTGTGAGCTCAAAACTTATATATGGGCTGGAAAGATGTCTTAGCGGTTAAGGCACTTGCCTGCAAAGTCAAAGGACACAGGTTCGATTCCCCAGAGTCCATGTAAGCCAGATGCACAAGGTAGAGCACACGTCTGGAGTTCCGTTTGCAGTGGTTGGAGGCCCTGGCATGCTCGCTCACTCACTCTCTCTCTCTGTGTGTGTGTGTGTGTGTGTGTGCCTCTTTCTCTCTCTCAAAATTAATTAATTAGTTAATAAAAATAAAATATTGAAAAACTTACATATATCTTGCTGCTCTTGGATATTTCTTAGAAGTATAATGTACAACTGAAATTTAACACCCCATACAAATAATCTTTTTCTGCAAACCTACAGTTTTACCCATCTCAGTTAATGACAATTCCATTCTTTCACTTTCTTAGTTCAAATAGTATGGATCTTCATTCGTCTTTTCTTCCCATCCCAGATCTAATTAATCAACAAATCCTTTAAACATGTAGAGACTGTGGCTCCTTTTCACCACATCTGCTGCAGTCACCCAAGTCTAATCTACTACCCTTTATTGTCTTGATTACTGTAGAAATTAGCCTACTAAGAGACCTCTCTCCTTTCCTTGGATCCTTTACAATTTTTTTTAAATACAGAAACCAGAAAAATCCATTTTAAGTGTATCATCATATTAATTTTCTTTTGCAATCCCAATAGTCTGTGGTTTCTATCACAGTAACAACTACAGTTTTTACCTATTAGTTTACAAATCCGCACATAATCTGGCTTTTTCACCTATCCTTCTATCCTTTGCTTATTGGACTTCAGATATGCTTTTTTTTTTTTTTTTTTTTTTTTTTTTTTTTTTTTTGCTAGTCTTTTACCCCAACAGACATGATCATAGCTGAGAGCCTTTGAACTGGTTATCATCTAAAGCTTGCTTTACCCCACATGTCCTCATGACTAACTCTGCTCTTGATCAACTGTCATCTTTCTTAGCAAGGACTATCCTGATAACCATGGTTAAAAGTTGAATCTCCAGCATATTCTTTCACACTGTTTTTGAAACAGTCTCACATAGCCCAGAATGGCCTTAAGTCAGTCTGTAGCTGTAGATATCCTTAATTCCCAATTTTCCTGTCTCTACCTCCAAACTGCTGGGATTAAAGGCATGTCCCACCATGCCTCACTCTATCCTGTTTTTTCCATAGCTTTTGTCAGCATCTAATTACTACAGAATTTACATGCTATGTTTATCTAGAACATAAACTGAGTAAAAGCAGTAGTTTTTACCTGCCTTGTTCACTTATATATACCAAGTGTTGGAAACAGTGGTTGGCATTATTTAAGCACACAATAAATGCTAATTGACTAATTAATTAATGTTTTAAATTAAATTTATGTTTAATAAATCTGTAAAAAATATGAAAACTGTACATGTTAATAGGGGTACCATGTGATATTTTAATACATGTATGTATTATATAATCAGGTGAAAAATATCTGTTCAATTAATTCATTAATGAGAGTGTTGTGGAAGGTTTTTCAATTAAATGATTTTTAATGTGAAACCTGGAGAATGAATAGGAAGAATGAAAGAAAGAAAAGGGTAAATAGGGGAAACAATATATATGATGGCCTTGAGGTAGTGTGGCAAGATAGATAGGCACAATTATGTAAAGTGTTAAGTGCCATTACAAACAGATGACTCAAACCTTGTGTTTTTCCTTAAGCAGCTCACTGAAAATAGTGAGATAAAAATAATTAAGCAAATTGTTATGTAATTGTAAGTGCACTATTAAGACTATGCACTGAAAGACTTGTGAAAACACTGACTGGGCAGTTACTAACTCTTCCTACAAGATCTGAGAAGGAATATGTTACAAAGAAGGTGACACTTAAGCTAGTTCTCAGGCAGGAGAATGACATGATGAAAATGTTTTAAGAAGATTAATCTGGCAATAATATAGAAAATGGATTGGAATACGGATGAACTGGAGGCAAGGAAACCATCTAGTCTATGGCAATAGTCCAGGTATGAGGTGATGAAGGTATCTATAGGAATGGAAAGAGAAGGACAAATCTGAAAGACGCTTGAAAGAAAAAAAATTGACAGGAGCTAAATGGTTTCTTGGCATGATGCCTTTCAGGAGATAATGGTTCTTCCTTAGTAATAACCATGAAAAGATTCAGATAGACCTATTATGTAATTGCCTATCCTGACTAGAATTTCTAGCCATGGCTGTTCTCCAAAAGTTTATGTATTGGGATTGATACTTGTTGGACCCCAATTTACATTACATTAATATGGCTTTAGACTCCAAAGTTTTGGAAACTCTCAAAAACATAATTTTGAATATGAAATAGCAAAACATTGTATTGTAGGAAAAATCACGAGATTGCATGGAAAGTTTACAATAAATTAATGGCTTTATTTATATATATAATGAAAAATAAAAGCATAAACATAACAAATTGCAGATGCCTAAAGGATTAGTATTTGAAGGAATAAGGCCCCAAATTACATCAGGTTTATAGAAATGCATATTTATTTATTTATTAAAGAGAGAGGGAGAGATCCATACGCAGGGCCTCTAGCCACTGCAAATAAACTCCAGATGCATATGCCACCATGTGCATCTGGCTCACGTGGGTTCTGGTGAGTTGAACCTAAGTCCTTAGGCTTCACAGGAAAGTGCCTTAACTGCTAAGCCATCTCTCCAGCCCCTAGAAATGCATATTTTTAAAGATAAAACAAAAGTTTTTTTTTTTTTTTTTTTTTTTTGGTTCTTCGAGGTAGGGTCTCACTCTGGTCCAGGCTAACCTGGAATTAACTATGTAGTCTCAGGGTGGCCTCGAACTCTCAGTGATCCTCCTATCTCTGCCTCCCAAGTGCTGGGATTAAAGGCAAGTGCCACCACACCTGGCTACAGTTTTTTTTTTTTTAAATAAATCTTAACTGTGCTCTCAAACAGAAAAAACACTCATATTATGACATGGGTAAATTATAACTCAGATGAAACTTTTGACCTACTCTCATTGATCAAAGAAACTAAGTAAAAAATATGTGCTTTAAGACTGAATTTGTATAAATAAATTACCAATCTGCACAAAGAAGATGAAGTGGAAATCTTCAATATACTCCTGATTTAGCTTCTAGAAGAGACTTTCAAGTAAAAATTGCAAAGATATTAATTTAATATAAACCCCATTATTATTATTAACAAATTTGCTACAAATGGTTTATGGAAAGATGGCATAGTATATATATTGAATGAATAAATAAATGAAAATTCATCCAGGCTTTAGAAGTCTTTATGACATCTCTCTGGACAATAAAATATAGATTTATATTTAATATAATTATGTATTAATTACATTCAAATAGTGCTGATTAACAGACAAGAAGTAAATGAATATTTTTTGAAATTTATTCATGTATTTGTACCTATGTATGCATGTGTGTATGGGTGCACCATGGGTCTTGCCACTGCAAACAAATGTCAGGTGCATGCTCCACTTTTTGTGATCAGCTTTATATGGATGCTCGGAAACTGAACTCAGGCCAGCAGGCTTTTCAAACAATCACCTTTAACCACTGAGTCATCTCCTCACCCAAGGAAGAATTTTTTTATGACCTATTCGAAATCTTAGCTTTGGCTTGACCAGCTAATATTTTTAACATGTAGGTGAAGATTTAGAGCAGATATCCCATCAGTTTTAAGGATGCTATGAAGGTAGAAAAAGAATAATTCAATCCAATTCCCACAAACATTTATGGATTTCCACCAGGAGCTGTTAGATGTTAGGGTACAAATATGATTGCAACACATAGGTCTTGCTATAAAGAAACACCAAGCATTACTGGGGAAAAACATATAAATATATAATTTCAACATAATAAAGTAAGAAAAAGAGACATAGAGTATTATAACAAAAGAAAGCTACTAATTTATTCTGGGAGTTTAGGGATATATTAGATGAAATGATATCTAATGTAATTTTTCAAAGATGAATAAAAGGCAGGACTTCCAGTTTGAGGTAACAAAGAGCATGAACATGAGTTTCTTAGACTCAAGAAAGGCAATGATGAAGCTGAGTGTGGTGGCTCATGCCTATAATTTCAGCACTCAGTAGGCTGAGGTAAAAGTTTTTCTATGAGTTTGAGGACAGACTGGGCTACAGAGTGAGTTCCAAGTGAGCCTGGGCTAGAGATTGCTCAGTGGTTAAAAGTACTTGCTTTCAAAAACTTGTTGGTCTGGGTTTGATTCCCGAGTACCCATGTAAAGCCAGATGCACAAATTGGCACAAGCATCTGGAGTTTGCAGTGGCAAGAGGCCCAGTGTGATCATATTTATTTTCTCTCTTTCTCTTTCTCTTTCTCCTTGCAAATAATTAAATAATTTTTTTAAATAAGGAAGGAGGACAGGCTGACCAACTACGATGGAAGTTAGGGGTAAGTAATAAAGTGTAATGAGATACGCAGCAGGATGTCAGGCTGACAGGTCACCCAGGACCAGGTAGTGTAAAGTACTATATAACATAAAGACATTGAATCTTACCCTAAAGGCCATAGGGAGCCATTCAAAAAGAATGGCATATGCATGTATCTATTTTATTTTAGTTTACTCTTCCTACAGCATACAAAAATGGAAGGCAAGGGTTAGGTGGGCATTTCAGTCTTTTTGAGTGAGAAGTAATGATAAGCATGGGCTGGGATTAGGACAAGTAGAGATATAAAGCAGTATGTCAGCTTGAGAATCATTTAGCAGGTAAAAGTTATCATGACTGGATAATAGACTCCACAGAAGAAATTTTAAGAGGAAGATATCAAATCTGAAGCACTGATTTCTGGAGTATATAACTGATTGAATGATATTTGAATTTATTTGAAGAGGAACTTCATATGTTAGGGAGATTAATAAAAGTGCTTAATGAGTACAGGAATATTTCTTTTATTTGCTGATATAGTTCTAGCACCTGCAATTCCATTTCGAGTTATTTTACCTAGAGAAATATATAACATGTTCTTTGGGAAATGCATATGAGACTGCATGATAGCATAGCTCACAAGAACAGGGAAATGAAACAAACCAAATATCCACTAGGAGTACTTGATACTCCCTAGCACCTAATATGACTGTAGTTCTGTAATGGATATCCTGAATAGAGAATAGTAACAGAGACAATTATTTAAAGAATTGACAATTGAGTTGTCAAGGTGTTTCCATGGCCTCTGGAATTTCTGGGTTTTCCTATCCATTAAGATGTAAAAGCCAATTTGATATACCAGTTTGTGTGCAGGGGCAATATGCACCCCATGGTCTTTCTTTTATTTGGGTCTTTTATTAGTCACTTTCAGTTTTAGTTTCTTAGGTTCTTATGAATTTCCAATGTCTTCATTTCCTTCTGGAGACTCTAACTAAGAATCAACAGGAAGTTTCATTTAGTTCCATGTAACCATACAATGGAGGTCCCTCTTTCCTTGCACTTCAGTGGGGATCACTCTCATCTTAAATGCTAAAAAAAAAGGCATTACCTGCTGTTGCAGTCAGGTTTGCATTGCTTGTAGCACCCAACCAAGCAGCTTGTTGGAAAAAAGAGGTCTATTTTGGCTTACAGGCTCAAGGGGGAAGCTCCATGATGGCAGGGAAAAATGACGACATGAACAGAGGTTGGACATTACCCCCTGGCTAACAAAAGATGGACAATAGCAACAGGAGAGTGTGACATACACTGGCAAGGGGAAATTGGCTATCATACCCATAAGCCTGCCCCCAACAATAACACTGCCTCCTGGAGGTGCTAATTCCCAAATCTCCATCAGTTGGGAACCTAGCATTCAGAACACCTAAGTTTATGGGGGACACCTGAATCAAACCGCCACACCTGCCATGTAGTTTCAATGGAGAATCTTCCTGGTATAAGATGCTTCTCAGGTTTAGGGTTTCTTACCAATAACAGCCCTGTCTACTTTATAGGATCACTAGTTATTTTTTCCCAACCAAGTACATCTTGCTTTCTTAGAGTAAACTGTGCATATACACAACTAACCATGCAAGTGAACTCTCATATCCATAGGCCCTCTAATATTTCAGGGAAAAGGATTATATAACAGCAAGGATCACTGGAGGTCATTTTGGAATTCTGCCTATTAATCACAAGTATCAAGTCACAGATTCACAAAGTACTATAACCCAATGCAGAATAAATTTAAAGAAAACCTCTTCTGAATTGATGTACAGGATGATTCCATTTCCTAATGTTGAAGTTACTTTCACATTGCTGGGACAACACACCTAATCAAAAGCATCTGATGGGAGGAAATGATTTACTTTGGCTTCCAGTCAAGGGAAGTTTCATGATGGCAAGGAAAGCATGGTACAGCAGAACTGGGCTTCATTTTTTTGTCATAGTAGCTGACAGAAAGTAGCAAGAGAGTGAGCTAAGCTTTGGCAAAGGAGGAGCTGGCTATAATACCCCAAAGCCCACCCCCAGAAACATACCTCCTCCAGAAAGGTTCCACCTCTCAAATCGCCACCAGCTGGGAACAGAGCATTGAAAATACATGAGTATATAGGGGACATCTGATTCAAATCACCATACCTAACTATTGTGAACAGAGCAGAAATGAACATAGATGATCAAGCATTTCTGTAGTAGAATATAGAATCCTTTGGGTATATGATCAGGAGTGGTATTTTTGATTAGCATGAATAAATTTTGCATGTTAATAAGATTCAGTGTGATATTTCCACACATGGATAGTGTGCAGTGGTGAAATACAATCTTCCTTTATCTATTTTCCCTCATGCATACACCCTTCCAAACCTCAGTCATTGTTCTATATTCAGGTTGATTGTATTTAGGTTCCACATATGAGAGAGAACATGCATCTCACTTAACATCATGATCTTCTTCCAAATGACAGAATTTTATCCTAATTTGGCTGAAAAATAGTCCATTGTTTATATATACCACATTTACCTTATCTGTTGTTTATTGTCCAGTCTTCTAGGATGCTGTGCCATGGGTTATCGCACCTGCAAAGCAGGTTCCAGAATTTGCCAAAGAGAGGAGCCATATGTCAAGTTCTTCAAATGTCTAACTTTAAAAGCTTATTTCCATTAGCCATCCACTGGCACCATACAGCATCCAAGTCTCTGAATTGTGCTTGGCATCAACATGAAGATCATTTTGGTAAGAAATGTGTGGGGGCAGATTCTGCTGCTATGAAGGTGGGAGGGGCTCATGAGGTTCCACCCCTTTCCCAGTGATATACGCAGTTAATAGTTGATGGAGGAAACACTTATGAGCCTTGCCACTCCTCAAGGATTTATAGGTAGTAATCAGTTGCTAAGGGAAGGAATTACCCCCTGAAGATATATAGTCAGTTAAGGGTTGCTGAGGAGAGAGACATTTTCTTCAGTGATGTGGCTGCTTATAAGTTGCCCATGCTCCTATAAGTAACCCAATTAAATTCATTGGTTCACCAAGCTTTATGTGAATGAAGTAATTTCTTTGTTTATCTCCCCTGGAAAAGTTCCTATAGCAGTATGCTGAGATCAAATAGCTGACCGCCTAGCCCAACTATTGCTTAAAACTCATGATTAAAAACCTTGTTCCTCTGTCTTCTTCTGCGCTTCATCCATTGCCCTGTGGTCTAACCCATTATAAGGATTTCAGGAAACTCTGTAAGGGAACCATCTTGGGCCAGCTGGAAGAAAATCCTGAGAGCTGCTGCTGCTGCACTATGTGCACCTTCTGGCCAGCATGTCTTCTTGTCAGGGCCTCAGCTGCTGCACTAACTCCTTTCCCACTTTGTCTGTACTCCTCTTCTTCATCCTGATGCTCCTTCCCACCTAGAAAGCTGCCTAGCCACCAGAAGCCCTCCATTCCCAGGGCCACCCCAACAACTGTACCATACAACTACTCTGAAATATTTCAGTATATTGTTATTGGACATGTGGGAGTAGGAAAATCTTGCTTGTTTCATCAATTTATGGAAAAAATATTGCTGATTGTACTCACACAGTTGGTGTTGAATTTGATTAAAAAAAAACTAAAGTTAGTGGCCTTTTCTTATATCACAAATCTACATTCAATATATATATATGTATATACATACATATATATATATTTGTGATATAGCAGGACAGGAACAGTTCAGAGCTCTTACATTAAGCAACTTACAGAGGAGCTGCAGGTGCACTTATAGTACATGATATCACTAGAAGAAGTACATATAACCACTTATGTAGCTAGTTGACAGAGTCAAAAAAACTCACCAATCCAAATGCTACCATAATTTTCATAGGAAATAAAGCAAGTTTAAGAAGCCAAACAATTTGCTGAAAAAAATTACTTAATTGTTCCTTGAAGCAGGTGGAGAAAACCCTCCTGGGGGTAACCACTGCTTCATTCTCTAGCTGTGTATATTTGAATTCTTCTTAGATTCCACATGTAAGTGAAATCATAACATAATTTTCTTTCTGTGCTTGGTTTATTTCACTTAGCATTGTGACTTGCAGATTCATCAATATTATGGGTAATGGTGGGATCACATTATTTATTTATTTATTGTGTGTGTGTGCGTGTGTGTGTGTGTGTGTGTCTGTCTGTCTGTCTATCTATGGGTATGTGCATGCCGTGGCACATGTATGGAGGTCAGAGAACAACCTCAGGGTGTTTGTCCCCTTCTTGAGACAAGGTCTCTCTTTGTTTGTTTGCTTCTAGGAAGGACAATCTAGTTGGCTGATGAGCTTTGGGTTTCTTCTGGCTCAGCTTCTCACTGCCATAGGCACATTAGGATTACAGGCACATGTACCACTTTATGTATAGCTCTTGTGAGTACTGAGGGCAAAACTAGGGTCATCAGGCTTGTGGAGCAAGTGCCATTAACTACTAAGCCACCTTCCCAGCCCCTATTTATTATTTTGTAAAAACATGTCTCACTAGGTAGTTTAAGCTAACCTAGAACTCACTATATAGCCCATTTTGTCCTCAAACTGATGATCTTCCTGCCTCGGCTGCCTGAGTACTGGGATCGAGCTAGATTATCTTTTGAAAAGATGAATAATATTGCAATTTCTTCATTTGCCATCAACAGACACTTAAGTTATTTCCACACACTGACTATGGTGATTAATACTGGGGTGACTAGAGGAATGAAGATATGTTTGCAAGGATGACTTTTCTCTTTTGGATATACACCCAGAAAAAAAAAGAGAATGAAATGGAACCTTTAATAGGTACCACACACAAAATTCATCTCAAAATGGGCAAAAGTTCTAACATTATAGTGTTAGGAAAAGCTCTTTGATGTTGGTCTGGTTAATGATATTTTAGATACAAAAGCAAAAATAAATAAATGTCCTACATCAAAATAGCAAAGAAAATAAACACAATGAGAAGGGAACCTATGGGTCAGAAAATATTTGTAAAGCACATATCTGATAATAAGTTACTATTCTAAATTCATTAAAGAAACTCATAACAAAATAGGAACAAAATACATAATCCAAATAAACATGGGCAAAGGATCTAAATAGACAGTTCTTCCAAAAAACATAAAAATGGCCAACAGGTATATAAAAAGATGGTCAGCATCATTTATCATCAAGGAAATGTAAATTAAAACCACAATAAAATACAACCTAGTACCTATAAGGATATTATTACCAAAAAATAAGAAATAAAAAATTTTGGTGAGAGTGTGGGTATAAAGAAACTCTTGAAAGATACTGGTAGGAATATAAGTTAGTATACCCATTATGGAGAAATAAATAACAGAGTAAGTACTCCTTTATTGTATGCTTTTAGACAGTTTCCAGGAAACTAAAATGGTTTTGTCTAGTTTTATAATTGTTTTCATGGGAGAGAATGTACTAAGCTCATTCTGGCTTTGCTGAAGTCTCACATCCAGATTCTCAAGGCTACACTTAAAAATGGTGATGTTAAGGCTAGTGTGGTGGCACACATCTTTAATCCCATCACTTGGGAGGCAGAGGTGGGAGGCTCACCATGAATTTGAGGCCACCCTGAGACTACATAGTGAATTCCAAGTCAGCCTGGGCTAGAGTGAAATCCTACCTTAAAAAAACAAACAAACAAAAAAAGTGATGTAGTGTAATGAGGTTGAATGATTTGGGTTCATGTTCTAGCTCTTAAAATCTATGATCATTAGTTTCATTGCCCTTAAAATGAGAATAATATTGCATAGTGAAAGTCAAGTATAGATAAAGTATTTTGCTTATTTAGCGTCTCATAATGCGGATAAGCCTTAGTTTATTAAGCTAGTATTTCATTCCTCCACTACTAAACATTTTGTCTTAGTTGCTACTTTTTTGCTATAACAAACAGTGTCATGAATATCCTTGCATGCACTTCCACATGTGTGTCAGTTTCTATAAGATAAGTATGCAAGAGGTGAATTCCTGAGTCAATAAATAAATACGCACATTTTAAATTAATTTCATAGAAACTTCCAGACTGCCATACAGTATGGATTTAAGAATGTATACTCAGCCGGGCGTGGTGGCGCACGCCTTTAATCCCAGCACTCGGGAGGCAGAGGTAGGAGGATCGCCGTGAGTTCGAGGCCACCCTGAGACTCCATGGTGAATTCCAGGTCAGCCTGGGCTAGAGTGAGACCCTACCTTGAAAAACCAAAAAAAAAAAAAAAAAAAAAAAAGAATATATACTCAATCAGTATTTATGAGGATGCATTTCCCCACATCTTTGAAAACACTCCTTTTGTTCAAACATTAAAAACTTTCATCACTCTGGGGCTGGGGAGATGGCTCAGTAGATAAAGTGCTCACAGCTCAAGCCTGAGTAATGGAGTTTGATAGTCTCCAGACCCTACATAAAAAGCCATAACAGGCTTCTGTAATCCCAGCACTTTAATGGCAGAATGGGAGCTGGAGACAGGAGAATTTCCTGGAAGCTGTTGACCAGTACAACAAAAAGAACATCAACGAGATGGAGAGAAATCCTGTCTCAAATGAGGTGGACTGGTAAGAACCAACCTGAAAGGTATCCTCTGAAGCTCATACACATGCTGTGGTATGCATGTACCTCCACTCATACACACATATACATGTGTATAATACACATATACATACCCAAACACAAAGAAATAAATATTTAAATTTTCATAACTGATAAATATAAAATGGTATTCTGTTTTGGTTTTAATACTCATTCCTTTGATTACATTAAGGGAAGGTTCATGTATTTATTGATCACTTCTGATGACTTTCCAATTGGTATTCAGACATTTATTAATCATTTAATTTTATCTTTTATTTTGCTTTGAAGATTGAACCCAAGGCTTCATACCTGCTAGTCAGGTGTTCTGCCACTGAGCCACACTCCCAGCCTAATGAATCCAGCTCAGAGATTTATTCTACATGCTGTAAATTAGTATTTTTGTGTTACAAATATTTTTCCTGATTCTTGTCTTTAAGTTTGTTTTTATATTGTACACAATAATAGATTTTCATCTTTTCATGATTTTTTGGCTGAGTTGATCAATATATAATATTGCATATATATAATTTCAACATTGAAGAATTGCTAAACTAATACAAAGACATCTTGCATACCCTCTATCCATTTAGATATATCTCTAGGCTTTTTATATAAATTCTTGCATTGTTTTGTATATCAGCACCATACCATTTCCAGTATTAGAAATTCTAAAAGGGCTACTATGCTCTATTGCTCTGGTTTCTTGGTAGAAGTCATTTAGAGAGAATTCTTTTTTTTTTTTTTTTTTTTTTTTTTTTTTGGTTTTTCGAGGTAGGGTCTCACTCTAGCCCAAGCTGACCTGGAATTCACTATGGAGTCTCAGGGTGGCCTCGAACTCACGGCGATCCTCCTACCTCTGCCTCCCCAGTGCTGGGATTAAAGGCGTGCGCCACCACACCCAGCTTAGAGAGAATTCTTTTGGCTACTGACATTTTAGTTTTCTGAGATAAGTTTTTGTTTGTTTGTTTGTTGTTTTTCAAGGTAGGGTCTCACTCTAGCTCAGGCTGACCTGGAATTCACTATGTAGTCTCAAAGTGTCTTCAAACTCATGGTGATCCTCCTACCTCTGCCTCCCAAGTGCTGGGATTAACAGTGTGCACCACCACTCCAGGCTAGAGATAAGTATTTTTGAATAATGTGTTCTTTTCCTTAGAACTGCAATGTGCTAACACTGTGATGCGCTTTGGTTATGTTTGGCTTCGAGACCACTGCCGTTCAGCTTCATGCTATAACTCCAAGACTCATCAACGGAGCCTAGACACAGCCAGTGTGGATTTATACATCAAGCCAAAGTCCATTCGCCTGGATGAGACCACATTCTTTTTCACTTGTAAGTATATAGAACAGTTGGCCTTCTGTAGGGGTAGTTTGAAGAACAGTTATTTTATTTCTAAAGATGCCCTTTCCAAAATGGGAAATTCTTTCAGATAATTTTTGCCTTACTTTGGAAGCACTTTGTTGGAGAACCTTTAATTTTTTTTCTTCAGAACTAACACCATATAGAGACTGAATACTTTCCAAGATAGGAAACAATGGCAAGAATTTCTGTTTTCACCACTCTTTATTTATTTATTTGCTTATTTGTTTTGTTTTGTGTTTTTTATTTTATTTATTTATTTGCAAGCAGAGAGAGATAGAGAGAAGAGAGACAGATAGAGAATGGGCACACCAGGGCCTCTAGCCACTGCAAATTAACTCCAGATGCATGTGTCACCTTGTGCATCTGGCTTATGTGGGTCCTGGGGAATCAAACCTGGGTCCTTTGGCTTTGCAGGCAAATGCCTTAACCACTAAGCAATCTCTCCAGCCCTTGTTTTGTGTTTTTGAGACAAAATCTTACTATGTAGCTTAGGCTGGCCTAACTTACTATATAGCCCAGGCTGGCCTCAAAATAGGGATCCTCCTGCCTCAGCTTCCTGATTGCTAGGATTATAGTTATAAGAATTAGCATATAAATTATAGGTGTAAGAGTTATCATTATTAATCAGTAAAATATTTATATTTATAATTTCTATTTTAATGTATTTTATTTTTTTCCTAAAAGGGCCAGATGGTCATGTGACTAGATATGATTTGGACTGGCTGATGAAAAATAGCTATGAAAGTCAGAAACAAAAAGTTATCCAGCCTAGAATATTATGGAATGCTAAAATCTACCAACAAGCCCAAGTTCCATCTGTAGATTTCCAGCATTTCTTAGACACCAATGAGGGGCTGAAGAAGTTTCTACAAAACTTTCTGCTCTATGGAATTGCATTTGTAGAAAATGTCCCTCCCACTCAAGAGCACACAGAGAAATTGGCAGAAAGGATCAGCTTAATCAGGTAACTTATTAGCTTTCTGAAATCCACAATAATTTATTTCTAGAGAATGAGCACTAATAAAAAATGTAAAAGAAAAAAAAATAAAAAATGTAAAAGGTTACCTTTGTTTTAAATACAGAATATTTTTTGGTCTAAATATGGGGGTATTCCAACTTACAGTATCTTGAGGGCTGAATTTCTAATTTCCTTTTTAATCATTTATGTATTTATTTATTTGAGGTGGGAGAGAGTATGGGCATGCCAGGACTTCTTAAAACTGCAGAGGAACTCCAGACACATGCACCACGTGGGTACAGGGCTAGCAGGCATTGTAAGAAAGTGCCTTTAACCACTGAGCAATCTTCCAAGCCCTGTATTTATAATTTCTGAAGACACTTATATGTTAAATATAATGAAGACTTTAAAACTATCGGTATATTTTTCTCTCCTTCAAGTTAGAGTCATCACTGTACACTAAAAAGAGCTAGTTAGAGTCATTGTTGTACACTAAAGAAAACTGAAAAGTAATCTGAGTTGGACAAAGTAGTTGTGTGATCATAGGTAGGTCCATTACATACACACACACACACACACACACACACACACAATCTCTCAATGCCCTGGATTTTCCCATCTGTTCAAAAGAACTATAGTGTCTAAAGATCCTCCAGTTTGATCTTCTGTGATTCTTAAGTCTTGATTAAAAGATTAGTTATTAATACTTCATTAAAACATTATATGCAGTTAGTCAGCATATTTGTACCCACTGTCTTTTTTTTATCATTATAATAACCCTTTTAGTTGTGTTTTACTTCCTGTTCCACTGATGGGTAACTAATGCTAAGATACAAAAAGTGACTTCCCCGGGATTTCTCTAATAGTAAGCAGTAGAACTGAGATTTAAATATTAAAGTTTCCTAGCCGGGCATGGTGGCGCACGCCTTTAATCCCAGCACTTGGGAGGCAGAGGTAGGAGGATTGCTGTGAGTTCAAGGCCACCCTGAGACTCCGTAGTGAATTCCAGGTCAGCCTGAGCTTGAGTGAGACCCTACCTCGAAAAAACAAAAAAATAAAATAAATAAATAAATAAATAAATATTAAAGTTTTCTGATCTTAAACATGTTTTTTTTTTTCTTTTTTTCAAGGTAGGGTCTCACTCTAGCCCAGGCTGACCTGGAACTCACTCTGCAGTCCTAGGCTGCCCTTGAATTCACAATGAGTCTCCTACCTCTCCCTCTCAAGTGCTGGGATTAAAGGCATGCTCCACCATGCCTGGCTTAAATATAGTTTTCTTTTCATTACTATTCTACATTTCTAGTATTAAATGTGACATAAGCCTATGTCATTATAATTTCCTTTTATTTAATAAGACCCAGATAGAATTCATTGTGTCACCAAGAGCATGCTGTATCATTTGTTGGTACAGCATAATCAATAGCATTTCTGAGCTATTCAGTTTGAAATGCAATGTGAAAGCTCTCTAGTAAAAGAAACTGCTGGTAAGCAACAAATTGAAAGGGCTTGGAAACTTTTAGTTCAAAAGGAAGAACATTTCCTTTTTACATTTGGGTTCAGAGAACTCTGAAAGCTAAATAATTAAAGTGACCTTTAGTCAGATCTGAGCCCACTGGGAAAATAAGACATCAAAACTTATGATATTTCAAGAAGAAATACAATTCACATGAAATTTTTGTAACAAAAATATCCTTTTTTCCTTATTCTTCAATGTCCAAATAATAAGTGATGACCTATAATTAATCACTTTTATCCGAATGTTATGGAAACTCTTCAGTCACCCTTGAAAATTAGATTATCTAAGATATCAGAAAGACAGTAAGTTAAATTATCACTTACAACAAGAAGCTGAATCATCTATTTCTATAAAAGGAAAGTAAACACAGAAAATAGCCTTGAATAAAAAGACTATTAAAAGTAACAAAATGTGATGATTCCCTAAACTTTCAGAATATATTATGCTTCCATTGTTTTCCTCTCCAGTTTCTACAGTATTAATTAGTGACAGAATTTTCAGCACTGATGTTGTACTTAACTCTCACTTTCACCTTGTAGATAGAAATCTGGAACCAAAAATAAAAACTATTGTTACTTGGGACTAACTAAAGTAACTATAGGAAACAGTTTTGAAATATGAAGGAAATATTCAAATAGCTTATAGTTCTTTTATAGTTCTTTCTTTATTTCATTTGACAGAGAAACCATATATGGAAGAATGTGGTATTTTACTTCAGATTTTTCCAGAGGTGACACTGCGTATACCAAGCTAGCACTGGATCGACACACTGACACTACCTATTTCCAAGAGCCCTGTGGGTAAGTATATTAGTAACATAGTATCCTTGCTGATGGAATCATAGTTTTTAAATCAATTTACATTCTATTTGAACCATGTTCATATCAACTTCTGTGGACTTGTAGGACTGTTTCTTTCTCTCCTCCTAGAAACATAGTTGTTCTAAAATACCCTTCAGTCTTCTTCAAATTTACAAGAATAAAATTTTGAATGTAAACCTAACACAGAGAGAGAGAAAGGAGATAGGGAAGGAAGGACGGAGGGAGGGAGGGAAGGAGGAGAAGAAAGGAATGAAAGGGAAAGGGAAGGAGGAAATTGCAGAAAGAAAGAGAGAAGGAAAAAAGAAACAAAGTGACTTGCTGTCTGTAGTCTGAGCTGTCCTGTTGTGGAACTCACTGTATAACCCAGGCTGGCCTTTAATTCAGCAATCCTCTTGCCTCAGCTTACCAAGTGCTAATATTATAAGCATGAGACACCATACCTAGCTATAGTTTACTCAAAGTATTTATTTACAACTTAACAAAGATTGTTGGCTAACCATAAGTTTTAGAATTTAAATTTTCTTGAATTTAATTACTGTCATATTGAAAGGGGGTCTATCTTGCACATACTGCTGTTTTTAAAAGATGGTATTGATAAGAATTTGAATCTAAATTACAAGCAGTGGGAGAGATGGAATGACAAAAAAAAACCAAAAACCTTTTTTCACAGAAAATCTGTAGCAAATGCTCCACAAATGGCATATACTGTATTTAACCACCCTATTTTCTGCTACTTATTAGATATCTCTGTGGTTGTTATTTTGTGGTTTTTGATCTTCTGCATATAGATGATAAGCCTGAAATAAAGATATTAGGAAAGTGAGTACACATGCACATATGGACTTTTGTCAATTGAGTATTGTTATATTTATCTCCTTTAAGAATCTGGAACTTAGCTTTTAGAAACCCTTCTCAATGTTATAAATATATGGAGACACCAAGAGCCCTACATCCTAATTCTAGGAAATGCAGAAGGAAGAAAAACGAAATGGAGCTGGACAAAGGTTGAGGTTTAAGACTGACTAGCTTTTAAACCCGTGACCAACACCAGATATAAGCAACTGTTTTCCACTTGCTTTTACCTTGTTAAATCAATAGCAGAGGCCAAGTAATTTAGCAACATAATAATAGTGGTGAAGAATTAAGGCCATGATATCAACTAGACCTTTATTTACATCCCAGCTGATTATCAACATATCTGATTATGTATTGTTAGCTTTGTGATCTTGAGCAAATAACTTAAAATCTCCATGCTTCAACTTCTTCATCTGTAAAATAGGACTAGCAATACAACCTATCCATTAGTATTGCTAAGGGATTAAATTAGATGATATAGTTAAACATTCTTTCTCCCTACTATTCCCCTCTCCCCAGTCTCTTTCTGTTTTAGGATGTGTGACACATTTCTTTGAGCAAGGCTCCACCTCCTAAAGGTTCCACAACTTCCCAAACAGTGACACCAACTAGAGATTAAGTATTCAAACATATGAGGCTATAGGGGGCATTTCACATTCAAACCACCACAGAGGGGAAATCAATTAGGAAATGGGATTTAATTAAAAGAAAATGGGGGCTGGAGAGATGGCTTAGTGGTTAAGTGCTTGCCTGTGAAGCCTAAGGACCCTGGTTTGAGGCTCAATTCCCCAGGACCCACATAAGCCAGATGCACAAGGTGGCACATGCATCTGGAGTTTGTTTGCAGTGGCTGGAGGCCCTGGTGCACCTCCCCCTTTTCTCTCTCTGTCTGTTGCCCTCAAATAAATAAATAAATAAAAATAAACAAAAAATAAAAGAAAATGACACAAGTACGTTCAGAAATCATTTCTCATATAGAATTACAGAATTTTGTTATGTTCTTTTTTTAAAGTATTTACTCTTCTTTCCCTTGTTTAGCATCCAAGTGTTTCACTGTCTTAAGCATGAAGGAACAGGTGGTAGGACATTATTAGTGGATGGATTCTATGCAGCACAACAGGTACTTCAAAAGGCACCTGAGGAATTTGAACTCCTCAGCAAAGTTCCATTGAAGCATGAATATATTGAAAATGTTGGAGAATGTCACAACCACATGATTGGGGTTGGGCCAGTCTTAAATATCTACCCGTGGAATAAAGAGCTGTATTTGATCAGGTGAGTGCTAAGGAACTATCCTCCAGTATTTATCATATGTTAACCTCATAATGTAATGATAATTCCTAATTTCTTGTACCTGCCAGATTTCAATTTTGCTATTCTATAACTTTTATTTTGAATTTATATTTTAATTGGAAAATAAATAATCCAATAGCAAAAGAATAATGCATTTTGTATTGGTAGGTGTTGGAGGTAGCATTTTTTAAATGAAAATATCAGATGAGCATGGTGGCACACACCTTTAGCACTCAGGAGGCTGAAGTCGGAGGATCACTGTGAGTTTGAGCACATTCTGGGACTGCAGAGTGAGTTCTAGGTCAACCTTGGATAAAGTGAAACCCTGCCTCAGAAAACAAAAATAAGGGGCTAGAGAGATGGCTTAATGGTTTAGGCACATGCCTGCTAAGCGTAAGGACCCAGGTTCGATTCTCCAGGTACCACATAAGCCAGATGCACATGGTGGCTCATGCATCTGGAGGTTTTTACAGTGGCTAGAGGCTGTGGTGTGCCCATTCTCTCCCTCCCTCTCTCTCTCTCCCCATCTCTGTCTCTAATAAATAAATAAATAAAAATCTTTTAAAAATAAAAAAGAAAGTATCTACTAAAATGAAAAACCAAAGGCATGATGACAATTATATTTATGTCTATAGCTCAGGTATATGCAAAGTTCCTTGCCAATGTACCCAGTTGACTCTTAGATATCACCACTTAGACACCTTGGAAAACATACAATGTGTCATGTTCAAAATTAAACTCAGTCTCTACTCACGTTTAAGCCTGCCTCTCCCTTTGTTCATCCACATTTTATTCAATGACACCACCTTCTACCAAGTTGCCCAAATCAAGACAAAAAAAATTTTAATTTTTCCCTCTCCCTCACAATATGCAACCAAATCTTACCATCTCTACTTCTTTTTTTTTTTTTAGAGGTAGGGTCTCACTCTAGCCCAGGCTGACCTGGAATTCATTATGGAGTCTCAGGGTGGCCTCGAACTCACGGCAATCCTCCTACCTCTGCCTCCCGAGTGCTGGGATTAAAGGTGTGCGCCACCACACCCGGCGACCATCTCTACTTCTAGTTTTTCTCAAACCACCCACTGCTTTTTATATGCTACTTTTTTTATTAATTAGTTTTGTGCTCAGCGAATACAGTCAATTTGGTAGCATTGTTAGGCTCATCCATGTCTTACCCCCTCCCCCTGGCCCCTCCTTGTTGAGGTATATGGGTCATGCATTCTGGAGTTAGCCCATAGTTATGGGTAGGATAAATGTCTCTGCATATCATGACCCAACGTGTGGCTCTGACATTCTTTCCGCCCCCTCTTCCACAGCCCTCTTGATAGTACCATTGCTAAAGTCTTATAACTAATCTTGCTTTCACCATCTCCAACTTTAAGCTGTAACTAGAGAAATTTTCTGAAATACAAGTCTTATTGTGTCTTTCCCTGATTAAGATCCTACATCTGCTGAGTATCTTCAGAGAACCAGAGTTATCCTCATGACAAATTCTACATGAGCTCACCACTTCTTATTCTTATTGCTTCATCTCCTACAACTTGTATTTTCCGCACAAATTCTGCCCTAGATATACCAAAGTACTTTGGGTTACTAAAGCCAGTTATTTTCCATCTCACAGCCAAGACTGGCTATGCTGTTTTACTTCTACTTATGCCATGCTAATTCCTACTGTGAACTAATTCATAATCATTTATAAATATTTCCTGATCATCTACTAAGACCCCAGATACTGTGTGTGATCCTAGAGATGTAACTCTGAGAAAAAAATATGCTAAAGTTCATTGCTTTCATGGAATTCTCATCCTAATGGAAAGATACCATTAACAAAAAGAACAAATATATAATATTGCAAATGTTGGTGAGTACTAGAGGAAAATAAGACAAGAAAAAAGATATAGAATACAGAGGCATCTTGGAAATAGTTGCAAATGTCTTAAATGACAGGATTTCATTATGTTTGATTGTTTTTTTGTTTTGTTTTTTGTTTGTTTGTTTGTTTGTTTTGTTTTGTTTTGTTTTTGAGACAGGGTCTCATGTATCCCAGGGTAGATGACCTTAAATTCCTGATGCCCCTGCCTTCACCTCCCAAGTGCTGAGATTATAGGCATGCACCACCATGTCATGTTTTCTTTTTTGCTTACTTGTTTGCTTTCATTTATTAAAAGGATTGTTTCATTTTTCTTGTGGCTGACAAATATTCCATTGTATATATGTCCCACACTTTCTGTATCTGTTCATTCATTAGTGGACACTTAAGTGTTATCATTCTTGACTAATGTGAATTGTGCTTGAAATGAATATGGGAGTGTAAATACATCTTCAATAGACTGATTTTATTTCCTTTGGATATATACTCAAGAGTGGGATTACTGGTTATCAGTTCTATCTAAATTTTTCTGAGGAACTTCCAAACTGTTTTCTATAATGGCTATGCTAATTAACATTCCCACTGTGTGCATGGGTTTCTCCACTGTTCCTTGGACACTTATTAAGCAAGATGATTTCATTTTGGTTTTTATTTGCATCTTCCTGGTGCTGTGGTGATATTCAAACATTTTTTATACCTGTTGGTCATTTTGGATATCTTCTTTTGAGCAATGTCTATTAGGTCTGTATCAGACAGCTTCAGGTTCACTGAGATGAACTTCTAGACCAGGCACAGTTATGGAGGAAGGAATATTTATTGAAACTTACAGAGCCAGGGGAACTTTCATAATGGCAGAAGAAGTTGGCCTGCTTTCATAGGACCAAGCAGAGAGATGGAAGCATAAGCCTAAAAGTCAAAAGCCACACAACACAGTGCACTTCAGGAACTCCAGCTAGGCACACTTTGTATATCTTTAGATTGAAATCTGAAACCCACCACCACACCTTAAGATCTGCCCAGTGACACTGCCTCCATCCAGGTGGCTGCAGATGCAAACTACAAACTAATAAAAAAAAAATATGTTGGGGGCCATCTAGTCAAACCACCACATTCTGTCCGTGGCCCCCAATAGATTTATAACCATCACACATTGTAAATTGTACTCAGTTCAATTTCAAAGAACCCCACAGTCTTGACCAATTTAAGACAGTAAGTCCTGTAAAATCAAACAAGTTAAATACTTCCAACATATAAAAGCCTTGAACTCATTATGGTCCTCCTACCTCTGTCTCCTGAGTGCTGGGACTAAAGGTGAGTACCATCACACCCAGCTCATTTTCCTACATTTTTTGATGAAGGAAGGTATTGTTTGTTGCTATAAACTTCCCTCTTAGAACGAATTTCTTGTCCCCCATAGGTTTTGGTGTGTTGTGTCTCCACCTTCATTTATTTCAATAAAAGAATTAGCCGGGCGTGGTGGCGCACGCCTTTAATCCCAGCACTCGGGAGGCAGAGGTAGGAGGATCGCCGTGAGTTCGAGGCCACTCTGAAACTCCATAGTGAATTCCAGGTCAGCCTGGGCTAGAGTGAGACCCTACCTCGAAAAACCAAAAAAAAAAAAAAAAAAAAAAAAAAAAAAAAAAAGAATTAAAATTTCCATTTTAAGGGACTGGAGAGATGGCTTAGCAGTTAAAGTACATGCCTGCAAAGCCTGAGGACACAGGTTTGATTCTCCAGGTCCTACATAAGCCAGATGCATATGGTGGCACATGCGTCTGGAGTTCATTTGCAGTGACTAGAGGCTCTAGCATGCCCATTCTCCCTCTCTCTCTCCCTCTCTGTCTCTAATAAATAAAAATAAATCTTAAAAAATCCATCTTAATTACTTCCTAGATCCATTGATTGTTCATAAGTTTGTATTTTTATAATTTCTAAAGGCTTGTTTTTGATTTCTAATTTTCTTACATTCTGGTCAGAAAGATATTTAATATGATTTCATTATTTTTAATTTATTGAAATTTGCTTCATGATTTACCATTTGGTGTATTCTCAAGAATGTTCCATCTCATGAAAAATAAATAGGTATTCTATAATTATTGGGTAAAATGTTTCCATAGTTACTTATTATGTCTGTCTAATGGTCTAGGGTGAAATTTATTTTGATGCTTCTTTGTTGACTTTCTATCTAGATGAGTTGTCCATTGGTAAAAGTAGTCTACTTTAGATCTATTAATACTTCCTTTATTTATTTGAGTGCTCAAGCTCTTATGTCACAATGTTGTACCTACCTCCCCTTTGTTCTCCCGAGCAGACAGTAATACTCTCCATATTGTGCTTCCTGGGATTAGGGTGGCAATGTGGTGGGCAGTCCTGTGACTACCAAGGCTACAATGTTGGGTCACTCTTGGAGTCCACAACCTGCTAAAACCAACCCAGCATTAGAGTAGAGGCAAGGTTCATTCTTCTATGAGTTTCCTTTTGCTGAGGTGTACTTATGGTCCAAGGCCACTTTAGCCAGCCAAGATGATGTTGACCAGACACAAGTCTGATCACCTTGGGTTATGTATCTCTACCTGGAATCAGAGTGGGTCCAGAGGTTACATCTTCAGGTGCTGGCCCAGGAGTGGTGGTTTTAAAACCTACTCAGTGTTAAATTTTAAAATTGTTGTCACTGAGTTCCAACAGACAGTCAATATGGCCAGTTTCCTGCCCTACCCCCCCATGGGAGGGGCCTTGCTCCTCACACTGCTGGCCAAGATTGGGGTAATGTTGGTAGAAGTCACACCTAAGTCTCTTAAATTCAGGGATCTGTAGTCTCTGGGGCATGCAGGCCCATGCCACAAGTTGACAGCAATGCATGCTAAAACTCTGTCCTACTAGAACACAGGTCTTGGTGGAAGTGGATGGGAGTGCCCAGGCCCATTCCAAGACCAGCAATAGGCATGTCAAAATTTGAATCTGTCCCACTAGTTCACAGTTAACCTCATGATGCCAGGACAGGTCTATTGGTGGTCAGCAAGCTTTGGTCTGAATTTAAGATCTTTTGGATTCTGGCTGCTGCTAGTCTCACTCAGGCAGGCCTAATACTGAACTCCAAGGGTCTTACTCAGCTGCACATCAATTGATTTTTCAAATATTAAACTAATCTTACACTCCTTGGATAGGCTACACTTGTATTTATTACTGTGTGTGTGTGTGTGTGTGTGTGTGTGTGTGTGTTTACATGCATGAGCACATGTACAGGGTTCAGATCTTTAAGATAGAGTAGTTCAGGGCTGGAGAGATGGCTTATCAGTTAAGGTGCTTGCCTGCAAAACCAAAGGACCCAGGTTCGACTCCCCACGACCCACGTAAACCAGATACACAAGGGGGTGCACACATCTAAAGTTCATTTGCAGTGGCTAAAGGCCTTGGCACACCCTTTTTTTTCTCTCTCTCTCTCTCCCTTCTTCCCTGCCTATTTCTGTATCTCTCTCTCAAATAAATAAATAAAAATATTTTGAAAAAATCCTATCTCTTAAAAAGAAAGAAAGAGTAGTTCAGCCACTGGGTTGCAGAGAAATTCTCTGGTTTGGCCAGGCTGGATCTAATCTGGAGCTGCTGAGCATGCACTAGTCTGTCCAGCAACAGGCAGCCCAAGTATGTAGTGGTCATCTGACTGCTCATGACAACAGGGTTATTTCAAACTATATGGATTGCATACTGTAGTTATGAGGGGAGAGAACGTGAGCAAAGAATTTCTGCTCAGTGTTTGCAGGACAAAGGAAGCTGTGTACAGATAACAAAGGGGCTTGAATAGAGATTAAGCTGGCAGTTGTAGGCAGCAGATGCAAATAGGTGGCTGTAGACAGGCTGTGGTGGAGTGAGTGGGGGGGCTCTGGTTTGCCATGTCAGGAGAGCTATGGAAAAGTGCATTTGGAACCAAGCAGAGACTTCAAGTTCCCATAGGGACCATATTCTGGCCTAGAAGCTAAACTTGGCTCTACTAAATATTTTCTAACCCACGCCACAAGGCTTTGCCAGAAACTAAAGGCAAATCTTTTCCTTTTTCATGGTCCCTTCAGGGCCCTCTATAGAGAAAGTGTAACATGATACTTATTATAAAGGACAAATACTTAAAGAGATTCATACATCAAGATCACATATGAAGACTGAGGATGTAGCTTAGTTAATGGAATGTTTGCCTTGCATGCACAAAGCCCTGGGCTCAATCTATGCACTGCATAAACCATGGTAATACATGTCTTGTAAACCCAGTACTTGAGAGGATGCAGAAGGACCAGAAGTTCAAGGTCATTCTTGGCTACATAGCAAGTTCAGTCAGCCTGAGACCCTATCTCAAAAATGCATGTATACAGGCCAGGCATGAGAACATATGACTTTAATCCCATCACTTGGGAGGCAGAGGTAGGAGGATCGCTGTGAGTTCGAGGGCAGCCTGGGACTACAGAGAGTTCTAGGTCAGCTTGGGCTAGAATGAGACCCAACTTCCAAAAAAAAAAAAAAAAAAACCTGGGAGAGATAGCCTAGCAGTTAAGGCGCTTGCAGTTAAAGCACTTGTCTGTGAAGCCTAAGAACTCATGTTTGAATCTCAAGGTCCCACGTAAGCTAGATGCAGTGACACAAGCGCACAATGTCGCACATGCGCACAAGGGGGTCTGGAATTCGTTTACAGCAGCTGATGGCCCTGCTGCGCCTACTTTCTCTCTCTTTCTCTCTCAAATAAATTAAAACTATTTATTGGGGCTGGAGAGATGGCTCAGCAGTTAAGGTACTTGCCTGAGAAGCCTACCCACATTAAGCCAGATGTACAAAGTGGCACATACGCCTGGAGTTTGTTTGCAGCAGCTGGAGGCCCTGGCGTGCCCATTCTCTCCTCTGTCTCCCCCCTCCCTCTCTCTCTGTCTCTCTCTCCCTCTCTTTTTCTCCTTGCAAATAAATAAAAATATAAAAAATGCATACATACCACATCATCCTTAAAATGTAATGGTGAGTTACCTGGTTATAGTGTCTACTTCCTTCTGTTCCTATTACAATACTCAAGTGTTTGCTAGAATTTACCAGAGAAACAGAGAATAGAATTTGCTTGGGATTTTCTTCTATGTATAGAGGGTTGTAAGATTTTATGTTTTGTCTTTAATTAGTAGTTCTTTCAGGAAATGTGTACCTTTATCTGTTGTCAATTTATAGTCAAAGTCATTCATATTATTTTCATGTTTACAAACACTATAATGATATCAAATTCTTTCTATTAGTAATTGTCTTCTTCCTGCTGTCTAGTTAATGGGTTTTATCATTTAAAAGATTCACTCAAACACATCAAATACTTTATTCCATCCAATCTTTACTTGGAAAATCTTCATGAACTAATTAGAGGAATAGTGCTATTCACTTTTCTAGGTTCCCTTATCATATAAATGTCTGCTTTGTTTGCTTTTTATTATTTGAAGATCTCTCTTGGTTTGTATTAAAGCAGAAAAATGAAAAAATATATATACAATACTATGATGATGCAATTTTGTGCAAAGACCAAAACATCATTTTGCTAATTTGTAATAGACTTTACTGATTATTTCCTGCTGTTAATCTTAAAAATAACATCACATAATATAATATCATATAGGGCTTACTGGATAGCTAGTATGGTTGAATTGGTGAGCTCTGGGTTCAGGGAGAGACCCTGTTTTAAAAAATAAGGTAGGGGCTGGAGAGATGGCTTAGCAGTTGAGTACTTGCCTGTGAAGCCTAAGGACCCTGGTTCGAGGCTCGATTCCCCAGGATCCACGTTAGCCAGATGCACAAGGGGGCGCACGTGTCTGGAGTTCATTTGCAGTGGCTGGAAGCCCTGGCGCGCCCATTCTCTCTCTCGCTCTCTGCCTCTTTTTCTCTCTCTCTCTCTCGCGCGCGCTCTCAAATAAATAAACAAAAAAAATAAGGTAAACAGCAATTAAGGAAGAAAACCAGCATTAGCCTCTTGTCTCCACATGAACACACACCTGCACACATGAGCATACACATGCAAAAAATAAAAAGCTTTGTTAGCACAATCTATGTTGTCCTCCTCAGTTTGATGAGAAAGAAAAACAGATATTTCCCCAATGCTGCCAAAATCTTTGACCAATAAGTACTTTCTCCATGAAACGTGCTTCAGATAAAAACACCATGTGCTAAAATAGGAGAAATCAACTGGACCTTAATTCTACTCCCTTCCCCCAGATTTTGCAAAGAAAAACAAAATATGACCAGCAAGCAATGGAGTTCCTCTGTCTGATCCTGTATTCCTAAGAGAGTGTTGACTCACTGTCACTTCATCTGTAGAGCAGCAGTGGACACAGAGAAAGCATTGTCTAAAATAATTCAATAAACAATGAATGTCTTTATCCTGTGTCTGAGACCTTTATTTCTCATGGTTCCATGTTAGGTACAACAACTATGACCGGGCTGTCATCAATACTGTGCCTTATGATATTGTCCATCGTTGGTATACAGCACACCGGACCCTAACAACTGAATTGAGAAAACCTGAGAATGAGCTCTGGGTCAAACTAAGGCCAGGAAAGGTGAGTCTTAAAATACTATAAAGGGAGCCGGGCGTGGTGGTGCACGCCTTTAATCCCAGCACTCGGGAGGCAGAGGTAGGAGGATCGCCAAGAGTTCGAGGCCACCCTGAGACTACAGAGTGAATTCCAGGTCAGCCTGAGCTCGAGTGAGACCCTACCTCGAAAAACAAAAAAAAAAAAAAAAAATACTATAAAGGGGTTAGAGAAAATCCTCAGTGGTTAAGGCACTTGCCTGAAAAGCCTAAGGACCTAGGTTCAATTCCTTAGTAACCCATGTAAAGCCAAATGCAGTAGGTGGCACATGTATCTGGAGCTCATTTGCAGTGGCTAGAGACCATGGTGTGCCCATTCACACACACACACACTCTCTCTCTCTGCCTCTCTCTCTCAAATAAATAAATAAAATAAAATATTTTTTAAAGTCTATAAAGATGTCAAGTAAGCTTGTCATAGAAAGCAGTGGTTAAGGGTATTAGTTTCATATGGGTGGTGTTACAAAGTAAATAAAGAACACTAGGTGAGTCCAGGCGTGGTGGCACACACCTTTAATCCCAGCATTTAGGAGGCAGAGGTAGGAGGATCACCATGAGTTCGAGGCCACCCTGAGACCCCATAGTGAATTCCAGATCAGTCTGGGCTAGAGTGAGACCCTACCTTGAAAAACCAAAAAAAAAAAAAAAATCTTGATATTTCCTCTTAAGAATAATTGAAATTGCCTCTCAGGAGAGGCAAATGATAGAGGATAACAGCAAGGTAACTTTCTTTTGCAGGTAATCAGCTAGGCCCAAAATAACACAGATGCTGCCATACCCTGTTAAGACTAGAACTTCAGTCTGATACATCAAGATGGCAATAAGGAGCAGCTTCCTGATTTTTCTTCTTTAACTTTTCCCAGGCTTATGTCCTCTCCCCCAAGCCCTCCTGGTTGGCAGGCCCTTTCTGATTCTGCATTCTCATCCCAGGCCTACTAACCAACTAATCAAGGTCCTTCATATGCATTTGAACTTGGTAATGAGGTTCATCCCATTTGGATGCCTGATTTACAAAAAGACCTGATCCAAATTGTAATGTGGGTTTCTCAGATTTTCCTTCTTGTGACTTCACACAGTTAGGTGTGGGGGTAACCCTCTTAGCATGAGAACTTTTTCGCTCTATTTCTACTCTCTCTTGAATCGTTCATAATTTTTTTTAAAAAAAACATGATTTAGAAAGTAGTGAGTAAGAATTAAAGAAAAAAGAAACTAATTGCTGGATTTACTTTGAAAAGAAGATAGTTTCTTGAGGAATATAAGTTCCTAAGGTATTATCAGGTATTGCCTTTTAACTTCCATTTAGCCTACTACAGGGTTGGACACATCTTAGTTTCCTTTTAATCTTCCTAATTTCAAAACAGTAATATATTTTTAATGATCTCTTCTGATTTATAGTTCCTATGATGTGCCCTTGTACTGATTGCTTTCTCTCTGTTTACCCATTTACAGGTCCTATTTATAGACAACTGGCGAGTCCTCCATGGCAGGGAAGCATTCACTGGCTATCGCCAACTCTGTGGCTGTTATTTAACAAGAGATGATATATTAAACACTGCTCGACTCTTGGGGCTTCAGGCTTAAAATTTATAGCATTGTGATTATGAATACACCTAGCACCTTATCAACCAGAATTTCATATCAACAGAATAATATTGTATCAAAATGTATTTCATATTGTCTATTTCACCCACCCCCTTTCTCTAGTAGGATAAATCTATTATAGAAAGGGGCATCTCAATTCCCTAATGTCAACCATCCAATAGGGTATTTGGCATTCTAAGTTGTAATATGAACTCACTCTTTTTTCTAAATCTTTTGATATAACTGTGGCCACTCTTCCTAAAAGCTATTATATCCATATTGAATGGAAACAAATAATACTAAATAATTTTTAGCTAAATCCGTTAGAATTAAATGCATTCTAGATATAATAAAATATTGATAAAGCAACATTGGTCTTTTATAAAACACATGAGATGAAATATGTGATTACTTGTATTTCTGTCTAATTGTATCATATAATGTAATGTCCTGCAGTTCCATTCATATATCAGCAAACAATAGGATAGATGGGATATCAATTTCCTGAGTAGTAGTTCATTGTGCATATGTGCCATATTTTATCTATTGATCCATTGACAGGAAACTAGGATGATACCATATCTGAGCTACTATGAATAATACAGCAATAAACATGGAAATGCAGGTACATTGTGATATACAAATTTAGTTTTCTTTGAATGTATAATATACCAAGAAGAGGCAGCTGGATAATATGGTAAATTTATTTTTTTTAATTTTTGGAAGTTTCTTACTGTTTCCCACAATGGCTATCCTACTTTCCATTGCCATCAACAGTGGCTTGCTTTTTCTATGCATCTTCACCAACTGTCATGCTTTTTGGTGTTTTTATGATCATAATTTTAAATGGGTCACAATGATGTCTCATTGTAGGTTTAATTTGCTATTCCATAAGAACTAGTGATGTGGGCTAGAGGAATGGCTTAGTGGTTAAGACGTTTGCCTGCAAAGCCAAAGAACCTAGGTTCGATTCCCCAGGACCCACGTTAGGCAGATGTACAAGGGGGCACATGCATCTGGAGTTCGTTTGCAGTGGCTGGTGGCCCTGGCATGCCCATTCTCTCTCTCCCTCTTTCTCTGTCAAATAAATAAATAAATAAAAATAAAATATTTTAAAAAAAGAATTAGTGATGAGACCCAGCCTAGGTGGGTGACCAGTGGCTCTCTGGTTGGTTAATAGATCTACTCAGTGGAAAGGAACCCAATGGAACTGGGAGTCAAGTCAGAATCCTATGGAGACAAAGATTACAGACCCCAACAAGAAGCTCCGACTAGTCTTTGGCCAAAAGAGAGGATACGCCCATCAGAATTTCTCTGAATTTACCTATGTTGACTTCACTCTCCATTGGAGAACCTGTTTTTCTTTTTCAGAAGGCAGTGAGAACCAAGGACAACCATACATCAACAAGACAAGAAAAGATAGCTGACTCTCTGGCAGAAGATGAATCACCCTTTGCACAGCAGCTAGGGCCTAGGTGAAACCACAGGGGAACAGGGGAGATGAACAAGAGTGCTCCTCCCAAGGCAAGCCTAACAACCTAAGCCAGGGTGATGGAGACAAACACTGAGGATACTCAATACACACCAAAGCAGAAATCCAGAAGCTGCCGAGAGCTCAACACTAAAGTAAACTTAAAACACACCCACTACGGCTCAGGGAATTTTGTGGAACAGGAGGCGGAAAGATTGTAAGAGCCACAAGGTGGGAGGGAATATCCAGAGACAGTGCCCTCCCACAATTAACTGACTGCTGCTCTCACAATTCATAACCCACAACCTCATGGTGAATACCAGCAATCCAACTGAGGATTGTAGATTTAATAGCAAATAGTTTAATAGCAAATTAAACTCAGTGGAATGGGCACAGGGAGGAGGGAAATGATGGTACCAACATATGATATGTCTATACAAAGTTTCTACTTAATTAAAAATAAATAAATGTTCCCAAAATGAGTTAGTGATGAGAAACAATATTTCATACCTGTTGGCCATTATATCTCTTCTTTTAAGAAATGCCAATCTAGATCTCTTGACAATTTTTAACTATTTGTGCTTTAGCTATTGAACTTTTGAAGATCCTGATATATTTTAGGCAACATTTCATATATATAGTTGACAAGTATCTCATTCTATAAATTGCAATCAGGTTCACATTGCTGGCAGAAATCACCTGACCAAGAGCTGCTTGTGGGGAAAAAAAGAAGTTTAGTTTGGCTTACAGGATCAAGGGGGAAGCTCCACAGTGGCAGGGAAAATGATGGCATGAGCAGAGGGTGGACATAACCCCCTGGACAACATAAGGTAGACATTAGCCACAGGAGAGTGTGCCATACACTGGCAAGGGGAAACTGGCTATAATGCCCATAAGCCTGGCCTAAACAATACACTGCACCCAGGAGGTGTTAATTCCCAAATCTCCATCAGCTGGGAATCCAGCATTCAGACTACCTAAGTTTATGGGGGACACCTGAATCAAACCACCACATCCACTAATTGTTTATTTCTGTGCAAAAGCATGTTACCACTCTTAGAAGTTTCTAAAGACCCCAAAGAGTTAATGAATATGGGTAATAATCTACTAATAGGACTTTTCTTTTGATATCTACCTAGTAGTGCTTGGTATAATCAATCATTTAGGAAAGGGATGAAATGTAAACTCCAGCAATATTGACATACCACCATCCAGTAATACACTGTAACCTAAAACATTAGCCCTTATAATTTCTTACCTAACTTTGAGAGTTGGGAGAAGAAGAGCAAAAATACCATGAAATGTAATTGTGGTACTGTCTCTATCTAGACATAAGACCCATGTTGGTATGTAAAGCTGGTGAGTTCTATCACTCACTCCAAATTTATTTTACCCTCTGCATACTCAGCTAACATGGGTTTTTTGTGATGAAGTGCTCTAAAACTTTGTCCTGAGAGGCTTATGAGTTCTTGGTGGTGTGGTCTTTATTGGGTTACAGCAAGTTTCCATTATCTAGAAGTTTTCCACAAGACAGTACTCAATGCCGTTGGAATGAATCTCCTGCTTCCTAACTGCTTCTGGTGACTCCTCTTGTGAACAATAATACAATTTCCCATTTGGAATTAAGAGATTTCTTCCCAGGGGCTGGAGAGATTGCTTAGTGGTTAGGTGTTTGCCTGCAAAACTAAAGGACCTTGGTTCGATTCCCCAGGACCCACATAAGCCAGATGCACAAGGGGCACATGCACCTGGAGTTCATTTGCAGTGGCTGGAGGCCCTGGCGCACCCATTCTCTCTCTCTCAAATAAATAAATAAAATTAAAAAGTTAGAAAAATGATATTTCTTCCCAGACAAAACTGAGTCCTCTTCTTGCCTTTCAGCTCAGGAGCATAAGTCCAATTCACCAAGACTATCTAATTGCACTTTTCTGTCAAGAATTCCTCCCTTAGTCACTAGAACCACTATAATTATTAAACCCAGCACCACAGGGCAAGTTGCAGAGAAACATTTCTCATTGATTTTGGTTGAAATAGAGGGTGATCACACTCTTTGGTTCCTGGGCCCATGCAACTTTGCTATGAAGGAGAGAGTGCTGTTTGTTGAATACTGGTTTAAGACATGTATCATCATATCTATAGAACAGCATTCCAACTTCTCTGAATGTTTTCTCCAGTTGTCATCCTAACTAAGCCTTAGGTAGAATATAAAGCCTTGCTTTATATTAATTGCTGATTGGTAATGGGACCTATGGTCCCACCAGTGGATTTCATGCTGCCTTGATTTGTTCCCTATTGCTAATAACAAAATATCACAGTCTGTGCTAGCTATAAAAAATGGGTTAATTTTCACACTATTGTAGTCCACGGTTAAGGGGCTACATCTGGTGATGGCCTTCTTGCTGCCAGAGACCTACGTGGGTCAGGACAGCATATGGCACAAGACTGGAAGGGTGCAAGAGACCTAGACAGACTGACTTTCATATGAGACCCACTGTCAAGGTAGCACATTATCCATTAATCATGTGAATGGATTAATTTATTCATGAGAACAGAGCCTTGACCAAATCTTAAAGACTTTACCTTTTAATATGTTACATTAAGGATTAAATTCCAACATGTGTTTCAGACGGGATGAACTGTATTCAAACCATAGCATATATATGGACCAAGCACACTGACATTTACTTAATTATAAAATGTATACCCTAGTAGAACCAATGTCATTTGTGATACCATACTGATAGGGTGCTGTGCAAATCACAAATGGGGGCACTGCTAAAACTACTTCAGGCAGGTATGTCAAGTATGTGTCTGTCCCTGGGAGGATAGGGACTATCCCCCTCCATGATGAGAAGTATCATCTACCTGCCACCAGATAGTTGGCTTTCCCCCTTTCACTCCTACCATAGCATCCATGTTCCAAATCAGGATCTTGGTGGTAGCTGGTGCTAATTGCAAGTGAGTGAGGCTGTGAGCATTAGGAATCATCACATTAGCCTTGATGTATAACAGGTTGTTGAACCCTGCCTCCATCCCTGCCTTTGTTCATGAACTCACTGAGCAAGCACCATAGTACCTACAGATAGAGGATGACTTGACAGTCACAGACCAAGTCATTTTGTCCATGTGGTTGCTGAAAGAATCTTCCACCATGGGGATTTCCCACCATAATAATCTGCATGGGATCTTCAGATTCAGTTCTCATTCCAAAAAGTAAAGCCATTTAACTTTCTCCTGGACCTTCTTTTAGTCCTTTCCAAGTCTCTGACCAACCATTTAGCACATTAGCCACTTCCCATGACTCAGTGTAGATCTGTTCCAGGCCATCTCCTTCTACATGAAGACAAGGTGTACTGAAGCTATAGTGGAACACTGACTCTGTCCACTGGAATTGTTTCCCTTAAACATGGTTTTCAGGCCCATCTAGTGTATTTTCTGTCCATACTGTACTAGTGGTGCTGGCTGACTGACTAGGTTGGTCTATAGAATTTATTTTCCTCTATTAGCTGGTTACACTGGCTACAGGGAATTGCCCCATGGGTGCAAAGCTACAGGAAGAGTGAGAGGCAATGAAGAAGGGAAATGGGTGACATAGGAGTTTTAGCCCAGCTTGTGTGGTAGCTTACCTGACCCTCCACACTCGCATAGGCCTAGTTTTGTAGATACCACTTTAATTTATGATGAAAGGCTGCTATGCATGTCTTCATTTATGGCTCAGTAGATCAGGTGACATCCTGCTCATGATGAATAATTTTAGGAACAGTCATTTGGTATGCCCTAATCAGGCATTCCATCTCTACCATGGTTATAATATTTCATTTTCTATTACTACAGTGAAACTGCAGCTGAGTAACTATAAAGAAGTTTGTTTAGTTCACAGTTCTAGAAACTGAAGGTCATGGTTCTGGCATCAGCTCAGCTTTGGTGAGGAACTCATGGTGGGTGGTATTACAGAGGTAGAATCACATAGAGGAGAGATCACATGCTAGACAGGAAGCTAAAGGGGATGAGCTTTGTTTTTCTCTTGTGTCTCATATGTAGCCCAGACTGGCCTCCAACTCACTCTGTCATCAAGACTGGCCTTCAACTCCTAATCCTCCTGTTTCCACTTTCTGGGTGTTGGAATTACAGACATGAGCCATCATGCTGAGTTAGGCTTCGTCTTTTATACCAATCTTCTCATAAGAGGTCCCTTAACCTCATCTCAGGACAATGCCTCCAATAGCCTAGTGACCTCCCCTAGTAGAACTTATCTCTTAAGTTCTCACTATCTCTTAATATGAATCACTACAATGAGAACAAATTTCTAACACATAAAACTAGGGAACAAACCATATCCAAACAATAGCAAGGGTCTAATAATAATCTATGGACTGCTTTGTAAATGGGCATTTATTAGCATAGAAGACCAGAGCTCTAATATGAACGACTGGGATGGATATACATTGAAATTCTTCTACTGGGACATTCTAGGGTCTCTATGTAGCAACCTGTTTACACATATATAACAAGAAACACTGGGCTTTCCAGGTCAAAATGTCAACATAGAAAATGATCTTGCACTTCAGTTTGGAACTGAATAGCCTTCTCTTGTTCCAGGATCCACTTAAAACTGGAAGCCTGGTATGTTACTTGGTAAATGGATTGGATCAAGACCCAAACAGGGCATATGCTGTCCTGAAAGTCCAAAACAAGTTATGATTTGGATGTCAAAAGTCTTCCAAAGGCTTATATGTTGAAGGTTTTGACCCCAGCTGATGAGGCTATTGGGCAGTGATGGGACCTTTAAAAAGAATGAGAATGTGGGGGTGGGGGTGCATGCCTTTAATCCCAGCACTTGGGAGGCAGAGGTAGGAGTTCAAGGCTGCCCTGAGAATACAGAGTGAATTCCAGGTCAGTCTGGGCTAGAGTGAGACCCTACATTAAAAACAAAAACAAAGAAAAAGAATGAGGTGCATAGAGAAACAAAGTTAGGTCATTAGGACTGTACGATTAAAGGGGACATTGGGACACCAGCCTGTCTCTACTCCCCAATTTCCATGAAGTAAGAAGTTTGCTGTAACACATTCTCCTTCCCTGTCATGAAATCTTACATCACTGCAGATCCAAAAGCAACACAGCTAAGTGATCAAGGAGTGGAAATGTCTCAAGCCATAAGCCAATGTAAATTTTTACTCCTTCAAAGTTGTTTTCTTGGGTATTTTTGTCACAGTGATAGAAAACTGACTAATGCGGATTTATGCCCATAACTGTGTCTTTTTCTTAGTCATAGATAGTGTGAGGTGCAACGACTTTGTCTCACATAAGAAGTAGTAGCCTAACTTGCCCCAGATCTCAAGAACCTACAGTGAACTAGTCCTAATATTCCCCTTATTGGATATGTCTACAGAATTACAACTCACAACAAAGAAGAATAAGGGATCTGGCATCATCCTGAGGCATGGACACTAAAATTAGCTTTATTCCCATCTTATAAGTGGACATTTATTCTGATTTTACATATCAAGGGGAATGAAAACTCTTGCCAAATTAATACTTACATACCATGTACCAGGGTCTGCATGGGTTATTGATTTGCTCCAGAACAAGTAAAACAACTGCACACATAACAACTCTTGACATCACTATCTGATCTGTTGTCATTTTCCATGACTTATCTAATCTGTCTTGTTTAGTGTCCAGAATCTTTCCACTTGAGATGAGACCTTCCTGTAGTGACAAAGGTGTTCTGTATTAGTCTAATATGGTAGCCACTAGCAGTATGTGGCTATTTGTCACTTGAAACATGGCCAGTGGAACTGAGGAAGTGAATTGTTATCTCTAAGATTAATTTTCATTTAAATGTGAAAAAACACAAGTGACCCATAATTACATGCAATTATTTTTACATAAAATGGCCCCCTTAATTAAATTCATGTGATAAAAGCTTGGTCCCCAATACTATGCTTTGGTGGAGTTATGGAGAACTGAGTAGATCATAAGGGTGAGCAGTGACTTAATCAATGATTACTCCATGGATAGGTACTGTATTACTCAGGGTTCTCTAGAACAGAACCAATAGAATTAATGTGCACTATAAAAAAGACTTATTACATTGAGTTACATGATATTGGTTGGGCAGTCCAAAACTGGCTATCTGCAGGCTTGAGAGTCTAAGAATCCAGTTGTGGCTGCTCAATCCAGAATGTCAGATACCTCACTGATCCCAATTTGGCCCTGCCTTCTTCCCTCATGGAGCTTCTCAAATCCCCTGTTGCCTCCTTGGGCAAGAGTTTCACCTTGCTTCCTTCTCTTATACTCTAGGCTTAAGCTCCCTTCTCTTAAAACTTAAACCTGTATTAAATTTTTCTGAACCTTATCTTCTGGTCTGTGGGTTTCATTCTTCAAATTCATAGGACAAGGATCTGGGAACACCCCAAATTACTTGTGCATTGGTGTACAAGGAACCCAAAATTCCTGTATCATTCTTTGGTACAATTGGCCTGGGAATGTCAGAGGCTAAGTAAGTGTTCTCCCGATTCCTGCCTCCCTCATGGCAGAGGCGTGATCTGTTTTTTCTCTAATTCTCCACTTTCTTCTGTGCAATACTTCTCTGCTTGTGAACTGGGCAAATTTAAAACTTTGTAAATAGTAGGTTTGGGAAATTTCTGTGGGAGACATGTGTTAGAACTTTTGTTTTCTCTTTCTACCTGCTTGTAAAGCCAATAGCAAAATGTAAATGCTATATGTAGAAAGTTAACTGAGTTTTGTCAGGAGGTATTATGTGTTTTCTCTGTGAAACATTAACCTAAATTTTACATACTAATGACTAATGCTAAGTCTGTGTGAAATGCAGATTCTGGCTGTTCTGGTTTGTGTCTGCAGCACTGGGCTGTACTGGCTTATATGTGCAGCAGTGCTGTGGGACATAGAGTAAAACAGTGTGTGCAGACATGAGCTCACACTGGCAGGACTCCATGTGGGACTCTGCATATTGGAACATGCTGTGGAGTGTGCAGACACAGCAAGGCTGTGACCCACACTAGATGGCAAACATCAACAGGATGATGGCAGAGAGAGAGACTCCATGCCACAGCCAGACACACAGGCTAGGAATCTGCAACTGTGACTTACTAGGAAGATCTAGATTAGAAAATATAACATAGACAAGAAATTATAAATCTGAGGTAAAGAATCAAAAAGAGCTCTAGGAAAATTTCAGAAGCTCAACATGTGAGGATGCTGGGACCCTCCCTGCTCATGTAGACCTTAGAAACTATCAGACTTCCCTGACACCTAAGGGCTTAATCCAGAGTTTTAGATGATGATTTCTATGTGGACAGGTAAAATACAGAAAGAGGTCAGCCATTGGGGGTGTTAAAGAAGTCACAACAGTAAAGAGAAAGAGCAGCTCAATCCCATATAGGGTTTGCTTCTTCATCATGTCGCCAGTGAGGGGGCAAGGATAGAGGGTGTAACAGACCACATTAGTAGTGGGTGACTCAATCCAAAGGTCTCACCACACCAAGAAGAAACTAAGGAGGCTCTGGAGGATGCTCTAGGGCACAACACAAAAGGGGTTTGGAAGTCTGAAATTCAGTTCACAGGTATTGTTTTGCTCATGGTGACAGTCATAAAAACTGCCTTCACAATGCTTAATTAAGTTGGTGATGCTTCTATGTTAAGCTTTTAACTACTAGGAAAACTGAATCTTAATAAGATTAAGATTTATTTATTAGTTACTGATTTTTCCTTTATAAAACTAATGCTACTAAATACTCATTGTTGTGTTTATAACTTAGGTTTCAACTTTAAAAGCAGAAGTGCCTGTTTATACCTGCTGCAACAGTAGTCAGATATTTTTAAGTACAAAAGAAATTCCAAAATCCAACTCTGATTTTAGATTGCCTTACAGACTCAATTAAAAGGTCAAAATTTTAGATGGGTTTAATGCTTATTATAATAACTTAAATTTTTGACAGATTGCTTGATTTGAGTTTATTGACAGAACAATGTAAAATGGTTATAGAAGTTAAACTGATAAAAGTTTACTGTTAATGACAAAAAGCCTCTGTTACTTGTCCCATATTCAAGTTCAGATCCTCCAATGTGTGAGTAACATCTTTCTTTATGCCCTTGTAGAGGAGATTTCACAAGGGAGTAATGATTTCAAGTTAGGGCTCCATTAGGGATCCACTCTCTCCTACATGACACTGGACATCACCCTGGTTTTCCTTGAACCAGGCAACAGACCCTGTAGGAGATAAGAAAACTTGACACCTCAATGGGATGATACTGTTTTTCAACTAGACCTGTTTTACAAATAAAGGAATGAAATAGATTGAGTTGGTCTATGTCCAACCCTTCTTATCTCTCAGACTATCCAAAACAGACCCAGGGCCATCAGTTAGATCCTCAGGCTTCTCAATTTCCTAACATATAGAGCTATAAGACCTTAAATTCCAGGGCTAAACTATGCCAAGACACTATAAAGTATTTAAGGTCAGTTTTGTCAGAGAAACTGGGTATTAATGAAAGGAGAGGAGGCCTATGATTGCCTGCTCACTCCCTGGGACCCTCAAGCAGCTTTGGACATTCTTGAGATTCACAAAGTTCTGTCAGATGTGGTAGAACCTGCCAGTAAAGAACTGGTCAAGATAATCCCAGCACTTGGGAGGCAGAGGTAGGAAGATCACCATGAGTTTGATGCCACCCCGAGGCTCCATAGTGAATTCCAGGTCAGCCTGGGCTAGAGCAAGACCCTACCTCAAAAAAAACAACAAAAAAAAAATTGGTCAAGAAACACAGACAAAAATAATCTGAAGTTTGATGACAGTCTGCCTCCCAGTACCGATAACAAATGGCCCTCCTAATTAACTGTGAGAAGCAACCTGTGTGAACACTCACCGTGTTAGACCTGTTAATCTTCAAGGAAAATTTCTAGCTAACTAATAACTAACTGCCCCCTGAGATAACAGGTTGTTCTCCTAGAAATTCCTTCAAGTTTAAAAGTACACGACTTCATAATGCACATGAACAAAACTGGCAGCTCTCACCAGGGCACTAGAAACAAAATAAAAGTCAGAGTTAATACTTATATTTTTGTTAATAAAAATTGTCTCCAAGACTGTTAACATGTTTTGTCTGTACTTATAAATGTTAAATGAAACAGCCGGGCGTGGTGGCACACGCCTTTAATCCCAGCACTTGGGAGGCAGAGGTAGGAGGATCGCCGTGAGTTCGAGGCCACCCTGAGACTCCATAGTGAATTCCAGGTCAGCCTGGGCTAGAGTGAGACCTTACCTCGAAAAACCAAAAAATAAAAAAATAAAAAAAATAAATGTTAAATGATATATATGTTTCCTGTCTTTCAGAGGTGGCTTTCTATGTCATCAGACAACATTAGTTAAATGTTACAACAGAATGTTAAGGTTTTTCTAATACCATGTTTTAACTAGATCTATTTTGTTAAAGACAAAAGGTACAAACCTACTCTATATTCCCATTTTTCTTCTGGGTTCTTAATAACCAGATGTAGTGACCAGAACCAATGAGGACTTTGGTCCCAGCCCCTCCAGGTCAAAAAGGCTCAAGCAATGATGGTAAACTTCTTTCTCAAGGGTCCTAAAGCTCTTGGTAAGTCACCTATCTTCCTGAACAGAGAAGACATGGAGACCCAGAGATTGGATTCTAATCAATATCCAGTCTGCAGAAAGAGAATCAGAACATAAGGAAAAAAATCCTTAATGCTTCCAAGGGAAGGAAAGCCACAAGGACAGCATGGCCCTGTCTCATCCCAGCAGATGGCATGAATGCTGAGAAAACCATAGAGCTCTTCCCAGGTCCCAAAAAGTCTCTCCTAAAGAGCCACAACTGACCTTCAAATTATATAAAATTAAATTTTGGCTACCTACTTGATCTTAAACACTCAACAGAAAAATATCACCAGAAACCCAGGTATATCTTAAAGAGTTTAAATATCATAGCACAGACTGACTTTAAGTAGATATGCTCACAATGACTCAATGGCATCTGTACTATTACCAAAGTTAAATGCTATATATATATATATATTCCTGATAATTCTGCTAATGTCTCATATGCTTTACAAGAACAGGAATAGACCACACCATTTGGTAAATTTCTAGATCTTCATGGTGAAACAAAATCAGCCTATCATTGCTGATAATAATTCTAATTTTGTGGTCTTAACCTTGTATCCTCTTGTCTACAGTCAGCCTGCAGTGATGATCCTGTGACAATCCACCAACATCTACCTGGGTCCTCTGGACTGCCCTCCAAGGCCTGAAATGCTACATGAATGGGAGCCCTGAGGACCTGTCTAAACTCCAATTTACCTGATGCTTGCTTTTCCCAGAGTGCTCCCATTTTTTCCCCACCAGTGTCTCTGAGAATCATAGATTTCTTCCTGCACTATAAGACCACCAGTAATCTTTTGGGGTCCTGTAGAATAGACCCACTGGAGAGGTACCCCAACTGCCACACCCAACAGTCCTATTCAGATTGAAGAAGTCAGACCAAACCATCCTCCTAATCCCCTAATGGCAGTTAGGTCTCTCTTCAGAAGGGGGAAATGATAAGAGACAGAAATGGGCTAGGCAGTCAGGGTGGCAGAACCCCAAAAGTAAAGGTGTTTTATTCCCTGACTAAAAGTAGGAAATGTCACTAAGCTTGCAGAAAACTAGATGTTACATCCTCCAGGAAAGATTTCTTAATTAAGATTGCACCCTTGCTAGAGGACAGAAAGTATGATGCTTACCTAAGAATTCTGGCAAAGCTGTAAAATCTGGTCTTTGTCCATAGCAACCTGCTGACATGGCCTTCCTTACATAGCCACTCCCCATTAAAAAAAAAAAAAAAACAGATGGAGTCTCAACGTAGGCTTCTCAACTCCCTCTTTCCTCTCTGGGCAAGAGCTCTGCCTTCTTGCTTCATGGGACTTCTCAAAACCTCTCTTGCCTTCCTGTGCAAGGGCACCACCTTGATTGCTTCTCTTATGTTCTATGCTTAAGCCCCCTTCTCTTTGTCTTCCTAAAGCTTTAAACTGTAATAAAATCTTTTTGAACTTTATCCTCTGGTCCGTGATTTCATTCTTCAAATTCACAGGACAAGGATCCAGAAACACCCCAAATTATTGGTGTACAAGGAACCCGAAATTCCTCCATCAGCAGCACTACTGATACCACCAAGGGATGGAATCAATTGAGTATCCATCAACTGACCAATGGATAAAGTACATAGATTATTAAAAACGAGTCATATTCAGGCCTAAGAAGAATGAAGTTTTGTCATTTGGGGGCAACATGGATAGAGTGACAAGCTAGGCACAGAAAGTCAAATAACAAAGTATCAAGGTCTTTCATCAAGGTGGGAAAGTGCTGTGTGAGGTCCAGCACCAGGCCTAAATTCAGATCTCCCTGCGGAGGATGGTTTTCTGCCGAATGAGGTGAAGCAGATGGTTCTGATCAGCAGTGTTCACATCACTCCACCTGCAGCATCCTGATATCTTCAGTGTCCTTTTCGTAGGTAGCCATGACCAAGTACTATAATAGCAAAAACAGCTCGTCGGGCATCGAAAGCCACTCAGGGAGCACTTTTCCAGAGTCTGGGCTAGCTCAGGCAGCAGCATCAGGCAGTGGTTTTAGGAGCAACAGAAAGGTACACGGGACACCACGTAGGGTACCAGCACTTCTGAGAAGGTGCGGCAGAGCCCCGGAAGCAGGAAGACTGGCAGGATCGGGGCTGCACCAGATCTGGAGGGCGGTGGGGAGAGATGGTGCTGCTGTGAGGCTGGCAGGGGTGGTGGTGTGGGCGGTGGCCGGACCTTGGCCGGTTGGCTGCCGTGCTCCGGCGCCAGGCTCAGTAGGGGCACGCGCGACCTTCGTGAAAGCCAGGGCCTTCACCAGCTCGGCCGAGGACGCGTAGCTCAGGCACCCTTGGGCGCGCACCATCATAGCCCAGCTGCCCAAACTGCTTGCTGACCTCCTTCAGCTTTTTCGACACTGGCCAGTAGCGGGCCGGGAAGTTCCGGGCCTCGGAACCCAGGCCCGCGCCAACACCCAACTCGGAAGCGGAGGGCGCCATATCCGCAGTCACCAATAGCACTTCCGGATGTGTGATTTCCCCCGCCCTCCGCGGTTGCCCTCTGCCGTTGCCCTGGTGATATGCAAAGAACGCTGCTAGGGGCGGGGCCCCAAGGACTCTGAGCCGAAACATATGCTAATAAGCGATGTGGGGCAGAGCTCTGGTAGACAGTCCCGGATGAGTGCAACTTGTCAGCGCAGCGGGTTCTAGGTAATTCCAAGAGATGAAACCATCTGCCGGCACCATATTTAAATATGTTCTACTTTTCCTAGCCAGCCCTTAGGGAGTATGCAAAAGATAGCTTTGGGGCGGGGCCTGGGCAACCTGAGGAACTGAACCCATCTGAAGTCGGCTGGCGGGGTCTGTCCAGCCGCCCTGGCGACGTAGGCAAATATGGCCTGTGGTTGGTGGGTTTCTCAAATCCCAAAGCCTAGGCATTTGAGGGGTGTCGGGTGCCTCAGGATTGCTTGGTTACAGCTTATTGGTCTCGGCGGTCAAAGGTTCCTTCTTCAGGTCCCTCTGACTGTGACAAAAAGATTGGTGACCCTTCAGGACACTATCATACCTCTGCCTTCTGCCACCCTGCCTTGTTGGTGCCCACGCGCACCGTTCTGCCCACCTCTGAACTCCCAACCCTGGGTCGCCTTTGCACTTAACGTCCCGTGATCTCTCAAGGGCACCATCTTTCCAGGTATTTAACCATGTCGGGACTCACAGCCAAGAAGGGGCGTGGTCCGTAGCCTCTACCCTCCCCACACTCCTCCAAATCCTGAAAGCCTGATCCACATTCTATCCCTTCTGCTTTGCACCCCCACTTCCCCGTCCATCCCTGTGTCCCCTGCCCTAACATCACCCCCACCCACCCTCTGTGTTCCTCCAACTCATGCCTCACAACCTCACACCCCAAAGTGAAAGTGACTGAAGTACGCCCATGGCATTCTTGAACTAATAATGCAACTCTGGGAAGGAAGGGTCAATGCAGGACTGGCCAAGTACATGCGGGTTTGGAAAAGGCGGGGTAGGACAGTAGGTGGACAGACTAGGTGGCCAGAGGGTTAGGGTTAGGCAGGGGCATGGACAGGCCGGCTGTCCCTAGAACCAGGCAACAGTACCTAATTGCTGTGGGCAGGGACAATCTGGGAGGTAACGGTGGATCACAGAAAGCCTCTGAACAGAGCGCCATGTCCAGCAACGTCGGGGTGCTGAGCCTGTGAGTGTGGCTGCAGGCCTCTTGGCCTGCCAGCTCCAGCTGTTCACTGGTCAGGCACTCCAGGGTGGCCACCAAGACCAGCTCTGGCACCCAGCATGGGAGTCCTCCCACAGAGGGCATTCCACCATGCTCATGGAAAGCAGACCATCAGCTCTGCTCTGGCGATGCAGTTCTGTTCAGACGGATACACATGATGGTCTTTGGCTTGTCTCCTACTGGCTGAACGTGCTTCACTGCGTGTCTTCACGCTTGCTAGCCTGCCTGCCTCTCTGGTCGCCTACTGCCAGCAGCACCACCCTCTACATCTATGTACTGTTTAATTGGCCTAATGTTGATCCTTCATTTGTGTGAGGGCATGCACATGCTCCCAGGGATGATATGTGTGGAGGCTCCTGGCCAACCCTCACTAGGGATGGTCTAGTGCCCGTACTCTTCTAGAAAACAGATAACTTGTAGTGGTGCCTCAAGTTCAGCTTTGGCAACTGAGGCACCATAAGAATGAGTAGTTTCCTTTGCTAGGTAGATAAAGAAGAGGAGTCCCTAGGTAAATAGCTATTTTCTTTAACTGATGTGTCCCAAGATGGTGGAGAGGGCTGCTTATTTCTTGCTTCTTTAGGTGGGGGACTTTTCCCCGCCCTGCAGGCTCTTTAGGCAAGCTCCACAGGATGTCTGAGATCTGCACAGTCCAAGACACAAAACACTGGGTGGAAGACATTACTCACTCATTTTAAATAAATTCTTGATTTACTTGAAATCTTGTACTTTCCCCTGGCTTTTAATTCTTTAACCAGTGGAAAAAACAAACCCAATTCCTAGAGCTAACATCTCGGTGGGGGCCCATCTGGGATTTGCACACACCCATCCTTCTAAAGACCACCAATTCAAACACATCTACAAGTCTGTATGAACCACACTAAACCAAGTAGGAAGGAAACAGGGAAAACGGCCCTGATCCTATGGCACCTCTTTTGTTTTCCGGACAAGGAGAACCTCCCAGCCATGACTAGCACGACTGAGTTCCTAAGCTGGCTTTCTTTTCTCCCTTTTCTTGAGACCCTTGCTCCCTGTGAAATGAGTTGCAGGCCTTTCTGTCTCCACCAGAAGTGGGTGATATTCAGAGACTTAGGGGCATGCTCAATCTCCCTAGATGCAGATTTCCTCTTGGCTTGGCTGTATCCTCCATAGAATCCTTGCTCTTTCTGCTGCTCTGAGAAAAACAGACTGGGAACATGCTGCTCTTGAGAAGTTCCTCTCCTTATTTCACCTGGAACATCATGTCCCTCTGTGAGCAAACCCTTAGATTAAATGGATTATAGTGAATCAATTGCCTTTATGGTAGTTAGCCATCTTTTGAGATTGCAATTTGAGCGCCATTGGGGACCCACTCCCTCCTGCATGAAATGGGGCATCACCCTAGTTTTCCTTATCCCAGACAACAAAAATCTAGGTTAATGTATAATACAGTCAGGCCAGAAGAGAAGTATCCTAACCCTTGAACATTTAACATTACTCACAGTAATCCTGCCATTTGATGACCAGGTTAGGACAGAACTAGTACACTTTGAAGAGGCTACCAGCCAAACAATCAGGGACCTGCACAGTGGATAAGCATAGACTACTCCCATCACTCAGTGAAGGGTCCTGGGGGCATTATGTTAGGCCATACAAATAGCCCCCTCCTAGGCTGGAGCCACACCTCTGGACATGTGACTGAGAGGCAGGAGGAGAAAAGGGTGATCCTCCACCAACCTCTCCCATTTGTTTTCACTTTCAAGATGGGAACTACAGCATCCAAGATTCCTTTTGATTTCCCACTGCCCTGTCTTTTAAAGAACTCGTACAAAATAAACCCTCAGAGTCTCAAAAGGAAGGCATCAATCTTCTTTTCCACTAATGTCTGGCCTGAATATCCTCTGGGAGATAAGGAAACCTTGCCATCCTTCAACTATACTTGTTTTTCAGGAGAGAAGGAAAATGGGCTGAGGTCCTGTATGTCTAACTCTTTTTCTATCTCCCAGACCATCCAGTGCTGGCCCAGAGCAGTAGGCTAGACCCTCAGATACTCGCCACAGTTTTCTCTAAACCCCAACATCCTCTAAAGGTACTAAGATGGAGCCTTCCCTTCCCCCAAAAGATCAGGGGAACCCCCTGCCAGATCCTCCAATAGTTCAGGAATCCTCAGACCCTGCAGCTGAGGTTCCCCACATCAGTTCCCAAGATCTACCCCAGCCTCCCTGTTGTACCACCAGCTCAGGCACACTGTTCACCCTATCCTGAGGCACTCCCATCAGCTAAGAAAAATAAGCCACACCAGGGGGTATTCTCCATTCAGTGCCCAAGAAATAATAGAGACCCAACTTTGTCCATATCACATTCTCTCTCTCTAACCTTAAAAAAATTAAACAAAATTTAGGGAGTTACACAGAAAACTCTGACTACTATGTAGAGACCTTTCAGAAGCTCAATAGATTTTATAACCTGGCATGGAAAGATGTGATATTGATACTAGAACAATCTCTCTCTCTCTCTCCTTTCTCTCTCTCTTTCTTAGACAAAGACAGGGTGATAGCACAGGCAATAAACTTGGAGAACAAGTATTTAGCTTCTTTGACACCCCAGAATCAAGCTCATGCTCCTACAAGGGCACAAGTAGCTCCTCAGAATGAACCTAAATGGCATATTGAAACCCAAAGAGATGAATGGGAATGGTAGCATTTCATATTTTGTAGTATTCAGGGACTAAAAGGGGCCAAAGTAAAGCCTCGTAACTACTCCCAGCTGTCTACTATACCCCAGGGAGAAAATGAGACTTTACCTCTAGCCTTCTTTCAATGGCTCTGGTATGCCATGAGAGAAAGTACACTAACATAGAACCAGGGTCACAGGAAGAGGAGGTGATTCTCCTAAAAGATAAATTTCTGATTCAGTTGGTCTCTAGTATCCATAAGAACCTCCAGAAACTGGAAGTCGAACCAGGCAAACCACTGCATGATTTGGTCCAGACCACTCCTATAGTTTACTATAACCAAAATCAAGAAAAATAGAGATGTGACCTTGAGAGAGAAAAAGGAGAGATAAAAGCAGAAAGATAAACACAACAGGGACCTGATGGTTCCATGAAAGCTACAGTACAGTCTAAGCTGAGCAATAATTCATTTGTGACAAAAGTACCATACCTGATGGCAGTTCCCCCAGAGACATAGACCTCTTCAGGGACCCTGCACTATCTATAAGGAAATCATTGGAAGGCTCTATGGTCTTTGAAACTGTTGGGCCCAAAGTTGTCTCATTCTCTTAATCAGTGATGAGTCCTAGAACCTCCCTTACAACTTCTACTACAGTCCATATTGTGGAGCTCCAGGCAATCTTGACTGGAGGAATACAAAATTAGTTTGTTACTAGAAAATTTTCAGTGCCAGGGATGGGATACCTTCCAGTGAGTTGTTGGCCAGGAGGTACCTGATGCCCCCAAAACATTACAGGTCATTGCCTAGGCCCTTGGTTTCCCACCAGGAATAGATGGTAAGACCCTATTGCTGAAGACTCCACATACTTGGGCTGCAAGGTCACTGAGAAATCTTGCTGGAGCTGAGCTGAAAACATCTTCCATGTAAACCAGCTGACAGAAAGCTGGAAAAAGCCACACTGCATGCAGTCCAATGGGAGAGAGAGAAATCACCAGTGAAGATACTCAACAGTGGACACTGCAAGCCTTAAATTTGGCCAGCCAGGCCAAATGAGCCAATGGGTGCAACAGTGGCACGTCTGTTATGGGGGAAACCAACTGCCCTCTAATTTGACTGGAGGTCCGCCCCATGGGAGGGAATACATTCCTGATACTGAAAACCTACAGAAGGGATAGTCATGAGACCTAGGGCTGTAACATCTGCTGGTGTCTGGATAAATGTATATACTATACTCACCAAACTGCCCAGTAAGCACTTCTCTTAATGTTCATACCCATATATTAATGCTACTCTCACTTTTGGCTAGAAAACCTTCTCTTTCCAGATGGCAGTGACCTTGGAATGACTCAGAAGTCACCATGGTGCTGAGAAGAAATGACAGAGGAGTGCTCAACACTGAAATATCTCTATCACACCTCCCGAGGCTCAGGGTCCATTGCAGAAGAGGTGGCAGAAAGAATGTAAGAGCCAAAGGAAGGGCAGGACTCCTTATGACGTGCTCCTCCAGACACAAAATGACCTGGATATCCATGACCTCACGGTGCCTGACACTACCTACATAAGACCATAATAATAGGAGGAAAAGATGATGACATCAAAATAAAAGAGAGACTAATTGAGAGGGGGAGGGGATATGATGAAGAGTGGAGTTTCAAAGAGGAAACTGGGGGGAGGGAGGGAATTACCATGGGATATTGTTTACAATTATGGAAGTTGTGAAAAAAAATAAATTTAAGAGCCAGGCATGGTGGTACATGCCTTTAATCCCTGCACTCGGGAGGCAGAGGTAGGAGGATCTCCGTGAGTTCAAAGCCACCCTAAGACTCCATAGTGCATTCCAGGTCAGCCTGGACTAGAGTGAGACCCTACCTCGAAAAAACAAAATAAATAAATAAATAAATTCAGTAGCAAAAAAAAAAAAAATTAGTTTGACATGGATCCTGATTCTCATGACTTCACTTTCCCCCTGATCCCAGATCCCAAGACTACCATTCAGGGTGTATTTGGTTGGCCACTTGAATTTTATTTTACTCAGTTGCTTGCCCATACTTAGGAAAATTTACAGTTCTTTCACCATTCCTAGTGGTTCCTGAGACTCTCATTCCATTATTAGGAAGAGATCTGTTATCCAGGCTTGAAGTCAAGCTACTAGTTCCTCCTGGACAGTATCTCTGCTTATCTCTGGTAGAAGCTAAAGGTGACCCCACAGTATGGACAGAAGGGGACCTTGTAGGGGGAGCTAAGACAGTGACCCCTGTGGTCATACATCTTAAAGACCCCTCACATTTTCCCCATCAGACAATACCCCTTAAAACCAGAAGTAAAGGAAGAATTAATTCCTATCATGAAGAGACTAAAGAAACAGATACTATTAATTGAAAGCTCAATTCTTTACACCCATTTTGGGAGTCAAAAGGAAGCCTGACAAATGGAGATTAATTCATGCTGATCAATGAGGCAGTAGTGCCTCTCTACCCAGTAGTCCCCATCCCCTATACTTTTATGACCCAGAAACTTTGGGAACCACTGAGGCAGACCTATATTTGTGCTTTCCTGGAAGTCATCCTCACCATGTTAACCATGTACTTAGAGGTTCTAAGATTCTATATACTCAGGCCTCTACACTCCAGAAGAGTCAATTCTCCTGGTGGCTCTCTCGGAATTGACCCACCACTGCTGAAATAAAGCAGATTGTTTGGTAACTTGGGCATAGGTTTGGGCCTAGGTTTGGGCCTAATGGAACAAGTTGAATGGGCCTCAATAGAAGAGAGGCATGCTTTAAAAAAAGAGTCCCTAAGATAGGACATCTGATGAGTCTGCTGCTCCAAGAGGAGGACAAAGGTTGGGAGGCACTATCCAAAGAAAATTCTGGATTAGTAGAATGGGTCACTTATACTAAAAAGGCCTTACCAAACTAGTCATAAACTCAAACCTAAGAAAGGGCCTGCATCCTTACTTAACAGGAACTGCTAACCATGCTATCCAAATGGAGTTAGAATCGGGTATGGGCCAATGGCCAACTCTTAATGCAGATGCCCAGGCCACAGTTTTCAGAAATATTTTGGAAAGCCCAAACTCTGGAGGATGATAAATACTAACTGTAATTTCAGCCACCATACACTGACTGCTCCAAGGTTAAATGAGCCCCATGCATGGGATGGGAGAAGCTATAGGTGGGCAATTCACCAAAACATATCCAGCTGAGACTATATATATATATATATATATATATATATATATATATATATATATATCTGACACTGGGAAGGAGATATTTGGCTGTGCCCACAACAAAAGTGGAACCCAGGCTTCTCACAGGTTTGGCCTTTAGTGTCGACTCCAGTTAAGAACAGTATCTGATACATGAGAAAGTCCAGCAGTCAGCTTCACATGCTGGGATGAATGTCCAAACCAGGCACAAGTTTATAGGAGGAAAGATTTATTTGAAGCTTACAGATCCAGGGGAAGTTCCATGGTGGCAGGATAAGCTGGACCCCTTTCACAGGTCCATACAGAGAGAAACACCACCAGCAACACCATAAGCAAGCACACTCCAGGAACCCCAGGCAGAGTTCAAGCACTCTGCATATCTTTAGGCTGGAAACAGTAACCCCTTAGGGCTGGACCCCAGGATCCACCCACAGTGAAACCTCCTCCAGCCAAGAGGCTGGAAATGTCAAGTTACAACCTTGAATAAAACTCCTGAATCTATTGAGAAACATACATTCAAACTACCACAGAAAGGGAATCTTTTTCTGGGAAGACAAAAGCAACAAGACAATAACTCTGACTTAACCTGCAGATCTTTTAAGTATATGCTCCCACATACAGGTATCTGGTGTACCATCATACCAACAAGGCAAATCCATTTAAGCTCTGCTAGCAAGACTTACATGAACTCAGACATCCAAGATACATCCTCCCTAAGATTAACAATACACTCAACCTATGAGGTTAAAATAATGTAGGCACAATGGCCTGAGGCCCAATTTAAGCTAGCAGATGAAAAGCTAATCAAAGTCCTAAAAGAAACAAATAGGACACTTCATAAAATATACATAGCCATCAACAAAGCAGGACAAGATGTCCTTGAGTTAGTTGACACCTATGATCAAATATGTTGGTTGGAAGTTATTTGCTTTCAAGACTTGAAATAATCATTTATTGTTTTCCTGGCCTTTAGGATTTCTGACTAGGGATCTGATGGTATTCTGAAGAATTTCCTTTTGTAGATAAGTTGGCATTTTCCCTTACAGATTTTTGTTTGTTTGCTTGTTTGAGACAGTTTCACTCTGTAGTCCTAGCTGACATGGAACTCACTATGTAGACAAGTCCAGCCTCAAACATGTAGCAATCCTGTTGTCTTTCTATCCTGAGGGCTGGGATTACTCACACGTACTGCATTTAGTGTTGTTTCTATGCTTTGCAGTTATGACATTTTGTTTATAATATGTGGTGGAAAGGTTCATCGCTGGTCATGAGTATTTATGGTTTTTAATGCCTCTTGTGCTTGGATGTCCATTTCTTTCTCTAGGTTTAGGGAAATTTATGCTACAATTTCATTGAATAGATTGTGTATGTCTTTATATCAGCTATTTATTCTACCCTGTGGATTCTTAGGTCTGTTTTCTCAAACATATCCCAGATTTCTTGGAGGATTTTTGTTATGCTTATTAATTTTTTCTTTATGTATATCAGAATATATTATTATCTCAACTATATCCTGCACCCCTGAAGTTCATTCTTCTGGTTGGTCTTTGTTGGTGATATTTTCACTTTTTATTTGATTTTTAATAGGGGATTCATTTATTTGTTCAGCAGGATTCATTGAAAAAATACCAACCTAAGCTGGGTGTGGTGGTGCATGCCTTTAATCTCAGTACTTGGGAGGCAGAGGTAGAAGGATCACCAGAAGTTCGAGGCCACCCTGAGACTACATAGTGAATTCCAGGTCAGCCTGAGCTAGAGTGAGACCCTACCTTGAAAAACCAAAAAATAAAAATAAAAAAATACCAACTCCAAATCTTGTCCTAGGCAATAAAAGTCATTTAAAAACAAATTTGTAATCTAAGAAGAAAAGCATGAAAACCACTACAGTAAGAAGAAAAGAATGCTTATCTTCAGTAAGATTCTCAGCTCAATCCATGTTTGTATTTAAATATAAATTTTATTCTTGTATAAATATCAATGGATGAGAAGAACTCTTCTAATTTTTTCCACAAAGTAAAGGACTTGTTTAACAAAATAGTTATAATGTAATAATAATAGACCACATCCACATTTTATTTTCTAGATGGATAATACAAGTCAGAAATTATCTCTTTCTAATAAGATCAGGTCTGAGAATAAGTGTGGCAAAACCAGTTGTTTGTTCTTAAGTACAACCAAATAAAAGTGATACTTGACTGGATGATTATGAACTGGTTGGCTATGAATATTTAATAACTTTTTGTAACTGTTTTAAATAGAGAAGCCCTGCTTAGTATTGTTCATTATGTTATATACCAATACTCTTAGGATTGTCATCCTTTTTTCTCTGTTCCTAATAACCAAGGTGAATGATGATCTTTGTAGAAAATTCAGAAAGTACAGAAAAAGATGGATGGATAAAGACAAGTTTACTTACAGCTGGGCATGGTGGTGCACAGCTTTAATCCTGGCACTTGAGAGGCAGAGGTTGGAGGATCACCATGAGTTCGAGGCCACCCTGAGATTCCAGGTCAGCCTGAACTAGAGTGAGAACCTACCTCGGAAAACAAAACAAAACAGAACAAACTTTATTAAAAAGATTTATTTATTTATTTATTTATTTATTTATTTATGAGAGAGAGAGAGGCAGATAGAGAGAATGAGCATGCCAGAGCCTCTAGCCACTATAAATAAAAAACAGATGCATGCACCCCTTTGTGCAGCTGGCTTATGTGGGTACTGGGGAACTGAACCTGTGTACTTGGGTTTCACAACCACCTGCCTTAGCCACTAATCCATCCCTCCAGCCCCAAATTTATATTTGTAAACAAGTGTCTTTAACCACTGAGCAATCTCCTCAGCTCCCCAAACTTACTTTTGAAATGTCTTATGAACAATTGATGAATACAGAATATGCTTCTTTTATAGAATAACAATTTAAGCACTTTTTGCTAAGTGTATTATTTTTAAATATTTCATTTCTTTCAAATATAAACAAAATTTATGAAAAAAACAAGATTACTTTATCCTGCAAAGCTATACATTGAGATAGACAGAGAAATTAGGACATTCCACAACAAAAACAGGCTAAAGGAATATTTGAACACTAAACGAGCTCTACAGAAAATAGTTGAAAGAATCCTCCATGCTGAAGAGAACAAAAGCGTACATATAAGGAACCTGGAAAAAATAAACCATACTTAAATACTAGTTAATGCAAGAGAGTAAAGGTAAAACTGGAAGAACTACAAACAAGAAGAATAGCAAGAATAAATACAAACCTTTCAATAATAATTCAGTATCAATGGCCTCAATGCCTAAAAGACACAGGTTTGCAGACTAGGTTAAAAAGGAGGATCCTTCCATTTGTTGCCTCCAAGAAACTCACCTTTCTACAAAAGATGGACACTATCTTAGGGTGAAAGGTTGGAAAACGGTGTTTTAAGCAAACGGGCCTAGAAAACAAGCAGGGGTTGCTATCCTAATATCTGACAGGGTAAATATCAAACCAACATTAATTGGGGAAGATAAGGAAGGTCACTTTGTATTGATTAAAGGAACACTCCAACAGGAAGACATTACAATCCTAAACATATATGCACCTAACATGGGGGCTCCCAATTTCATCAAATAAGCACTATTAGAATTAAGGTCACAGATAATACCAGACACAGTTTTGTGTGTGATTTCAATACCCCACTCTCATCAATTGATAGGTCATCCCAGCAAAATACAAACAGAGAAGCATCTGGATTAAATGAGGTCATAGAACAAATAGACCTAACAGATATATACAGGACATTTCATTCAAATGCTGCAGAATACACATTCTTTTCAGCAGCACATGGAACATTCTCTAAAATAGACCATGTATTAGGACACAAAGAAGATCCTAACAAACACAGGAAATTTGAAATAAATTCTTGCGCTCTATCTGATCACAATAGGATTAAACTACAAATAAACAGCAAGAAAAGCTATAGAGCATACATACAATCATGGAAACTAAACAATACACTACTAAATGATGAATGGGTTAATGAAGAAATCAAGAAGGAAATCAAAAAAATCATAGAGTCAAATGATAATGAGAACACAACATACCAAAACCTTTGGGAAACAATGAATGCAGTCCTAAGAGGGAAATTAAAAGAACTTTGAGATTCCATCTCACTCCTGTCAGAATGGCTACCATCAAGAAAACAAATGACAACTAGGCCTGGGGGCACATGCCTTTAATCCCAGCACTTGGGAGGCAGAAATAGGAGGATCACACTGAGTTTGAGGCCACTCTGAGACTGCATAGTTAATTCCAGGTCAGCCTGGGCCAGAGTGAGACCCTACCTCGAAAAACCAAAGAAGAGAAAAAAAGGAAAAAAGAAACCAAATGACAATAAATACTTGTGAGGATGTAGAAAAAGAAGAACCATTTTACACCATTGGTGGGAATGCAATCTAGTACAGCCATTGTGGAAATCAGTGTGGGGATTCCTGAGACAGCTAAAAATAAGATTTACCATATGACCCAGCTATAGCACTCCTAGGCATATATCCTAAGGACTTGTCTCACTACCTCAGAGACACTTTCTCAACAATTTTTATTGCTGCTCGATTCACAATAGCTAGGAAATGGAACCAGCCTAGATGTCCCTCAACTGATGAGTGGAGAATTAAGACATGGTACATTGATACAATGGAGTTCTATTCAGCAGTAAATAAAAATGAAATATGCAGGGAAATGGATGGATCTGGAAAGGATTATACTTAGTGAGGTAACCCAGGCCTAGAAAGCTGAAAGTCGCATGTTCTCTGTCATATGTGGATCCTAGCTACAAATGTTTGGATGTCTATGTGTGTTTGAATAAAACTCAGTAGCAGAGGTCAGTAAGCTAGAAAGGGAATATAAAAGGAATAGAAAGGGAGGGAAGAGGAGGGATTTAAGAGGATGGTATTGTATATATGTAGGTAGAAGAACAGATTACTGGAGGAGGAAAGGCCTAAGTGAGGTCAGTGGAAAAGACTGAGTAAAGGAAAGGTGGAGGAGGTCTAATCAAAATGTAAGAGGATATAAATAAATCATATGGAAACATACTATTTTGACAATGGTACACCCAGAAGCCATAGATTGCTACTAGAAAGTTCACACTGCCAGGGATGGGATACCTTCCAGTGAGTCGTTGGCCAGGGAAGTCCCTGGTACTCCCCAAATCATTACAGGCCATTTCCAAGGCTCTTGGTTTCCCACCAGTAATAGATGGTAAGACCCTATTGCTGGAGATTCCACATACTTGGGCTGAAAAGTCACTGAGAAATCCTGCTGGAGCTGAGCTGAAAACCTCCTCCATGTAGTCCAGCTAACAGAAAACTGGAAAAAGCTACACTGCATGCAGTTCCATCAGAGAGAAAGAGAAATCACCAGTGGAGATAAAGAACAGTGGATACTGCAAGCCTTAAATTTGGCCAGCTGGCCAAATGAGCCAATGGGTTCAATAGTGGCATGTATTTTATGGGGGAAATCAATCACTCATTAATTGGACTGGAGGCATGCTCCAGTGGAGGGAATACATTCCTGATGCTGAAAACCTATGACAGGGGAAGTCATGAGCCCTAGGAGTGTAATGTCTGCTTGTGTCTGGCTAAATGTATATACTATGCTCACCAAACTACCTGGTAAGCACTCTCTTAATGCTCATACTCATATATTAATGCTACTCTCACTTTTAGTTACAGAGGCTTCTCTTTTCAGATGGTGGTGACCTTGGCATGACTTAGAAGGCTGAGAAGTGAGAGAGTAGTACTTAGCACTGAAACATCTCTATCACACCTTCCAAGGCTAAGGGTCCATTGCAGAAGAGGTGGCTAGAAGAATGTAAGAGCCAAAGGATGGGTAGGACTCCTTACAATGTACTTCTCCAGACACAAAATGACCTGGATATCCATGATCTTGTAGCACCTGACACGATCTACAAAGACCATCATAATAGGAGGAAAAGATAATAACATCAAAATAAAAGAGAGACTGATTGACAGAGGGAGGGATTTGATGGAGAGTTGGAGTTGCAAAGGGGAAAGTGGCAGGGGAGGGGATTACCATGGTTTATTGTATATAATTATAGAAGTTGAAAATAAAAATTAATTAAAAAAAATAAAAAAACCATTTATGTATTTAAGAGAGAAGAGCAGGAGATAAAGAGAGAGAGAGAGAGAGAGAGGGAGAGAGGAGAATAGGTATACCAGGGCCTCCTGCCATTGCAAACAAACTTCGTATGCATGTTCTACTTTGGGTATCTGGCTTTATGTGGGTACTAGAGAATTGAATCATGGGCCAGCAAACTTTGAAAGCAAATGTCTTTAATCCCTGAGCCATCTCCCCAGTCCCTCCCTTTTTTAATTAATAAAATACTTTTATGGATACATCATATGTTGGTACCATCTTTTTCCTCCTTCCGGCCCCCATTGTGCTGAGGGCCGTCCTCAGTGGGGCTGCTGGTATTCCCCATGGGGTTGTGGATTATGTGTTGTGAGAGCAGCAGTCTATTGGGGGAGGCACAATGCCTCTGGGTATGACATCCCAACCTGTGGCTCTTAAAGTCTTTCTGCCCCCTCTTCCACAAAATTCCATGAGCCATGGTGGGTATGCTTTAAGTCTACTTCAGTGATAAGTTCTCAATAGCCTCTGGATTTCTGCTTTGGTATGTGTTGAGTATCCTCAGTGTCTGTCTCCTTCACCCTGTGACTGATTATCAGGCTTGCCATGGAAGTAGCACTCTTGCTAATTTCCCCAATTCCTTTGTGGTTTCTGGGCCTTGGCTGAAGTGTGAGGGGTGGTTTATCTCCTTGGTTCTCACTACCTTCTGAGAAAGAAAAACATAATCTTTTTCTCCATAAGATTCTGACCTGGTTCCCACTTCCAGCTATGGGTTTCTTTCCACTGAGTGGTTCTCTTAACCAGCCAGAAGGCCATTGGATACTTGCCAAAGCTGTTTGCCACCATTGCACTGGTGTGTGTTCACACAGTAGCCTCTTAGGGACTATGACCTGTCATATATGTCATACCATAGTAATACAAGACTCAACAACTTCATCAGTCTTGAATCATTCATCCTTGCAAAACAGTAACACATGGGTGATGCTGCCAAATTCTGCTTCCAGCTTGAGATGTATCCTGGTCCCATGGACCACAGTTGTATCTACCTCTGAGTACTTTCCAGGCTGACTATGAGGAACCACTTACCAAGGTGGTTGTTTTTGAGCAGGTATTCCCTTAATTAGCATTCTCAGTTTAGACTCTTTTCTTCCAAATAAATTTGGGTTTTCACAAGATGGAGCCTTTGATGAATGGGGGTCTTTCCCTCCGGACACTTTCCCTCTTGTCTCATTGCAGCAAAGGAGGTGTCTCATTAATGCTATGCTGATCTCTAACGATTACAGCTTGTTTTGTAATCACCAACCTTGTTTACAACTTCAAATTCTCTTTTCCCTTCCAAATGACACGTTTTCATGTCATTTTGCTCCACTTGATATTCTCTCTCACTGTAGACCTGGATCATAGCAGTGAGCAGTAATCATGACACAGTCTGAATTCTATCCTATCTTGGTATTTCCTCCACCAATTAGTTCAATATTTTTTTAATTAAGCCTCACTCAAGTTCTCAGGACACAAGCAGAAAACAGCCAAATTCTTTTCCAGAATATCACAAGTATGGCCTCTAGCCCAGTTCACAAAAGAGTCTGTATTACTTTCTGAACTCTCATATTTGTCTCCATTGTCTGTGTTTCTCTCAACATTTTGATTTTCCCTAAGTGAGGTCAGGGGAAGAGATTGAATAAATGAAAGGTGGAGGGAGGGCTAATCAAAATCTAAGAGGATATAAATAAGTCGTATGGAAACTCACTTTTTTGGACAATAGAACACACAGGAGCCATAGGTTGTTACTAGAAAAATTTTCAGTGCCAGGATGGGATACATTCCAGTGAGTTGTTGGCTAGGGAGGTCCATGATGGCCCCAAAACATTACAGGCCATTGCCAAGGCCCTTGGTTTCCCACCAGGAATAGATGGTAAGACCCTATTGCTGAAGACTCCACATACTTGGGCTGCAAGGTCACTGAGAAATCCTGCCAGAGCTGAGCTGAAAACCTCCTCCATGTAGACCAGCTGACAGAAAACTGGAAAAAGCCATGCTGCATATAGTTCAATGGGAGAGAGACAAATCACCAGTGAAGATACTCAACAGTGGATACTACAAGCCTTATATTCCAAACTGCCACCAGAATGGCCCATAAAGTTTTCTTATAATATCCTAGAACAAAATGCCAAACTTTTCCACATTATTCCCACAAACCACTTCCAAAGGCCTAAGAACCACATGGTCAGGTTCATCACAGCAATAATCCTTTTTGTGGTATCAATTTTCTGTAGTAGTTACTTTGCATTTTGTTGTGACAAACTCAATTTAAGAAAGAAAGAATTTATTTTGGCTCACAGTTTAGTATCCAGTCCATCATGACAAAGAAGTCATGACAGCAGGAGGGTAAAGCAGTTAGTCACATTGAGTCTATAGACAGGAAGCAGAGAGAGGTGAATGCTGATGCTCATCTAGCTTTCTCCTTTTCATTTAGGCTGAGACCCCAGCCCTTAGAGTTATACTGCCCACAGGTAGGGTAAGTTTTCTCACATCAATTGACTTAATCTAGAAAACCACTCACAGACAAGCCCAGTAAATATGAACCAACACAGATATTAATATTAAGAAAAACTGGATGAAAGCTATACCACTCATGATATATGTCCAAAGGACTCTAAGTCTTACCACAGAGATGCCTGTATGTCCATATTTATTGAAGCACTGTTCACAATAGGTAGGAACTGGAATCAGTCCAGGTACCCATGAACAGATGAATGGATAATGAAAATGTAGTACATATACATAATAAAATTTCATTTCACAATAAAGAAAAATGAAATCATGATATTTGCAGGAGATGGATGAAACTGAAAATTCTTTTCCTTTTTGTTAAAATATATATTTATTTGATACAGAGAGAGGGAGAGAGAAACAACAGGCACGCCAGGGTCTCTAGCCCTTGCAAACGAACTCCAGGCGCATGAGCCACCAAATCTGGCTTATGTGGGACCTGGAGAATTGAACCTCGGTCCTTAGTCTTCACAGGCAAGTGCCTTAACTGCTAAGCCATGTCTCCAGCCCATGGAAATTATTTTCTTAATAAGTCTATCCTAGGCTCAGAAAGATAGATACTGCATGTTTTCACTCACTTGCAGATCCTAGATTTTATATATACATCATGAAACTAGAAAGGGGCACCATGAGAGGGGAAAGAGGTTTTAAGGGAGGGGCAGGGAGGAGGAAAAAGAGAATAAATTTACCATGGAAACAGAAGGAAAATGGTGGGAGGGAAGGGGCCAGTGATTTGAGGGAAGGAAGTGAGAAGATCAACAAAAACAAAGTATGTATAAGTATCTCATGGTGGAACCTATTACTTTGTATATTTAATTAAAAAAAAAGAAAAAGTGAGTGAGGAAGTATGAGGGTTCTCAGCACTATCTTTGCAATTTTTCTGTGAATCTAAAAAAGAAAACAAATAAATCAATTTAATTTCTATATACTAGCATGACCAATCCAAAAATGAAACTTAAAAAATATTTTCACTCATAACCTCAATACCTAAAATGTCTAGGAATAAAACTACCAAAAGATGGGGCTGGAGTGATGGCTTAGTGGTTAAGGTGTTTGCCTACAAAGCCAACAATATTTTGTAAGCCAATCTAGTAAAATGCCCTTTATTATATAATACATATGTGTGTGTGTATGTGTATATTATGTATATATATTATGTGTACATATATAGAATATAGTGTGCATAGTCTACAAGTTCTGTTCATCTAGAGAACCCTGCCTAATACACATAGCATACAGTGAAAACTACAATATATTGCTGAGAAAAGATAAATATTTCAGCCAGCCATAGTGGTGCACACCTATAATCCCAGAATTTGCAGGGGCAGAGGTAGGAGGGTTGCTGTGAGTTTGAGGCCAGCCTGAGACTACATAGTGAATTCCAGGTCAGCTTGGGCTAGAGTGAGACCCTACCTCAAAAAAACAAACAAATAAGTTAAGTATTTAAATAAATAGGAATTTCATGTTCATGGACTTTGAAACAATAGTTAAGGTAGCAATATTCTCCATATTGACATATAGATTCAACTCATTCTTTTTTTAAATCTATCTATCTAGCTACCTACCTACTTTTTATTTATTTATTTGGCATAGAGAAGAGGGAATGAGGAGGGAGGGAGGGAGGGAGGGAAGAGAGAGAACCGGTGCACCAGGGCCCTCAGCCACTGCAAAGGAACTCCAGATGATGTACCCTGTGCATCTGCTAACGAGGGTCCTGGGAATCGAACTGGGTCCCTTTGCCTTTCCAGCAAACCCCTTAACCACAAAGTTCATTATCCAGAAGTATAGCCTCTGTTTATGTGCCCACCATGTGCATCTGGCTTACGTGGGTTCTGGAGAATTGAACCTGGGTCCTTAGGCTTTACAGGCATGTGCCTTAACCTCTAAGCCATCTCTCTAACCCTGTTTCTTCTTTTCTAAGACCTTGATGTGTGTAATTAGGTTATTTGTTTGAAAGCTGATTTGAAATGCATGTATTGTATGTGTGGCATGTATGTCTGTGTGTGCACATGTGTGTGGGTGAGTGTGCATGCTAGAGTTTGACTCAGGTGTCATCCTCAATAGCATCCCAGTTTATTTACTGAGGCAGTATCTCTAATTTGAACTCACAGCTCATTGATTTGGCTAGTCTAATTAGCCAACGTGCCCTGAGGATCCCTTGTCACTGTCTCCTGAGTGCTAGGGTTATGAGGGGGCTGCCATACCCACCTAGCATTTACATGGGCCCTGGGACCCAAACTCTGATCTTCACACTTATGTGGCAAGTACTTATGCACTGAGCCATCTCCCCAGCAACAAAAACTGTCTTTTCTTGCATTAAGGTCTTTCTTCTGTTTTGAGTTGATTTATGTATGAGCTGAGAGTAAGGGATCAAATAAATCAATTTAATTTCTATATACTAGCATGACCTATCCAAAAATGAAACTTAAAAAATATTTCACTCATAACCTCAATACCTAAAATGTCTAGGAATAAAACTACCAAAAGATGGGGCTGGAGTGATGGCTTAGTGGTTAAGGTGTTTGCCTACAAAGCCAACAATATTTTTGTGTGAATGTATGTATGTATTCACATATATGCATGATGCATATGTGTGTGTTTCTTAGTGTGGACTTTTGCATGCCTTGACTTCTACCTTATTTGTGGCAGAGTCTCGTATTTACTTTAGGACACACCAGCTAGCTGGTCCATGAGCTTCTGAGGATTCTTCTATCTTCACATTCCATCTTTTTTATGTATACTAAGATTACAGATATGCGCTACTGCTTCTGGCTTTATATAGTTCTGGTATCAGAGTAATTCTGGCTTTTTAGAATGAGTTTTGCAGCATTTCCCCCATTTTGCTTTCTAAAATAGTTTGAGAAGCATTGGTATATTTAAAAATATTTTTATTTATTTATTTCCAAGCAGAAAGAGATAGAGAGGCAAGAGAGAGAGAGAGAGAGAGAGAGAATGGGCACACCAGGACCTCCAACAGCTGAAAATGAACTCCACCATGATTCATGTGCCACTTTGTGCATCGGGCTTTACATTGGTAATGGGATATCAAACTTGGGTTGTTGGGCTTTGCAGGCAAGTGCCTTAACCACTGAACAATCTCCCCAGCCCTGGAATTTTGATAAAGTGCACTGAATCTTCATATAGAGCTTCCTTAAAAACTAAAAATAAACTACCTATGATTAGCTATATCACTCCTGGGTATGTACCCCAAGAAATCAAATATATATAGATACCTGCACATGTTTATTTTTACATTATTCACAACTTTCAAGTTATGGAATTATTAAAGACACCCATGAATGAATGGCTAAGGAAACAGTGATATATATATATATATATATATATATATATATATATGATATATATTTTTAAAAGAACATATATATATTCTTTTAAAAATAAGACAAAAGACAAAAATCACATGATCATTTTAATAGATACTGAAAAGACCTTTAATACATTTTAATATTTCTTCATAATAAAAATCTGAAGAATTTAGGAATAGAATGAACATACCTCAACATAATAAAAGCTATGTATAACTAACCTATAACCAACATTATATTAAAAGGGGACAGAACTGAAAGCATTTGCTCTAAAGTCAGGAATGAGATAAGAGTTACCTTCTTACCACTTTTGTTTAATATAGTGCTTGAAGTCTTAGCTAGAGTAATAAGGTAAGGGAAAGAAATAAAATGCATGCAAACATCAGTACTTTTTACATATACCAATAAAATCTCATTGGAGCCAGGCATGGTGGTGCACGGCTTTAGTCCCGGCACTCAGGACGCAGAGTTAGGAAGATCACTGTGAGTTCAAGGTCACCCTGAGACAACATAGTGAATTCCAGGTCAGCTTGGGGTAGAGCATGTCCCCATCTCGGGGAAAAAAAAAAAAAAAAACTCATTGAAAAAGAAGTCAGAAAAACAATCCCATTCACAATAAGCTCAAAAAATAAACAATCTGGGAATAACCTTAATCAAATATGTTAAATACCTCTACAATGAAACTATAAAGCACTGAAAAAAATTATAAAAGACCCTAGAAGACAGAAAGATCTATTTTTGTCATGATTTAAAATAATATTGTGAAAATGTCCATTTTGCCAAAATCAATACACAGATTCAATATGAAGGCTTATTTTCTGATTTAAAATTTTATTGTAAAGTAATTGCCAAGTTAGCTATTGACATATGGATAGATATAAGGATCAATAAAATATACTTGAGAATCCTTAGAAATTGACTTACAGTATAACCTATTTATTTATTTATTTCATTATTTGTTTTGTTTTGTTTTTTTGAGGTAGGGTCTCACTCTAGCTCAGGCTGACCTGGAATTCACTATGTAGTCTCAGGGTGGCCTTGAACTCACAGCAATCCTCCTACCTCTGCCTCCCAAGTACTGGGATTAAAGGTGTGTGCCACCATGCCCAGCTTAACCAATTTATTTTTGATAAAGATGTTGAGAGACTACAATGAGGAAAAATATATTACTTTTAGTAAAAGCTGTGAGAAATTGGAGAGAATCAGAAAATCTTCATGATTGTTAGGTAAAGAGTTGTGACACATCACCAAAATGTACAAAAAAGGAAAGATTATTGATCTTATAAAAATTAAAACCTGTGTCATTCAAAAGATATTATTAATATGATTAAAAGGCAACTGCAGACTTGTACAAAATATATGCAAACAACATATGTGATAAGAACTCTTGCAGCCCAAAACAAAAAGACAAACACACAATTTAAAATAAGTACTTGCTTAGGTATTTCTCCAAATCAGACATACAAATGACCATCAAGCACATGAAAGAATCAATTAGACATTAGGGATACACAAAACAAAAACCATCACAAGGTGGCACGTTATACCCATGAAGATGAATATTATAAGCCAAAGAAAAAAACCCCACATGCTTTGTTGAGGATATAGAGAAACTGGTCTTCTCATGCATTACTGTTGGAAATGCAAAATGGTACAGCTACAAGAATAACAGTTTGGTGATTCCTCCATAATTTAAACATAGGAATGTCATATGCCTCAGCAGTTCTACTTGTAGATACCTGTCTAAGGAGTTGAAAATATGTCTACTTCAAAACATGTGCACATGTGTTCATAGTAGCTTTATTCACAACTATGAAAATATAGAAACAATCCATATGCCTGTCACCTGATGAGAGGGCAAACAAAAGATGGTTTAGCTATGTGACAGAATAGTATTCAGCCATGAAAATGAATTAAATACTGATTCACGATACATGGATGGCCCCTGGAAACATTATAAGAACCTAAGCACAAAGGCCTCATCTTGAAAATAATAATAATTTATATGAGACATCTATGACAGCTACATCCACAGAGACAGGAATAAAATTAGGGGTTGGGGGCTGGAGAGATGGCTTAGTGGTTAAGCACTTGCCTGTGAAGCCTAAGAACCCTGGTTCGAGGCTCAACTCCCCAGGACCCACGTTAGCCAGATGCACAAGGGGGCGCACGCATCTGGAGTTCGTTTACAGAGGCTGGAAGCTCTGGCGTACCCATTCTCTCTCTCTCTCTCTCTGTCTCTCTCTCTCCCTCCTTCTCTCTGTCGCTCTCAAATAAATAAATAAATAAATAAATAAATAAAATTTTTTAAAAAAATTAGGGGTTGGATGGTCCTGGAGATGGTAACAAGGATAAACTGCAAATAGACAAAGGAAGTGTCATTTAGATGGGGAAAATGTCTAAAGTAAGATTGTAGTGATGGTTGTACCACTTGAAAATTTTACTAAAAGTCCTCCAGGTATACACTGAAATCAGGACTTTTTTTTTGCCAGGTAAGTGACAGCTTAATAAAAACACTTAAAGTCCTCAGAGAAAATAAGAAGATAGCCCATCTCTTTGAGAATTTATTATGGGCCATGTGATTAGGTTATTATCTGATGGTGTGGTGACAATGGTAATGACAGGTATAGGGTAATGGTTTTCCAATGAAATCCTGAGATCAATAAAAAAAAAATTTGGCACTGTGAATTTGGCTTAGCAGTCAAAGGCATTTGCTTACAAAGCCTGGTGGCCCAGCTTCAATTCCCCAGTTCCCACATAAAGCCAGATACACAAAGTGGTGCATGCACCTTGAGTTGGTTTACAGAGGCAAGGGACCCTGGTGCACCCATATTCATTCTCTCTCTCTCTCTCTCTCTCTCTCTCTCTCTCTGTCTTTTTCTCTCTCTCTCCCTGCAAATAAATGAATTAAAATAATTTTTAAAAAGAAACAATTTTCTCTTTAAAGATAATGTTTAAAATTAGTATATAAAGGAGTTCATTATGACATAAATTTACATGCATATATATTGATAATATTTTTAAAATATTGTTGGTTTGAAATTTGGAGAAGATATAAGAAAAATGGATGATTTAAAAAATATATATAGCCTCTGAGGCCCCCAACACCTCATCACTGAAGCAGACCAAAAATGAACCCAACATGGCTCAGGGAAATTTTGCGGAAGAGGGGGCGGAAAGAATCAGAGCCACATGTTGGGTCATGATATGCAGAGACATTTAGCTTACCCATAACTGTGGGCTAACTCCACAATGCATGACCCGTATACCTCAACAAGGAGGGGCCAAGGGGAGGGGGTAGGTCACGGATGAGCCTAATAATGGTACCAAACTGACTGTATTTGCTGAATACAAAACTAACTAATAAAGGAAAAAGAAAATATATATATATATATAGGTTGCAAACATGACAAGACTCTACACTGGGTAGATACAGGCATTGGAGAAGAGTGAGGATACCTCAAAACTGAGCATTTTTAAAGATGAACTCCTGTTGTCTTCCCGTGCTGTGATATTCCTGCGTTCTGAAGGGGGAGTGTATCCATTATTTTCTTATGGCTGAGACAAAATTCCTAACCCGAAAAGATCCATCATGGTGGGGAAAGCATGGCAGAAGCACGAAACCTGCATCACACTGTCACACCAACAGGGAAAAGACAGCAAATGGAGCTGGACTATAACACATCAAACTCCCCCCTCCCCAGTGACAATATACTTCCTCCAGCAAGGCTCTACCTCCTGAAAGTTCCACAAGCTTCCTGAGCAGCACCATCAGCTGGGGATCAAGTAGTCAAGTATATGAACCTGTTAGGGACATTTTACATTCAAACCAACACAGGGAGTTAATGGGTCAGCCCCCTGGCATAGACATTCACTAATTATCTTTGGAGTGGATGGACAGAATATGGTGAATACAAGAAAAACAGATGAATGCAGTAAAAAGATGGCTAACAAAGCAGTGACCACCAGTTCCTGCCAAAAGGCCAATCCTAAAATTACCTCAAGGCCATTCAAAAGATGTCCAGCACAATAATGCAGAGATCATCAGAGAAATCATAAAGCACATTCTTCACCCAAAAGAGTATTCCTTTCATTTTCAGCCACTGCTTGCCTAGAACTTACAGCTGTGACACAGACTGGGTTTTCCCCAGTCTTTTATTACCGTTAGTATTTTTACCATTAGTATTTACATGGAGCAAAGGCAGATTCACACACTTCCAGGACAAGAATGGGTGATATTTAATGCTGTATGGAAAGAACATGGATCATGGTGATATTCAACTGATAGATTTATGTTCAGTTTGGCTAAATGCAGGAAGAATCTTCACAGCAAAGAGGTTTATTAATCCATGAGTGTGGTCCCCAAGCCCCAGCTCTGACAGGTAGAACACAGCTGCCATACACTGCATGATTAGTTTGAGTATTTTACTACCATTCCCAGAGTTGACAAGCAGAAACACAGAAAAGTACTCATGGTGCCTGACATAGAACCAAGACAAGGAAGTGATCTGTCCCAGTCCATATTTCCAAGAAAGAAGTAGCTACAAGAAACACAGAAAAGCCCCCAAATTCTACCATCACAATGAACATTCCCAGGTTATAGAAGTGAAGTGAAATTTACCACCCAGAACAGAAATTTGGCTGTGTGAGCAGTAGAACTAGGGGTGGAGACATTTCATGGAGTAGAATTTTTAACCCTTAGACAGTGTCATTGGATAAACATTCTTTTCAACAATAGAAGTCCAAGTCATTTCTGGTCCTTTTCCTGGAAAAGCTGTCAGGTTACAGGAACAGCGATGGGAGTCCCTTTTCTGGGCATAGAGCCCAGAACTCACAGGGAGGTTCTAGAGAACATCTGGTCAGTTTGATATATATAAGCCAGCACTGCATGTATCTGTGTGTATGTGTTTCTCCTGTGCTGACTCATGGCCTTGAAGCTTCTCTGGAAACACCCCCACCCTTCTAGCCAGCCAGTTTACACACACCCTTCAGCTCCTCCTTGATTGAAATGTTCAGGCAAGAGGAAAAAGGAAAACAAATTCAAGAGCTCCTCTTAGATGGCTAGAATTTTCTATGACCTATCCCTTAAGAGAAGAGACTGGCCCCAGATCTGACACAGTCCACCAAAAGCTAAACTCTCTTCTTAAAGTAACATTTCTTGAGCTTTTGGATAAAACTGGAAGAAGAGTCCACAATTATTGTGGCCTCTGGAAGAGGTGGCAGGCTGACAACTGACAATAAAAACAGAAAGATGGCAAACTTAAGGCTCATCACTGAAGCAGACCCTGAAATTGAGCTTTTTGTGAAGGTAAGTTTTCCAGATTTCTATAATAGCATATAGAATATAGTATTTCTTGACACTTGTCTTCACTTTCTATAAGATTTAAAATTTAGGCAACAAATAGGAACGAATTTTATAATCATTTTCTTATTCTGAGTCCTGGAAGAATGCCTGGATGCTTGGATGCTCTTATATGAAAACAGAAAAACAGATTTCCATCGGAAAAAAGGAATGATAATAGATGGCAAGAGTACTAGACTTGTTAGTATCACAGTGACGAAGTTATATTTTCAGTTGCTTTCTATGTCACCTTGAAAAAAATGTCTCCCTCCAACCCTTTGTTGTTTTGTCTATACAATGAAGGAATGTGAAAGCCTTTCCGGCCCTTACAACCTGTGTTTTATGATATAAATTTTAGAAGACCCGAATGAGTAGAATAGAGGGCCAGTAATGGATTGAGGACCCTATTTCTACACATTCCAGAAAGAAATTTCTAAATTTTTCCCATAATGAACCAAACATCATAGCAGGGTCACATGGACACTGGGGGAAAAACAGCCAGGAGTTTTTGTCTGTTATGTGAGAAGGAAGCTTCCTCATTTTGGTCTGTCTTGGAGGCTTCTATTTTAATGCATCTTAATTTTTCAGAAAAGCACTTTGGAAAATCCCTAATGGGGGGGGGGATATACATGTATTTCCAAATTAGCTCATCATTTTAAAAACGTTCTGTGAGTTACTTCAAGTGTAAATTAGTTTCCTAGATCTGGAGAGATTGCTCAGTGGTTAAATGCACTTGCCTGCAAAAAAAAAAAAAAAAAAAAAAAAAAAAAAAAACCTGACAACCCCAGTTCAGTTCTCCAGTACCCACATAAAGCCAAATGCACAAAGTGGTACATATGCCTGGAGTTCATTTGCAGTGGCAGGAGGCAATGTTGTGCCAATACTTTCTCTCTGTGTCTCTCTGTTTCTTTCTCTGTCTCTCTCAAATAAAATATTTAAAAAAGAAATGAGTTTCTTAAATCCTTGCTTACATTATTTAGTTTTCCCATGCATTTTAATTGGCTATTAGCATTGGTGTGTTGCTGAGTTAAAAGCTTGTAAAGGTTAAATTTATACTTTTAGAAAATTACAAAACCTTTCTATAAAATCAAGTCTTTTATCTTTGATTACTAAGTATTTGTTAAAGCACGAATTCCCATGATGTGGACTTATTTTATCAAGAGGCCATAATTGATTTTTAAGTGGAATTCATGAAGTCACCTTGTAGCTTGACATTATGGCTGGTTAGTCTGGCTCTTATATTTTGCTTTGTTTCAGATAGCGGGTATATTTAATTTCCTGCAACAATGCTAAATTTTAAATTTTAATTTAATTATAGTGCTTTCATAAACTGTATAGCCTCTTGATGGTTTACAAAGAAACACAAAAAGGTATATTCATCAAATGTTAAGTTAAACACCTATTGGCCAAAATAATTCTTTCTCTCCCTTTTGCTGTTATTGTTTTTTAAATTTCATTTTATATGTATTATAATAGGTTATGTACTATTTTCTCCTTTCCCCAACTCCTGTTACCCCTGAGGGCCCTCCTCAGTGAGATAGGTAATCTCTGCGGGGTCATGAAGGTCTCAGTCAGTCCCTACCCACTCCTTTACAACTATTTTAGATTAATGACATCATAAAGGTATCTTTTCAAAATTATAACACAGAAACCCTTGAATTCCTTCACAGAAAGGTAATCCAAATAAGTGTTTGTTCAACTTTGGGCCATAAGAGCCACTTCTCCTATCTCTGAATTTTACAAAGCATATGACTTCTCAGACAATGAGGTTAATAAATATCTTTATTCTCTGACTTTCATTTTACATCTACCAATTCCAAACAAGTGGTCATGCTTCTTCATGAAGTAACTAAACTGCTCTTTTTGTCTAAACTGTTTTTTAAAAATATTTTTATTTATTTATTTGCAAGGAGAGAGAGGAGAGATAAAATGAATGAGAATGAGTGTGCCAGGGTCTCCAGCCACTGCAAACAAATTCCAGATGCATGAACCACTTTAAGCATCTGGCTTTACATAGGTTTTGGGGAACAAAACCCGGCTTATTAGGCATTGCAGGCAAGTGTCTTAACCACTGAGATATCTCTCCAGCCCTTACCTAAACTGTTTATTCAATTCAATCATACTTCTCAAATCAGCTGTTGGCAATGATCTGTGTGTTTATCTTCACATATGTCCTTACTATATTTGGGCGATAATCTGAACAGCGAGGTTAGCAAAACATATATTGGATGAGAAAACTTTGAACGAAATAAAGACTGTTAGCTTACGACTAACCTGTTGAGTACTTACTATATGACAGGCAATGTGGTTTGTTATTAACCCTATTTTATGGATATATAAACAAAAGCAAGGAGTAGCTAAGTAAATTTGTCCAAAGTCATATCACTAGTGAATAGAACAGTTAGAATTACAGTCCTTTAAAAGAGCCATGTCTAATTTTATTCAGTTGTTTTCAAGCATTGGTTAGTAACAATAAAAACTAAATAAATTCTGGCTGTTATTTTCAAGTTTAGAAACCTAGATCACAAACCTGAAGAGAAAAGGGCGCTTTCTGGAGCTACGGTAGCAAAATCCGTTAGCACATAATACTTATATAAGAAAAGGTTGCTTTGGGGCTGGAGAGATGGCTGAGAGGTTAAGGCAGTTGCCTGCAAAGCCAAAGGACCCAGGTTTGATGCCCCAGGATCCATGTAAGCCAGATGCACAAGGTGACCTATGTGTCTGTAGTTCGTTTGCAGCTGCTGAAGGCCCTGGCATGTCCATTCTCTCTCTTTCTACGAATCTCTCTCTCTCTCTCTCTCTCTCTCCCTCAAATAAATAAAATTTTAAAAGATAAAAAATAAAAATAGTACCGGGTGTGGTGGTGCACTCCTTTTATCTCAGCATTCAGGAGGCAGAGGTAGGAGGATTGCTGTGAGTTCAAGGTCACCCTGAGACTACAGAGTAAATTCTCTCCAGCCCATTCTCTCTATCTGCCTTTCTCCCCCTCTCTCAAATAAAATAAAGTTTAAAAAAAGGAAAAGGTTGCTTTCATAAATCACCACATCCTGTCTTTGTCAGCTAAAGATACTAAAGAATGGGCTGGAGGGCTGGAGAGATGGCTTAGTGGTTAAGCACTTGCCTGTGAAGCCTAAGGACCCCGGTTCAAGGCTCGATTCCCCACGACCCACGTTAGCCAGATGCACAAGGGGGCGCAAGTGTCTGGAGTTCGTTTGCAGTGGCTGGAGGCCCTGGCACACCCATTCTCTCTATATATCTGCCTCTTTCTCTCTGTCAGTCTCTCTCAAATAAATAAATGAAAATAAACAAAAAAATTTAAAAAAAGAATGAGCTGGAGATATGGCTTAGTGGATTAAGGCATTTGCCTTCAAAGCCAAAGGACCCAGGTTCAATTCCCCAGGACCCACATAACCCAGATACACAAGATGGCACATGTGTCTGGAGTTTGTTCGCAGTGACCAAAGGCCCTGGAGTGCCCATTTTCTCTTTCTCTTTCTCTTTCTCTCTCTCTAAAATAAATAAATTAAAATTAAATAAATAATAATTTTAAAAATATTAAAGAAGTAAATAATTTGTCTCTTAGGTAAGGGATTTTACACCTAAATTTCTATGTGATGATACTTTAAATCAACATAACTGAAGATAAGAAAACTTAAAAAATTTCCTGTGAAACCTTACTGTGTTTCCCCCCCACATCAAATGTTTTTATTCTACTTTTTGCCAAAGTGATCCACCCTTCCTGCTGTATTTATTATCAGACTTCATTTTTCTTCCTCTCTCCCACCCTTAATCATATTTCCACACAGTTCTTATTGGATCCTTAGTCTGACTTCTATTACAAAGGAAACACAGCTGCCAAAGTTGGTTGCCTCTTCCCATTCCTGTTCACTCTTTGACATCAGGAAAGAGCAACAATAAATATCACTTCCTCAGTTGCACCCACTGTCAGGAAAAATAATTTCCAAAATATTGAAATTATCCCCAGGGTTTCTAGAACCTTAATATTGCTCTAAATAACAGGTCAGAGCAACTTTAAGATAAAGTACCTTTTATTTCCTTCTTCAGCCTACATAATAGGAGCTAAGTGTCTGAACCCAAAGTAGGTCCAAGAGATTAAAAAAATACAAGCGTTTGACAGGTAGCAGACATCAAATAAAAACTGAATGAATGACCATGTCAATGTAAAGAAATAAACTTATTTGGGAAATACTCAATCACTAAAATTGACAAGATAGCATGAGACTAAATATTGGGAGGAATACTTCATAATTTTCTAGTTTAGGCAAATGACTAGATGGAAGCACAGAGTAGGTAATTTAAATAACAGAAATTGATTTCTCACAGTTCTGGAGCCAAGAGTCCAAGATCAAATTGACAACATGCTCCGGTTCTGGTGGGAGCTCTCTTCCTGGCATGTAAATGACCACCTTCTAGTGTATCCCCATTTCCTAGAGAGAGAGAAAGAACATCTCTGGCATCTCTTCTTACAAGGACCTTAGTCCCACCAAGAGGACCCCACCTTTAGGACTTTATCTAGCTCTAATTATTTTTCAAATGAAGACTTTCCAAATGAAGGCTTTTATATTGATTTGGCGAGGGGAGACACAATTCAGTCCATAATAGAAGACAGTGCCATTTCAAGAATTAGAATTTAGAATTTAGAACCTCTAAAAAAAAAAAAAAGAGTAAGTTTGTGGATGCAGTTAAGGGGTTGAAATTCAGTTTGATACATGTTAAAATTGAAATATTTTAAAAATCATTATCTCCAATTAGGACACTATATAAATTATAGCATACTCATTGAGTCTGGAGTTGGGGTAGGTGTCTTTTGGATATGTTTGTTCCTTGTTGCTGTTTACCCACCTTATCCAGAGAAATACCTGGGTTGGTTTTATAATAACACATTAATTATCAACTAACCACCCTTATTACCATAGTTTTCTAAACTCTAGGTCATTCTCCATTATTTCTTGTCATCTTTGCCAGTATTACTTCTATCCTAACTCTTGGAGATTTTTTTACATGTATGCAATATTTATTTATTTATCTATTAGGACACATAAAAGCCTAAAAATATAGAATTAAAAGGTGTTGAAATCAAGGAGCCAGGAAAAAAACAATAATCACAATAAGCAGAAGGAATTAACAAACAAGAAAATTAGAAAGTCATGAAACAGAAAGAAACTAAAAAACCTAGTTCTCTGGAAAAAAAAACAAAAAACATTATTGGAAAGAACTTTTTTTTCATTGATCAAAGAGAAAAGGAGAGATATCATAAAAGAGATTAGGAACAACTATAACTATATAAACAAAAGATATACCTTCAAATTATGAGAATAATATCAAGGTTATAACATACTTGAGAGAATGATTTCCCAGGAAAATCTAATTACCTAAATTCCTGAAGGAGAAATATGAAGTTTGAATAGACCTAGTGCCTTACAGAGTTACCACAACTAGTTAGATTGATTGATAAGATCTACCAACATTCCGCAAAGTAGGCTGTGTCCATGATAAATGAGCTGCTCTTTCTCTCTGTCAGTCTCTCTCAAATAAATAAATGAAAATAAACAAAAAATTTTAAAAAAAGAATGGGCTCTCTCTCTCTCTCTCATAAATAAATAAATAAATAAATAAATAAATAAATAAATAAAACAAAATCTGAACTATTTCCTTCACTTCAGAAAGTACCTTTATGGATGTTGGATAAATGGCTCAGTGGTTAAAGGCATTTGCTTGCAAAGCCTGATAACTCAGGTTTGATTCCCCAGTACCCACGTAAACTCAGATGCACAAAGTAGCACATGTGTCTGGATTCTTTTGCAGTGACAAGAGACCCTAGCACGTGCACCCTCTCTCTCTCTCTCTCTCTCTCACTCTCTCTCTCCTTAAAAATAAATAATATAATTTTAGAAAGAAAGAAAGAAAGACAGAAAGCAAGCAAGCAAGCACCAAGCAGGGTGTGGTGGTGCACGCCTTCAATCCCAGCACTGGGGAGGCAGAGATAGGAGAATCACCCTGAGTTCGAGGCCACCCTGAGACTACATAATGGATTCCAGATCAGCCTGAGCTAGAGTGAGACCCTGCCTCTAAAAAAAAAAAAAAAGCACCTTTATGTTTCTTTGCCGACAGTCTTCCCCATTCTACCCTACAACCTATGCTCCTGACAGGCAACCACTGACCTACTTTCAGTCAGGATAGATTGGCATGTATTTTCTAGAATTTTCTATATATGGAATCATACAGTGTGTGCTCTTTTTACCTGGTTTATTTCATTTAGCATAATAATTTGGAGATTCTTGCATGATTCCTCTTTATTACTGAATAATTCTATGGTATAGTTGTGTCATCGCTTGTTTATGCATTCACCCACTGAAACATATTTGGACTGTTTCCAGGTTGTGATATTATATGTAAAGTTGCTATAAACATTAACATGTAAATCTTTCTGTTATATGCTTTTAATTCTTTTCAGTTGGTACCTAGGGTTGGAATTGCTGGGTCATATGATAGGTACATGTTTAAATTTGGCAAGTTTTTAAATTTTTGAAAGCAGAGAGAGAGAGAGAGAATGGATGTTCCAGGGCCTCCAGCTGCTGCAGATGAACTTCAGATGCATGCACTACTTTGTGCATCTGGCTTTACATGGTTATTGGAAAATAAAACACAGGTTGTTAGGCTTTGCAGGCAAGAGCCTTAATCACTGAGCCATCTCTCCAGTCCAAAATTTGATAAATTTTTAATTAGCAGCTGTGTCATTTCACATTTCAAATTGCAGTGTGTAAGAATTAAAGTTGTTCATTTTCTATGGTAACAGTTGGCATGGTCACTCTTTTCTATTTCAGTTATTCTAATGTGTTTATAGTGATATCTCAGTGCGATTTTAATTTGAAACTTCTTTTTAAAAATTATTTACTTATTTGTGATGGTGGGGGAGAAAGAGAATGAATATGGGCAAGCCAGGGTCACCTGTTGCTGCAAATGAACTCCAGATGCATGCACCGCTTTGGGCATCTGGCTTTATGCGGGTTCTGGGGAATCAAATCCAGGCCCACAGACTTTGTAAGCAACCACCTTTAACTGCTGAGCCATCTCCCTAGTTCCTGTAATTTTATTTTCTAACCAATGATGTTGAACGTCTTTTCAAAGCCTTGTTTATCTACTATATATCTTCCTTTGCAAAGTGTTCAGCATCCCATTTTTTTAATTTATTTTTTATTAACAACTTCAACTTTCCATTTTTAAAGTTAGGTAATTTATTATTGAGTTTTAAGTGTTCTTTATTTGTATTTATATATACTTGGATACCAAATGGCTTTAATTTTCTTAATAACTGTTTTCAAAAGCAGATTTTAGCTTCAATGTATTCAATGTATATTACTTAATTTTTCTCTTCTCTCCCTCACTTAGTTCCAATCACACTGATCTTCTTTCAGCATTATACATTTCATACACAAGCCTATGGAAAGGCCTTTACACATAGTATTTCTTCTGTTTAGAATGCCCTCACCATACTCATTTATTTAGTTAACTTTACTCATCTTTAGAATTCTGTTTAGTTCTTCAGGAAAGGCCTTCCATAATACATAGCACATAGATTCCACTGGAGTTTAATGTCACACATTCACGAAATGTACTACCTTCCTTCAAAGAATTTATCTCTGTTTAAAACTAAAAGTTAATTGAAGATGCATCTTTTTAAAGATATTTATTTATTTATTAGAGAGAGAGAGAGAGAAGCAGATAGAGAATGGTTTCACTAGGGCCTCTAGCCACTGCAAATGAACTCCAGATGCATGCACCACCTTGTGCATCTGGCTTATATGGGTACTGGGGAATCAATCCTGGGTCCTTAGGCTTCTTAGGCAATCACCTTAACTGCTAAGCCATTTCTCCAGCCCAAGGATGCATCTTTTTATATTAGTAAATATGTGATATGATATATAGATAGAGAGATAGATAGATGATAGTCTAGTCAATATTAAGCACAATTTTTTCAATTGAATATTGTGTAATTGAATGAATGAAGACTAGATGGTCCACATATTAGCTCATTATATATAAAAAATTTAGAGCAGAAGAATGTGTGTCATTGTTTTCAGTCAGTATGAGAAATATGGAATGATGTTAATGACTAGTGGATGGAATACATTTGTTGACCATTTAAAAATAAAAATACTAAATCATAAGTCACAATATACTTATGCCACAAAAATTCCAGTTAGATGAGACAAATGTAAAAATAAAATTATAAGGATACTAGAATAAAACGTGGTAGAAAATATAAACTGGGTTGGGGAAATGACTCAGCAGTTAAGGCACTTGCTTACAAAGCTTAACAACCTGGGTTTCATTCCATAGTACTCACATAAAGCCAGATGCATAAAGTGGCACATAAATCTAGAGTTCATTTGCAGTGGCTAGAGGCCCTGGTATGCATATTCTCTCCCTTTCTCTCTCTCTCCTTGCAAATATATAAACTTAAAAATTAATATTTTACATATTTATTTGAGAGAGACACAGAGAGAAAGAGGCAGAGAGAGCAAGAGACAATGGGCACATCAGAGCCGCCAGCCACTGCAATCAAACTCCAGATTCATGTGCCACCTTGTGCATCTAACTTATGTGGGTACTGGGGAATCAAACCTGTGTCCTTAGACTTTACAAGCAAGCACCTTAACTGCTAAGCCATCTCTCTCGAGCCCCCAAAATTATTTTTATAAGAAAATATAGCAAAACAAAGTAAAAATTGAAGTTTTAAAAATGTTTTTAGGTTTAATTTTTTTTTTTTTTTGAGGTAAGGTCTCATTCGAGCCCAGGCTGACCTAGAATTCTGTAACTTCAGGCTGACTTTGAACTTACAGTGATCTTCCTACCTCTGCCGCCCAAATTCTGGAATTAAAGGTGTATGCCACCATGAATGCTATTATTTTTCAATATATTTTATTTATGTATTTGCAAGGAGAGAGAGAAAAAAAGGAGATAGAATGAGCACATCAGGGCCTCTTGCCACTGCAAACAAATTCCAGATGCATGCACCAATTTGCCACTTTGTGCATCTGACTTTACATGAGTACTGGGGAACTGAACCCAGGCTATCAGCCTTTGCAAGCAAGTGCCCTTAACTGCTGAGCCATCTCTCCAACTCTAGAATATAAGTTTTGTAATCTTTTTTTATTTTGAATAAAGAAACTTTATTTGGTGCCCACACAAGCGCCAAACAATGGCTGGCTCCGGGACTTGGAGACCTTCCAGCGACCAAGTTTTTGTAATCTTTTTTTTTAAATATTTCTTTTATTGACAACTTCCATAATTATAAGCAATATCCCATGGTAATTCCCCCCTTCCCCCCACTTTCCCCTTTGAGACTCCACTCTCCATCATATCCCCTCCCCCTCTCAATCAGTCTCTCTTTTATTTTGATATCATCTTTTCCTCCTATTATGATGGTCTCGTGTAGGTAGTGTGAGGTACTGTGTGGTCATGGATATCCAGGCCATTTTGTGTCTGGAGGAGCACGTTGTAAGGACTCCTACCCTTCCTTTGGCTCTTACATTCTTTCCGCCACCTCTTCTGCAATGGACTCTGAGCCATGGAAGGTGTGATTGAGACATTTCAGTTCTGAGCACTCCTCTGTCACTTCTTTTCAGCACCATGGTGCCTCCTGAGTCATCCCAAGGTCACTGCCATCTGAAAAGAGAAGGCTGTCTAGCCAAAAGTGAAAGTAGCATTAATATATGGGTATGAACGCTAAGAGAAGTGCTTACTGGGCAGTTTGGTGAGCATAGTATATACTTTTAGCCAGACAGCAGCAGACGTTACACTCCTAGGGCTCATGACTACCCCTATTGTAGGTTTTCAGTATCAGGGATATACTCCCTCCCATGGAGCAGGCCTCCAGTCAAATTAGAGGGCTGCTGGTTTCCCCCATAACAGACATGCCACTATTTTACCCATTGGCTCATTTGGCCTGGCTGGCCAAATATAAGGCTTGCAGTGTCCACCGTTGAGTATCTTCACTGGTGATTTCTCTCTCTCCCATTGAACTGTGTGCAGCATGGCTTTTTCCAGCTTTCTGTCAGCTGGTCTACATGGAGGAGGTTTTGAGCTCAGCTCCAGCAGGGTTTCTGAGTGACCTTGCAGCCCAAGTATGTGGAGTCTTCAGCAATAGGGTCTTACCATCTATTCCTGGTGGGAAACATGACCTATAATGTTTGGGGGGCATCAGGGACCTCCCTGGCCAACAACTCACTGCATGGTGTCCCATCCCTGGCACTGAAAATTTTCTAGTAACAATTTATGGCTCCTGTGTGTTGTAATCTTGATGTATATAAACATATAAAGAAAAGACAGACTAAATAGAAGCAAATAATACTTTAAATGTCACTTTTTAAAATTACATCTAATTTTTATCACAAAGAGTTAATGTCTTTAGCATATAAGTAATTTTCCCATATCAATAAGGAAAATCATAGCCTTAATAGAAAACTGCCACAAACCAATAATTCATAAGATAAATCAAATGATTACTATAAATATGGAAAGGTACTTTTCAAGAGGAAATTTGAAAGGGTCTGTTTGGCAAAAGTACTACTTTTACTCAGACTTCTCATTTTATTGATTGATTGTATGTGTATATTTTGTGGCTTGTGTATGCATATGCATGTTCATATGTGAGTGGGTGCACATATGTATTTGGATGCATGTGCATGAGTGTATACATGCACATGGAGGCCACAGGTTGATGTTGGGTGTCTTCTGCAATCATCCTTCATGTTATTTTTTGTTTATTTTTTATTTATTTATTTGACAGTGACAGACAGAGGAAGAGGCAGATAGAGAGAGAATGGGCGCGCCAGGGCCTCCAGCCACTGCAAACGAACTCCAGATGCATGCGTAACCTTGTGCAACTGGCTTACGTGGGTCCTGGGGAATTGAGCCTTGAACCGGGGTCCTTAGGCTTCACAGGCAAGCGCTTAACCACTAAGCCATCTCTCCAGCCCTCTTCACCTTATTTTTGAGACAAAGTCTCTCAGTAAGCCTAGAGGTCACCAATTAGGCTGGACTAGCTAACTAACAAGCCCCAGAGAATCCTCCTGTCTCTGCTTTCCCAGAACCTGAATTACAGGTGTCAGCCACCATACCTGGCTTTTATGTGGGTACTGGGGATCCAAACTCAGGTCTTTATGCTTTGCTTGCACAGCAAGCACCTTACCAACTGAGCCATCTCTCCAGCTCAGCATTCTCATTATTTGTTTATTTATTATTGCTTTTGTTTTCAAGGTTGGGTCTCAGTCTAGCTCAGGCTGACCTGGAACTTACCCTGTAGTCCCAGGCTGGCCTTGGACTTACAGTGATCCTCCTACCTCTGGAATTAAAGTGCTGGGATTAAAAGCATGCACCACCACACCCAGCTCAGCAGTCTCATTTTAAAGATTAACCCTAAAGACATAATCTCAAAAGTGGGACAAATTATATATTCATATGTGTTTATTACTGAAATAAATATTTAGACTGGTAAAAACATCTTTGGAATATCCTAAATGTTCACAGATAGGAAAATAGTTATATGTATTTTGGTAGTATACAAAGCCCATTATTATGTACTCATCACAGATATAATTTTCTATAAAATGTAATTAATTCATTATCTCACACAGCCAACAAGTGGCAGAATCCATGAAATTAAGTACTTTCAACTTTGTTCCCCAGAAACTAGTCCATTTCCAAATAGTCATTTAATGCATGCTTGCTGAACAAACAAATGAGAGTGTACTGATACCTTTTTTATCTTAATAGGCTGGAAGTGATGGAGAGAGTATCGGAAACTGTCCCTTTTGCCAACGTCTTTTCATGATCCTCTGGCTTAAAGGAGTCAAATTTAATGTGACTACTGTTGACATGACCAGGTAAGAGATATCAGTAAATGATAAGTTCTGGGGTTTGAGATTGGTGGACATGAATATTATGTTGTTTGATAATATGTACTTTATTTAGAGACCTAATTCTGCTTATTTTCAATAATCATAGAAAGCCTGATGAGCTGAAGGACTTAGCCCCAGGCACCAATCCTCCCTTCTTGGTGTATAACAAGGAGTTGAAAACTGACTTCATTAAAATTGAGGAGTTTCTAGAGCAGACACTGGCTCCTCCAAGGTACAACATTTTACAGGATATTATATACTTAATTCATTTTGTTGTTCTATGTATTGCAGATTGGGAATTCTTACTAATATGAAAGTGCTTTGGGAATTCTGGACCAACATGGCAAATAAGACAACATAAAGTTTATAGATACAAGATTCCAAATGATTTTAAATGTGTAGCATGCAAGAAAGTAAATTCTCTGTGGGCTTAAAGTAAAGAAAAAACTCACAGTGGAATGAGAGTGAGGAGGTAAGGTATTAACATTGTAATTTCTGAGGAATAGTCAGGGCTAGGCCTTACCATCACTGAATGAGGTTAAGACATATCCAACACCAGGGCTAGAAACCAGAGAAGATCTCAGGAAGCTTAACCATAGGCCAGAATTGCACTGTCTATACTTGAATAACAACTTCCTATTGTTGTGCAACAAATTGCCACAAATTTGGTGTCTTAACAAGCACTATTTTTTTTTTTTTTTTGCTTGTGTGTGTGGTGTATGCTCTTGTATGTGCCCTTATGGTGCTCCATACTCTCACCTGTCACAGGGATCACCCACTTGCAGAGGTCAGGGTGGAAAGTTGGGAGAACAACTCCATCACTTTTCTGCCTGTCTTACTTTGAGCTAAGATTCTCCTTTTACAAATTCCGGAGCTCCAGGGATTCTGAAGATTATCTGGTCTCTGCTCTTCTGTGGGACTGAGGCTAGAGCCATGCATGGCCACATCTAACTGAAAAACACTCATTTTTGTTTATCGCATGGTTTTTGTTGGTGAGGAGTCTGGGCATGGCTACCCTGTCTGATGTTCACTCTTCAGAGTCTCACAAATTTGCAGTGAAGATATTAGTTAGGAATGCATTTCATATCTGTGACCTGGATCTCCTTTCATGCTCATTCAAGTTTTTGGCAGAATTCAATTTCTTACAGTTATATGACAGGCCTTGGGTTACTGATTCACTGTTGGCTGGAATCAGCTTTTAATTCCTAGATGCTGCCCTTCTATATTGACAGTTCACAATATGGCTGTCTTTCTGATGTTTCACCCTTTTAGAGGCTTACCTGATTAGATTATACCCATCCAGAATAATTTCCCATTTGATTAACTCCAAGAAAATGAATAACAGTACAATCATAATCATAATATTCCATCATATTCACCCAATTGTAGGGCATGTACATGAAGGAAGGGGGTATCTTGAAAGACATTTTTTAATTTTGCCTACTATACCTGCCTATGAGGCAGGATCCCAGGGATACTCTTCTCATTCTTGTTTGTTTGTTTGAGGCAAAGCCTTTATATGTAGCCAAAGCTAGCCTTGAATCTTAATTTTCAGTGGTCCACCTTCCTCAGCTTCCCAAGGACTGGGTTTGTAGATATGTGGCACCACATCCAGTTTTACCCTCTCCATTTTAAATATTTTTGCAATGCCCATTCTTTCTGTTTTGGCACCTGAATTATTTAGTTTATATTCATAAAGATTTAAATTTTCTTTTAAATTACAAATACATGGGCAATGGGGAATTTTTATGTCTTTGAAATTTATTTCTAAATCTGATCACACTGCTAATTTCTTTTACTTAGAATTTTCCTAGTATATAGTATTCTGGCATTTTATTTCTAATATTTCTGAAGCACTTTCTTTTAAGTGTATCACTTGTGCCTACAAAATAGCAAAAGAAAATTGCTGATGTGAGAAGAGGAACCAATAGAGGGTTTAATAAAGACCTTGAGGTCCTTCAGAATATGCCATTTTTTGCATCAGAAAACTTTCCGGATTCTGAGGCTGTTCAGATGGGAGGAGAAAAGACTAAACAGAAAACTTCTGGAAAAGATCAGGATTTTTACAGTCTCCTGTAGCAAAAATTTAAGTTTAGTACTTTCTAGGGTAAGGCTTGGTTCTCTGAATAATATTCTAAGCATGCACATGGAAATCCTAGAAGACTGAAGATGAGCCTGACAATATAAACTAAGCTTTTCCAGGTCCTAATATCACCTTGACTCAACATAGCCTCTTAAAATGAACAGATACACATCTGTAGTAAGAGATAAATTTGAGCCTTTATAATTTTTATGCTTGTTATTCACTATAAATAATTAGAAACAGAAAAATATAGGGATGTATGATGAAAAAATTAGAGTGGAAAAAAGATGACTGAAATAAATCAGCAAGTGATCCAGAAAAATAGAGTTAGTTGCAAAGAATATTTATATAACTATGGCACTATTTAAAAAAAAAAAGAGGAAAACATAAACCGGGCATGTTGGGGCACGCCTTTAATCCCAGCATTTGGGAGGCAGAGGTAGGAGGATCGCTGTGAATTCGAGGCCACCCTGAGACTACATAGTGAATTCCAGGTCAGCCTGGACTACAGTGAAACCCTACCTCAAAAAAGAAAGAAAAGAAAAAAGAGGAAAGCATAATTTATTTGAGCAAAGTACATGATTAACATATACGAAAATGAGAGAAAAAGAAGCTAATCTCAACAAGCACTTAGTATAGCGCCTTGCAAACATCTACACAGACAAGTGACTTAGATACTGCATAGCTAACTGGTGCTAAAGAAGAGCCTCATTCTTCCTAAAGTATTTCTGTGGTGTTTAACTGAGAGCCACCTAATAAAGGCCATATTGTCTAATATTACAACTGTAGGTATCAGAAGACCCTGCAGTCTTCTATCTCTGAACCCCAAGTACCTCTTCTCTGAACTGATTCAGTGTGTAGCCACCCAGAGAGACAGTTTGGACCCAGGGGAATAAACTTTGACACAAATTCATAGAAAGCATTGCATGTTGGACAACGCAGTCTACAGTGAAGAGGAAAGTAGGAGATAGTTCCTTTTCAAATTGCTGGTTCAGACCCTCCTCCCCCAACCTATCTGCCTCAAAATGGATGAGGCCAGAGGTTGGCTATTTCCCTGCTGAGCCATGTGGTTCCAAGGCTGACCAGAGGCTAAACTTCCCAGATGTAATCTATGGGCCCTCCTTACAACTCTGCAGTTTTGGAACCATAGACATTATGACCAAAATCCCCACATATGTCTGAGCATGGGGAGTTAGGAGGGCTCCTGGCACAGTTCCAGAGCTCTAGGAACATAGGAATGAGGTGCTAAAACACCTACCAACACCTCCATATGACTGGCAGCATCTAGGAAAGGCTTCCTAACCAACCCACCATTTTAGGACTGCAGCTGCCAAGGCAGAAGGTTTCAGCATCACTCAAGTTTCTCTCTGGGAATAAAGAGAATGGCTCATCTGTGTTCTTTAGCTCTAGGAATCTGTTTCATAAAAAAGGGAAGTAAAAGGGGGCCTGGGGAGATGACTCAGCAGTTAAAAGTGCTTGCTTGCTTGCTTGCTTACAAGCTTGCCAACTGGAGTTCAATCTTCCTTAGAGCCTGCATAGAGCTGTACACAAAGTAGTAGACATATACATGTCTGTAATCCCAATTTACCTAAATTGTAATCGCAGAACAAGGAGAATCCGGAAGTTCCCAAGCAGCACAGACAAGAGAGAATGTGTCTCAAAAGAAGAAGAGAAACACCCTGACATTTTATATGCCTGTATCGCTACACCCAGCTTCACTGAACTTCTTTGAGACCATCATAGCTCTTTAAAGTTGATATTTTCTTTTTCTTCCTGATTATTCAAAATCCTTATGAGCGTTATCTGGTAGCTGTGCATTTGTAGACTAGATTTAGCAGCAAATCACTTTATCAGCCCAGAACTTCAGGCCATAGGGGCCTCAGGGTGAAGCCTAGGCCAGAGGGGTTGCCTGGCAATGGGCAGGCTGGGAGTCTTTATCTATGGTGGTTGAACTGGATGCTGAGTGCCAGCCACATGCCTAAAGACATAGAGGCTTATCTAAAGCTGTGGTCCATATATGCTTACCTGATTCTGGAGCAGACCTGAAGTTTGGAACAGAAGGGGCTCTCCTAGAACTGAGGAGAGCATGAGTTCTGGCACCTTCCAATAACACCACTCAGGAAACGAGAGCTTTAATACATTGGCTGAGAGGATACTCAAGATCCAAATTAAAACATCAAGTTAAGGAATGTAATGAATTAATTTAATCAATAAGTAAATATTTACTGAATATTTACTATGTGCACTTAGGTGCTTAGGAGGACACATCAGTGAATGAAATGCAAACTATTTTAGATGATGATAGATGCCAAAGAGAAAAATAGAGCAATAAGGAAAGTAGTAAGTGTTAGGGTTAGAAGAGGGGTTTCAACGTTATATAAAGTATCAAGATAAAGCCTTCATTTTGGGGAAATCAAATTAAAAGACCTAACAGAAGAATAGCAGCAAGGCATATACATATATGGGGAAAATGCTCCATCCAAGAAAAAATCTGCAGAAAAGACCCTGGAGCAGGACTTTGTCAGGACAATTTAAAGACTACAAAGAAGATACAGTATCACAATGAAGTAGGGAGATGATAGCAGAGAGATAAGGTGGGATCAAATCACCTCATTCCTTGTAAACCACTACAAGGAATCAAGCTATGAATTTGAGTGAGATGAGACCACTTCAGGGTACTAAATTAGGAGAAATACCACTCTGGCTTCTGGTTGCTAAGCACTTTAGGTAGGGAGTAGGTCATATCATGTGGGTCTTTGTAGGCCATTGTTGAGGACTTGGGCTCTTGTTTGGAGTGAATTGACAACACTGAAAGATAATGAGTATGGAAAAGACATAGTAAGACACATTTTAACATGATTACTTTGCCTACAGTTGGAGAATATTCCAGAGGTATGATAGACAAGAATGGGAGTATGGAGAATAATCAAGAAACTGTTTAAGTAATATAGATTCTAGACATGGGCAATGAAAACAGTGACAGGTGGAAAGATTTTGAGTACATTTTGAAAGATTTACCTGTCTGGGGTTGCTGATGGGTCAAATGTGGAGTTGGAAGAAAAGAGAGATGGAAGATGATAACTATCAACACCTTATATATACTATATATACTTATATATACTATACACCTTACATATATACAATAAAAATAAATGCTAAAAATCAACTCCTATTCATTTAAAAATATCCACTGACAACTAAAAATAATTCATCCAAAAAGTATCTTCCTCCATCCTTCTTTTTTTGTGTGGTAAGAGTACCCAAAATGTACACTTAGCAAATTTTAAGTATATAATGCACTATTACCTGTAGTCCTTGGGCTACACAATGTACCTTTAGACTTATTCATCCTGTATAAGAGCAACTTTGTACCCTTTTTACATCTTCCTATCCACACCATTCTCATTTCCCAGCACTAACACTGGTACTCAATGTTCCATTCTCTGTTTCTATGCATTTGGACTTTTTTGATATCACATACAAATGAGATCATGCAGCATTATATTGCACATGCAAAGATTGCCTTCTTTTTAAGGTTGAATAAAATTCCATTCAACCATCAATGGACACTTAGGTGTTTCCATATCATGGGTTTTGTGAATAATGCTGCAATGAACATATATATTTTCATGATCATATACTAAATGAAAGTTGTATTACAATGAGGACATCTTAGCTGTTTTTTCCATCTTCCTCATCCTCTTTGTTCCTTCATTTGTTTCATAATTTATAATATTTGAAACCACATTTTTCTACTACTAACTAAAAATATGTTACTGTTGTTCCTGTACCAAATATGAGCCTAAGCAAAATTTTAAAACATTGTTTCTATAGGTAAACAAGCTTTGAATTCCAAACCATAATTTTCCAGTGAACTTTAAAATCTAACATACTCTCAGTTTCAGAAAAAAATTCCTATTAAGAGATTTTAAAATACCTTCAGTTCCCAGCACAATTTTCTAAAATTTCCATTATATTTACAAAATACTCTGATATCTGTCTCATTATGTATACATGGTTGTTCACTTGTGTTTCTTTTTAAGGTATCCTCACCTGAGTCCCAAGTACAAGGAGTCCTTTGATGTGGGCTGTAACCTCTTTGCTAAATTTTCAGCATATATTAAGAATACAAAAAGGGAAGCAAATAAGAGTAAGATATCTTTTCTAAGTCTCTATTTTTCTTTCTTTCTTTCTTTCTTTTTATTTATTTATTTTTTTAGAGGTAGGGTCTCACTCTAGCCCAGGCTGACCTGGAATTCACTATGGAGTCTCAGGGTGGCCTTGAACTCATGACAGTCCTCCTACCTCTGCCTCCCGAGTGTTGGGATTAAAGGCGTGCGCCACCACGCCCGTCTAGTTAAGTCTCTATTTTTCTTAGCCACTTGCTTACTCTCACATTTTTACTCAGTTAAAATAAAATTTTCATAAATATGTAATGTATCTTGGGGAACAACCTATTCTTTCATTTTGTGTTCTATCCTCTGAAACTCCCTAACACTGGATTAATAAAATTTAGAACCTAAGATTCAGTATAGCAATTGCCAGTGTAGGTCAGTTAGAGCAGTAGCATGCCAATTGTGAACTAGCTATAAAATGCTATACATTTAAAATTCTTTAAACTGTAGCATGTATAATCTCCAGTAACTTTCTTGACAAGCTTTGTTAGCCTCTGAGTCATGAAAACTAGGTCTCTTCTCTCACTTTCTAACTCTTCTATGTTGGATAATAAATACTGATTTTTCTTTATTTCTTTGACTGTCTCACCAACAAATGTGCCTTCTTCTTTTTTCTTGATTATTTTTTAATTTATTTGAGAGCAACAGACAGACAGACAGAGAGAAAGAGGCATATAGAGAGAGAATGGGCGTGCCAGGGCCTCCAGCCACTGCAAACGAACTCCAGATGCATGCGCCACCTTGTGCATCTGGCTTATGTGGGTCCTGGGGAATCATACTGTGGTCCTTAGGCTTTGCAGGCAAATGCCTTAACCGCTAAGCCATCTCTCCAGCCCAAATGTACCTTCTTAAGAAAAGTCCAAGATGTTTCCACTCACTGTTTGATCTTATCAGTATGATAGTGAAAAAGGCCAGTTCAAGCAGTGTATAAACCACCAAAAGTATACTAAGAACATGTCTAGTTGTTATAAAGAGGATAAATTTATAAGTAACTCTATGACTTCATTTCCTCAGATTTTGAGAAATCTTTGGTTAGAGAATTTAAGCGGCTGGATGACTATTTAAATACCCCACTCCTGGATGAAATTGATCCAGTCAATGCGGAGAAACTTTCAGTTTCCAGAAGATTGTTCTTGGATGGGGATCAGCTAACACTTGCCGACTGCAGCTTGTTACCAAAACTGAACATTATTAAAGTAAGTTTTAATATGGAAGAACACATGGTATGGGAAGTGCTTGTGAGTTACCAGCATGAACTACATTGACTCTTCAGTATATGATAGTTCTTTTCATCATCATTATACGTAGCATATATTTCCTTTGTCTCCTCAGAGAAAAGATTTATAATGACCTCCTCTGGGAAGCATTAAAACTCCATTGTTTTTTCTCCTAAATCTGAAAGCATTTTCTGCTGTATTATGAATAAAATTGTGCCTTGTACAGAATTGTTGAGAGAATTAAAACAGGTAAGATGCTTAGAACAATACACTGGATGGCAGCAAGTGAAGAACAATGCTAATGTGATCATTAATTTAACTATTTATTAAACCAAACTATTAGACCCAGCGAGTACTTGAAGAAAGACATGCCAGGCATGGTGGTAGGAGTTTGTAATTCCAGATACTCAGAAGTCTAAGGCAGAAGAATAACAAGTCCCAAACCAGTCTAGGCAACTTAGTGAGACCTCTGTCTCAAAATACTTTTTTTGCATTATAAAGGGGATTTATTAGGTGAGCTTTCAGAATACAACAATAGCTGTTTATAGGCTGAAGAGGTAGAGTATCTGCTAGCTGTTTGGTCCACAGCAAGGCTAGATGCCTCAGCAGTCTCAATCTAGCACTGAAGGCCTGGAAGGTTCTTGGAGAGCCACTAGTCTTCAGTTCATGTGGGAAGGCTGATGAAGTTGGGTTCCAGTACATGAGGTTAGCATCATGGATATGATATCCCCTGAAAACTTGTTATGGTGTGAATACTGTTATTAAACATTAAAACACTAAACTACTTATTTTTTAAATTCATATGCAAAACACTCAAACTTGAGCCCAACTATGCTTTTATCTGTTCAATTCTTTTTTTTTTTTTTTTTTTTGGTTTTTCGAGGTAGGGTCTCACTCTAGCTCAGGCTGTCCTGGAATTCACTATGGAGTCTCAGGGTGGCCTCGAACTCACGGCGATCCTTCTACCTCTGCCTCCCGAGTGCTGGGATTAAAGGTGTGCGCCACCACACCCGGCTCTAATCTGTTCAATTCTTGTTTGCAAATGCATTCATATAGTCACAACCTAGAATTAATATTTGCTTTTTCTTTTTAATTTTTTTCTTTGTTTATTTTTATTTATTTGAGAGCTACAAACAGAGAGAGAAAGAGGCAGAGAGAGAGAGAGAGAGAATGGATGCACCAGGGCCTCCAGCCACTGCAAATGAACTCCAGAAACATGTGCGACCATGTGCATTCGGCTTATGTAGGACCTGGAGATTCGAACCTGGGTCCTTAGGCTTCATAGGCAAGCACTTAACCACTAAGCCATCTCTCCAGTCCCAACATTTATGTATGTGTGTGTGTATATATATATATATTTGACAACTTCTATACTTACAGACAACAAACCATGGTATTTTCCTCCCTCCCCCACTTTCCCCTTCATAACTCTGCTCTAATATCCCTTCTCTCTCTCCATCAGTCTCTCTTTTAATTTGATGTCATCATCTTTTTCTCCTATGAGGGTCTTGTGTAGGTATTGCTAGGCACTGCGAGGTCTTGGATATCGAGGCCAGTTTCTGTCTGGACAGTTGTATGTAAGCAATGCTTATTCCTTCCTTTGGCTCTTACATTCTTTCTGCCACCTCTTCCACAATGTACCCTGAGCCTTGGAGGGTGTGAAATGTTTCAGTGGCAAAGTCACCGAGAAATCAAGCTGGTGCTGAGCAGAAAACCTTCTCCCTGTAGCCCAGCCAACTGAAAGCTGGAAAAAGCTGCACTGTACGCAGTCTTATGGGAGACAGAAGTCATTAGCGGTGAAAACAGTAGACATTGGAGGCTTCAAGTTTGGCCAGACAGGCCAAATGACTGAATGAGTGCAATAGTGGCATGTCTGCTCTGGGGAAAACCAACTGCTCTTAAATTGGACTGAAGGCCTGCTCTATGGGAGGGAATATATGCCTGGTACTGAAAACCTAATCAAAAGCTTATGGCAAGGGAGGTCATGAGCCTTAGGGGTATAAAGTCTGCTCTTGTCTAGATAAATGTATATATTACTCTCACCAAATTGCCCTGAAAGCACTACATTTAATGTTCATATTCATATATTAATGCTACTCTCACTTCTGGTTAGAGAAGCTTCTCTTTTCAGATGGCGATGACCACTGGGATGACTCAACATACATTTTTAAAGGGCTAGGAATGTAGTTCAGTTGTAGAGTACTTGTTTAGCATATGCAAGCCCTGGGTTCAATCCCCAGTGCCACAAAAAGAATGTGAACAAGATTTTTTTTCACGTGTACATTTGGGATTTCTTTTCTTTTGGTTTATTAAAATTGCATATGCTGAGTGTGTGTATGTAAAAAAAAAATAATGTGAACAAGAATAAGCATAAACAAGCAATTCAGGACCTTATCTTAACTTTTGGTTTACTGGGTAGCTGATATGTTTTCCCCTCCTCTAAACACATAATTAAATACAGCATCAGTGTAAACATAATTGCAAACATAAGTCTTTATCTGAATTTAAGACAAAACATTAATATAGTAAATTCAGTATTCTTTATGCTTATTTTAGTTTGTTTTGTAGTACTTGACCTTTGAGGTGTGTTTCTCCATATGGGTACATCACTGATGTCTTTTACTACCAACGTGTTTTCCTCTTTTTTACTAAAATTCTAGGTTGCTGCCAAGAAATACCGTGACTTTGACATTCCAGCAGAATTCTCAGGAGTCTGGCGCTATCTCCACAATGCTTATGCCCGTGAGGAATTTTCCCACACTTGTCCTGAAGACAAAGAAATTGAAAATACCTATGCAAGTGTAGCTAAACAGAAGAATTAAGACAGCTCTTTCAGAAGAAAAAGCTCACTTTCTTATTAATTTTTACCTTCTGACATATTAGAAAGATTGTTGGAAATAGTAATATGAAAAATACTATTGTTCCTTTGTCCAACTCACTTATGAAAAATAACTATTATTTTCTGTATCTAGTTAATCATAAACAATCTGTCCACTATGTATTTTATAGATCTTCATATTTTCACTTCATTTAATTTATTCTTATGACAAAGATATATTTGAATTTACAAATAACATAAGTAGAGCCACAATCTCAATCTCCCTTTAAACAATTCCACCTAAATTTCATATTAATAATTTTATATTTTGTCTAATGCATACATGTGCCTATTTCTTATATGAATAATGAACTCAAAGAGTAAGCATATCTTGGCTGGAGAGATAGCTTAGTGGTTAAGGCACTTGCCAGCAAAGCCAAAGGACCCAGGTTCGATTCCCCAGTACTCACATAAAGCCAAATGCACAAGGTGGCACATACATCTGGAGTTCATTTGCAGTGGCTGGAGGCCCTGACAAGGCCATCTTCTCTCTTTTTCTTCCTCCCTCCCTCTCTCCCTCTCTCTCTCTCTCAAATAAATAAATAAATAAAATATTTTTAACAAATAGAGTGATAATATCAGAGAAGCAAACTCTAAAATAATCTTTAAAGATCTTTAAAATGATCATATAGTAGCACTCAATGCCTATAAATATGATCACATCATAGTCAGACATGAGATTATGTCCTTTGTGATTAGATTAGATCATTGCTAAATGAGCAAGTTTTGATAAAACATAATTTTGGAAAAAGAAATGAAGAGAAAGTACATAAAAAAGCTGTAGTCAATTGGCTCTTCTATTCATGTAAACAAAAAGGAAGATAAGAAGTTTAGTTGACCAAAAAGACTTGAGCTTTGCAAAAGGAAAGCAGTTCTTACAGACTCTGGACAGAGTGGAGTTTTAGATAATGATTCTTTTGCATAAGAGCAAATAGTAAAGTTGCTTAAGGTCTGTAATTTTGAAGAAAAAAATTCTAAACATAGTTTCTGTTATGCTCTGAATTCATTAGCCCAAGCTGTTTCTACAGATTTAATGATAAATTAAGCTTCAGAATATAACAAAATGGGCATTTGTGACAAATAAGTAGTTACCTAACTCTATACTTAAATATAGCTCAAAATTTTGCACTTAGGCAAAGCTTATTATTTCTATTATCTTTTTAATAATCAATGAGTTGGTCAAGGCCAGATGACATGGATCCCAAAAGTATCCCAGTTGTTCTTCCTATTATTGTTTTCAAAAGACAATACAGTTCACTTCAGTAGCTACTTAACCAGTACTGTCATTAATTCTTGTTTTGTTATTGAATCCTCACAATTTGGTGGGGTATATAAAAGCTCAATTCACAAATGAGAACCAAAAAGAAGATAGAATAGCTATTTTAAGAGTATCAGAGGAATAGAGATTAATAATAGGGAATGTTAAATCAGGCATTATGGCTTCACTCAGCACTTGGGAGGCTGAGGCAAGAGGATCACAAGTTTGAGGCCAACCTGGGCTACATAATGAGTTCCATCAAGGTGAGTATTGGCTTTAGACTGAGAACTTGTCTCCAAAAATGATGACTGGTTAACATTTTGGAAGACAATAAGACTTTTTTTCTCTTAAGGGTTAAATTCTCTGTGGGGTTATAAAATCACAAAAATATGTCAGTTTCTGTATATTTACTGTCTTAACCTTATATGGTTCTAAATATGGTGTCTGCATATTTACTATTCCAACCTCATATAGTGTTAAAGCTAATAATTTTTATCCTTAGTAAAATATACTGTGACAACAAAGTTATATTCCCCATGAGTCAGATAAAGTTAATAAAAATTATTACAAAATATTCTAAAATGACATCAAATGTCAAGCAACCATTACTTTGCATTCTGTTAAATTAGGACAGTTCTTATTCAAAAGTAGTTATTGAGATTATTCTCTTTTGGAGCAAGCATTACTTTGCATTCTCTTAGATTCGGGACAATTCTTTTTATTCAAAAATAGTTATTAAGATTATTCTCACCAGGTGTGGTGGTACTTACCTTTAATCCCAGCATTTGGGAAGCAAAGGTAGGAGGATCACCATGAGTTCAAGGCCACCCTGAGACTACATAGTGAATTCCGGGTCAGCCTGGGCTAGAGTGAGACCCTACCTCAAAAAACAAACAAACAGTAAAAGATTATTCTCTTTTGGCTTGGCGTGGTGGCATGCATTTTTAATCCCAGCATTCAGGAGGCAGAGGTAGGAGGATCACTGTGAGTTTGAGGCCATTTTGGGACTACAGAGTGAGTTGCAGGTTGGCCTGGGCTAGAGTGAGACCCTACCTGGGGAAAAGAAAAGGAAAAAGAAAAACAAATATTTTTCTCTTTTTGTCTGGGGAGATAGCTCAGAATTAGGAGCACTTGCTGTATAAACATGAGGGCCTTAGAGTTCAGCTCCCCAGAACCCAAATAAAGAGCTGAGCATGGCCACACACATCTGTGACTCCAGTCTGTGGGCAGGGGGGACCTGAGAAGTGAGAGAGACAAGAGAATTGCTGGGGATCACTGATAAAAAAAAAAATGGAAGCTCTAGATTGAGGGTGAAACCTCATTTCAAAGAAGTACATGGGTGAGCAGTAGAGAAGGACATCCAAAGTTTTCCTCTGACCTTGTAAGAATGCACATGGCATACATGTACATACACATGTGCATACACAACACATAAAATGCCACACCACAATACTCTACAGACATAATAAACAAATTAGTGATAATAAAGATTATTTCCTTTTTAAAAAGTATTTTTATTTATTTTTGAGAGAGTGAGAAACAGGCACATAAAGGCCTCTTGACACTGCAAAGAAACTTCAGACAATTGTATCACTTTGTACTTCTGGCTTTATGTGGGGTATCAAACATAGACCAGCAGGCTTTACAAACAAGCACCTTTAACCACTGAGCCATCTATGCAGCCCAAGATTATTCCCTTTTGATAGATAAGAAAACATAAACCCTTAGCAGTTTAATCATATTTTATTTTTACTAGTGAGAAGACTAAAGTTCAAAGATGTTACATATGTAGCTCAATTTCACATCTATTGAATAGAATTATGATTTGAGCCCATATTTTTATTATTTTCCTTTTTTATTTATATTTATTTATTTGAGAGTGAAAGATAGAGAGAAAGAGGCAGATAGAGAGAGAGAGAGAGAGAATGGGCGTGCCAGGGCCTCCAGCCACTGGCTAACATGGGTCCTGGGGAATCAAGCCTTGAACAGGGGTCCTTAGGCTTCACAGGCAAGTGCTTAACCGCTAAGCCATCTCTCCAGCCCTATTTTCCTTTTTATAAAGGTTAAACTCTATATCCCCTTGCCCCCACTCTCCTTTCCTCCTCAGTGGGGTTGTTAGTGTTCACTGTGAGATCATGAAGACCTCAGTCATTCTCTGTAGGGGGACTATACCTCATGGTATTCCTATCCACTCTGTAGCTCTTACAATCTTTCTGTCCCCTCTCAGGCAATGTTCCCTGAGCCACTGCAGTCCAATTTAGTGTTGAGTTCTCTGTGGCCTCTAGATTTCTGCTTTGATGGGTTCTATTAACCACGCTGTCTGCTGTCATCTCCCTGGAGATGGTGGGTGAACTAGCAGTGACAACAGTGTTTGTGTTTCTGCTTCCTCTGCAGTGTCTCCTGGACCCTTGCTGATATGGTAGATGTGGGACATCTTGTGGTGGGCAGTTGGCTATCTTTTCTAGTTGTGTTAGTGGATCTTGGATCTCTTCAGTATTCTCTGCCATCTGTAAGATAAAACAGATTCTCCAAACAAGAGAGCAACTTAAATTAAAGGAGATATGCATAGTTATTTCAGAGGTTTTCTATTTTATGCATATTATAACAGGTTATATACTGTTTTATCTGCTCACTCCTGCTCCCATTTCCTGGGGGCCCTCCTCAGTGGGGTTATGATATTCGCTGTGGGATAATGAAGGCCTCAGTCAGTCCCTGTGGAGTACCAGGGAGATGGTGCCTCAGAGTATTCCTACCCACTCTGTGGGTCTTACAGTCTTTCTTCTCCCTCTTCCACAATATTCCCTGAGCCATGACAGGCCTATTGGCAGTCTGATTTAGTTTTATGTTCTCTGTAGCCTCTGGACTTCTGCTTTGATGGGTTTTGATTGATCACTGTGTCTGTCACCATCACCTGGAGTTGGTTTTCAGGCTATCAATAGGAGTAGTATTCATGTCACCACTTCCTCTGCAATTTCTCCTGAGCCCTGGAAGATGTGATAGAGGTGGCACATCATGTGAAGCACAGTTGGCTATCTTTTAGTCTTATGAATGTATATTGGTTCTCCTGTTTTCTCTGCCTTTTGTAAAACAGATTTTAGAGACTTTTTGATGTGTATGTCCACTCCTATTATCCAGAGAGCAGTGGCAGGCTTTTCTCTGGAGTCTGAGTTTCCTGTCCATGGGATACTGACTGGGGTTCCAGCAACAGGTATGAGTTCTCTCCCACTGAGTGGACCTCATGTCCAATCAGAGAGCAGTTGATTACCCACATGGGATGTGTGCCACTATTGTAGAGGTATGTATTTCTGGCCCAGCTGGCTGGTTTCTTAGCTTGCAGCTCCCCCTGCTTATTCATGCTGTTGGTGACCATTGTCTCCTGGCAGCTCCCATAGCACTTTCCAGTGCCATGAGATCAAACCAGGAAGGAACTGGCTCCCTTCTCAGTTCCAGTGTGGTGTCTCAATGTACTGTTACCAGAGCCTGTAGTGTCTTCAGCAATAGGGTCTTACCTTTTTACTGAGCCCACATTTTAAAATCTAGGAGCATTTTGCCTCAAACTTAAGAAATGGTCCCTATTCTCACAAAATACATAGTTCAATAATGGACTCAGGTGATTAACTATGAAGTTACAGCATATGCACTATGAAAGTGGTCAGTATAAGGCTTCATAATAAGCAGTACCTCCTTATGTACATCACCAACGAGTTCTCCTTGGTTATGCAAACTTTTCATAGTGCAATGTCTATAACAGTCCTAAAAGATGCATTTTCATGGCAGAGTTGTAATGGTGGCATATCAGTTATGGAGGAAACTAACTGCTTTAATTGGATTTGAGGCCCACTCCATGGGAGGAAATTCACATCTGGTACTAAAAATCTAATCAAAACTCTATGGCTGTGGAGGTCATAACCCCTGGGGGGTAGCTACTACTGTTGTTGGGTTAAAAAGATATACTATGTCCACCAAATTTTTCTCTACATATTTATGTTTCTGCCCATATATTAATGCTACTCTCACTTTTTGTTAGAGAAGCTTCTCTTTTCAGATGGCAGTGACTACTAGGGAGATTCAAAACTCATCAGAGGGCTAAGAAGAGGTGACAGTGGAGTGTCCAGCATTAAGTGAGACATCTCTAATAAACCCTCCGAAGTTTAGGGGTCATTGCAGGGGAGGTGATAGAAAGAATGTAAAAGCAGAGGCTGGAGAGATGTCTCAGCAGTTAAGATGCTTACCTGCAAAGCCTAACAACCCAGGTTTGAGTCCTCAGTACCCACATAAAGCCAGATGCACAAAGAGATGCATGCATCTGGAATTTGTTTGCAGTGGCTAGTCGCCCCAGTGTGCCCATTCTCTCTCTCTCTCTCTCTCTCTCTCTCTCTCTCTCTCTCCTTGCAAATAAATAAATAAAATATTTTTAAAAATAATATAAGAGCCAAAGGAAGAAAAGGAGTGCTTTTCAGTACTGTCTTCCAGACACTAAGTGGCCATGGTATTCATGGCATCACAGTGGCTGTTGCTATCCACACAAAACATGTACACTATAAAGGCAAAAAACAAGATGACATCAAAATAGAAGAATGACTAGTTGAAGAGTTTCAGTGGAAGGTGATAAGAGATGTATGGCAAAAGTGGGTAGTGGGAGTGTATTATTATCAGGGCACAATGTGTATAGGAGTGGAGTTTTTCAATAAAAAAAGTTTATAGTGTGGGGGGATGGCTAAACAGTTAAAAGTGCTTGCTTGCAAAGCTTTCTGACCCAGATTCAATTCCCCAGTACTCATGTTAAGCCAGATGCATGAAGTGGCATATACGTCCAGAGTTCATTTGCAGTGATGAGAGAACCTGACATGCCCATATTCTCTCTTGTCCTCTCTTGTTCTTTATCTCTCAAATAAAACAAATAAAAATCTTCTGAGAAGTGATCCCATGAATATAAAGGTTAATGGCCTGATAAAGATACTGTTGTAGTCAGTTCCATGTTGCTGGGATGAACATCTAAACAAGACAGCGTTTATGGAAGGAAGGGATTTATTTCAAGTTTACAGATCCAGGGGGATGTTCCATCAGTGGTGGAAGACACTGCTACCATAAATCCAAGCAGAGAGAAACCATTACCAGCCAGCAAACACCAAAAGCAACAGGGACTTAACAGGCAGTAAACAGTAGGGAACCCACAGCAAGCAATCCACCCCAAAACACACCTGAGGGCTGGGCCCCAGGATCCACCCCCACTGACACCTCTTCCAGCCATGTGGCTGGAAATACAAATTACAGGCTTTAATAAAACACCTGAGTCTGTGGAGAGACACACATTCATACTACCATAGGTACTAAGGGCACATATGAGAATCTAGTCCCCTATCTCTCACCAATTACAAAGATGAGCCTGAAATTATTAATCTCCTAGAATAAAATACAGGAGAAATGCTTCAGGACATTGGAATTTTTAAACAAAACCTCAAAAGGACAGGAAATAAAAGCAAAACTGGAAAATAGGGTTATATAAAACAAAAAAATTTCTGTACAGCAAAGAAAAGGAAACGCTCAATAAGGTGCAAAAACAACTTATATAATCTGGAAAATATTTGTAATGTATACATCTGACAAGGGCATGCTACCCAAAATATACAAATAAAAAAATTCAATAGTCAAGGAAAAAACAACTCGATTAAAAATAATCAGGGACTGAAGAAATGGAGCAGCAATTAAAGGCACTTGCTTGCAAAGCCTGTTGGCCTGGGTTAGATTACCCAGTACCTACATAAAGCCAGATGTACAAAGTGGTGGGTGCATGCATCTAGAGTTCATTTGCAGTGGCAAGAGGCCCTAGAATGTCCATTTTCTCTCTCTCTCTCACTCTCTCATCTATCTTGCAAATAAATAAAAATATTTTAAAAAATAATCAATGAGTACACATTTCTCAAAAGGTATACAAAATAGTCATAAAAGGCATATGAAAAAATGCTGAATATCACTAGTCATAAGGTAAATGCAAATCAAAACCACTATGATATAGCTATCACCTCACCCTAGTAGTAACAGCTAGTATTTTAAAAAGACTAAAGAAGCTAGGCATGATAGATAGCACACACTTTTTTTGCTAGCACTCAGAGGGCCACGGTAGGAGGATTACCATGAGTTCCTGACCAGTCTAGGGTACAAAGTGAGTTCCAGGTCAGCCTGAGCTACAGTGAGACCCTGCCTCAAAACAAACAAACAAAAAGACTAAGTTAACAAATTCTGGAAAGGACGTGAATAAAAAGGGACATTTGTACACTGTTGGTTGTAATGTAAATTAGGATAGTTATTATAGAAAACAGTATGAATGTTTCTCAAAAAGTTAAAACTAGAATTAATATATTATCTAATAATATGACTACTAGGTATACATACAAAAGAAGTGAAAATCAGCATGTCAAAGAGTCATCTGCACTCCCATATTAACTGGAACACTATGTTCAATAGCCAAAAAAAAAAAAAATGGAAATCACCCATATCCACTCAATAACTGAGAAATGGATAAAAAATAAAGTACATATAAACATTGGAATATTAATGAGTAAGAAGAATGAAATCCTATCATTTGTGACAAAATGAATAGAATTAGAGAGCAGTGTACTAAGTAAAATAAATACCTGCCTGGGTTACATGGTGAGATTCTGCTGAGAAAGGGAGATGTGTGGTAGAGATACAGAGAGGAAGAGAGAGAAAAAAAGGAAGAATGAAAGAAAGGGAAAGGAAGAAATAAAAAAGAGAAAGAAAAAGAAATAAAGGGAAGAAAGAGAGAAAGAAAGGAAGGTAGGAAAAGAATGAAGAAAAAGGGCAGAAGACAAAAAATTTATCACCTAAGAAATTGAATGTTTTAAGTAGAAATTATTCAGTGTGGGGTATACAAGGAAATGTTGAAAGAAGCAAAGCCCAGAGTGGTAAGTTTAGAATGAAGAATTGAAGCCTGAGTAACTTTATCATGGATTAATAAAACATCTCCACATTGTTTTTTTTTCCCCCAACCTCAGTAAAGGACTGAGAAAAAGAAGATGAAAAATAAACAAACAAAAAAGGAATGCCACATCTTTTCCCTAAAGTTTACTCCTTGATCCCCTTTTTCTGTTTAAGTCAGGGAATGATTCATAAAACTTCCAGATTAAAAGTTCTGATGACCTTGGGAAAAAAAGAAATTAAATCTTTGAAGAGATAAATATATTGTACCTGATCTAAACATATGTAGTATTACATAATACTTCATTAATATATACAATTTTGTGTTTGGTGTATGAGTTAAAAATAAAATTGCATTCTGCTGACTATAAAATATGGATTTATTTCTGGGTTCTCTATTCTGTTCCATTGTTTTTGTTGTTTTCTTTTGGTTTGGTTTTTCGAGGTAGGGTCTCTCTCTAGTCCAGGTTGACCTGGCCTGAAGTTCACTATGTAGTCTCAGACTGGCCTTGAACTCAGAGATCCTCCTACCTCAGCCTCCAATGTGCTGGGATTAAAGGCGTGCACCACCACCCCCAGCTTCTACTGGTTTTGTATGTTGTTCTAGTCACTATTGCTTTGTAGTATATACAATCAGGTATTGTAATGCCTCCAGCTTTGCTTTTTATATGTTATTTTTAATTGGTTACAATATGTATAAACACAGCACAATCAGTGAACATTTACTGTGTGTGTGTGTGTGTGCGTGTGTGTGTGTGTGTTTTTTGGGGGGGTTAAGTGTGTATGTGCATATACATGTGGAAGCCAAAGAACAACCTTGAGAACCTTGAGTGCCTTTCTTCAGATGTCATCCACCTTTTTTTTAAGAGAAGTCCTTTCATTGGTCTGGAACTCATCTAACTGGGCTAGAATGGCTGGTGAGGGAGTCTGAGGGGTGTATGTATCTGTTTCCACTTCCACAGTACTGGGATTACAAACATGAGCCACCATGCGTGCCTTTTTTTAACGTGGATTCTGTGGATTGAACTCAGGTCTTTATGCTAGCAAGACAAGCGTTTTCTGACTGAGCTATCTTTCTAGCCTCCAATATCTGCTTTTAAATTCTGTCCCAAAATTACTGTCAACTTGTTTCATTCCTCATTATTATTTTTCCTCCTTGGTGTATTTTCAAAGAATTTGTCTTAGACCTTACTGACTCCTCTATTTGATGTCTTCTATCTTGTTTGTCATTTCATATAGTGTACTTTTTCATCTCAATGATATAACTATTTATTATTTTAATCTCTTAAGTTTCTCTGATGAACTATTGAATTGCTTCTCTACATTTCCTTAATATTCTTGAATGTTCTCTAAATATCCATTTTTTCTCTGGGAGTTCACACATCAGTTGCTATATGGTTGATTTTCTGGAACCTTATCATATATGTTAGGGTATGCCATGGTTCCCTAAAAGCTTTTGATTGTTGGTGATTACAGTATTGCCTGCATATTGAAGAATTAATATTTATCCAAATCGTCACATCCTGGCTTAGTTTGTGTCTATATCTTGTATGAAATTTTCCTGGGGAAACATGGAACAAATATCATAGGACCCTAATGACAGACCAAGGTAATGATTTCATCAAAATATAACTTAGTCAATCAAAGGGTTTATTGGACTTATTGGAACATGGGGAAGCAGTTAATTACAGGAGCATAGTTGATCCCAAAACAGCTGCATCACTGACCCCAGCCTAGATAATGACTTGCTCATAGCTGTGTAGATGGGGTTCCCCCTTCTTTTCCCTCAGGCAAACAGATATTTTTGTATTATACTGTCTGGGTATGGGTGCAGGATGAGGTTGGTGAGGTTGGCAGTCCTATGGCCACTAGTTCCACAGTGCTGGGTTACACCCACACCTACAGCCTGCCAAGACCAGCACAACCCAGTGTCAAGATCCTGGCCCCATGCTGCTATGAGCTGTCTGCTGCTGTGATATACTCATAGCCTGAGATTGCTACAACCAGCCACAGGTGATGTTGACCAGAATGTAAATCAGACCACAGGCTTAGTCTGAAGGTAGTGGTCTGTGGATAGGCTTTCGGTCTCCTAGGGTTGCCTTTCACCTACTTGTCACTGAAAAAGCTTTAAGTGATACACTATCTGATTAAAAAAAATGTATGTAAGTAGGAATTGATGATTGCTATTATCTTATTTAATGGGAATCATGCGGTACTCTTCTCACCTCATACTACTGCTCAGCACACTACAAATCAGAGCAGTGAATTTGTAACTACTGTTTCAGGTGATACTGATATCATAACATTTAAATTTATTTTATTATTGTTGCATAGATATTATATTAAAACCAAAACAATATTTTGTTTGTTTGTTTTTCGAGGTAGGGTCTCACTCTAGCCCAGGCTGACCTGGAATTCCCTATGTAGTCTCAGGGTGGCCTCGAACTCATGGCGAGCCTCCTGCCTCTGCCTCCCAAGTGCTGGGTTTAAAGCTGTGCACCACCACACCTGGCTCTCATTTCAGTACTTTTAACTCACAGGAAAGTGACAGAAAGTAATTAGTGGTTTCCACCAGAAGGAAATGGAATATAGGAATGATGTGTAAAAAGTCCAGGTTCCTTTTAAGGTCACCAAATTATTCTAAAAATTTATTGTGGTGATGGTTGCATGTGTGAGACTATACTGAAAATTATTGAGTACCCTTAAAACAGGTAAATTTATGGTATATGAACTTATATGTTTAAACTATTTTTGAAAAGCAAAATAAAAATGAGTAAGACAATGAAAAAATGTACAAATTAAAATAAGGAGAGACAATTCTCTGAAGACAAAATGTAAATGACTAATGCATTGATGTCACTAGTAGTAAAAACAAATACTAAAATGTGTTTTATTTATCTACATCAGATTTGCAAGAATTAGAAAAGGACAAAACATAAGCTTGAAATAATGCAGAGAAATGGTCTGTTATGCATAGCTAGTTAGAATTTGAACTACTAAGTATTATGGGAAATTATAATGCCTATGTCTTTAACATACACATATTCTTTAATCTCCTAGTCCGTCTTTTAAGAGTATAGCTCATAGAAATTTAGTATGAGTGGCTGTACTTAGAAAGGGTGGAAACAAGCTGATCTCCTGTTCATTTTGAATGCGCTCCTCTTACAGATAGTGTGGTGGCCTATGTGACGCGTCTACGCGGAGAATTACAGTAACCCGGTTTTCGGTGATGAGTCAGAGTGCGTGGTGCTGATGCTGCTGCCATTTCATCACCTTTGCGAGCGCAGCATCCATCCCTCCGCTCTCTCAGCGCCTGGGCCTACCTCAAATCGGTCTCCGAGGCCGGAGATGTGCTCGTGGCCAATCTAGATCCAGGCTGAGCCGCGTTCTCCAAGGTCTTGGTGGGGCGCCCCCTTCCGCCGCCCCAGGCCCTGACCGAGGAGACCTGCCAAGCCACGGCCATGGAGGCCATCTGGCTGTACCAGTTCCGGCTCATTGTCATCGGCGATTCCACGGTGGGCAAGTCGTGCCTGATCCGCCGCTTCACTGAGGGCCGCTTTGCTCAGGTTTCAGACCCCACCGTGGGGGTAGATTTTTTCTCCCGCTTGGTGGAGATCGAACCAGGAAAACGCATCAAGCTCCAGATCTGGGATACCGCGGGTCAAGAAAGGTTCAGGTGGGAGCGCAGCCTGGGCCCTTGAGCAGTGGGAGGGTCTTCGGCTCATACAATCCCTGGGGAAAGAGGACTTCCTGGTTCTGATCGTGATACCCGGGTGACAAGGAAGGGTCTGGAGTTCGGTGCAAGGAGCAAATCACACTAAGAGGGCAGGGCCGGTCATTTACACATATTACTTGCACCACAATTCTATCAACCTGCCCCTTGATGGTTAATAAACTACCTTAGAATTGATTGCTATAAGATTCATCAATCTCAGACCCTATGTTACATACTTTCAAAAATATTTCCAGGTCATCCTAAACGTAACTGGCAGATAGATGATAGATGTATTTTGTCTCCTGTGTGTCCTAACATATGTCCTAACATAAAGGAAGTAGTCTGACACTGGTGAGTTGATTCTTTCTTGTAGCCAGCACATAAATTTGTTACCAAACACTGGAATTGTTTCTGGGGAAACAGTGTGAGGAACCTCACACAAGAGGATGCTATACAATCAGAACAGAGCCCCTGACTTCTTGGAACTTCTGTACAGATAAAGATATCTTGTTGTTCATGTTCGTATGCCACTCCCTACTGTAACACTTGGCACATAATGAGTAAACAATGAATATATTTTCTCTCACAACCCATTGCTTTTCCTTTGCAGAATGTTTTACTTCTAATTGCATATATGGATACAGGGGATGGAAGTTTAACTGGAGAAGATGAGGCCCAAGCAAAGACAGGAAATGCCCAGAGATGGGAAACAGCATATATAAAAACAGAAAGTAAATAAAAAATAAAAACAGAAAGTGACAGAAAACTTTGCAAAGAACAGTTTGAAATAAAGTCATATTGAACAGCAAGAACCAGATCAAAAGGACTCTATACACCATGCTTATGAACATTGATTCATTTATCCATTGAATGCTAATTGAGTATAGAAGGTACTGGTTAGGCAATTAAAGAGGGGTAGGGAGAAGAAATTTAAGTTTTCTAACTCCCCATTCCTACAAAGTTTTGACAATTTTTAAAAATTTTATTTATATATTTTCAAGCAGAGATAGAGAGATAGAAGAGAGGCAGACAGAGAAAGAATGGGCACACCAGGGCCTCTAGCCAGTGCAAATGAATTACAGATGCATGTGCCCCTTGTGCAGCTGGCTTATGCGGGTCCTGGAGATTCGAACCTGGGCCCTTTGGCTTAACAGGCAAACACCTTAACTGCTAAGACATTTCTCCAGCCCTTGACAAAATTTTTTATAGGTTCACTTTGAACTCTTTATGTCTCTCATAAGAAATTTCTGCATAGGTAGATTCTTTATATTCACTGAGTATTAGTTATTGGGCAATATTGATTTCTAAGACTTATTTACAGATTAAGGAGACCCCATTGCCAAGTGTGGTGGTACAGACCTATAATTTCAGTGTACAGGAGGCTAAGGCAATAGAATGATAAGTTCAAGGCCAGCCTTGGCCTATATTAAAAAGAATATTAAATATTTCATGTCATATACATTGTAAGATATTTTCCCAGTTTATCATTTATCTCTTCACTTTATTATTTCCTTTTAGTTTAAGATTTTGCTTTATGTAGCTTTGAACAGGCTTTGATACTTTATTTGCTAAATACAAACTACTAATATAATAGAAGTTTGACACAGCTTGATTATTGATTTCTTGATTCAAGCTTCTCACAAATCATAACCTTTGTTCATGTCTAATTTTCTGGTATGATTAGCTTTCTCCATGATTCCTTAAACATAGGGATATAGAAATATTTTCATTCCCTGGGGCTAATCTGCCTAGTTCTGGAGAGTTGAACTTATTTGTAAGGTCTGCCCTTACTGTCATATAGCTTGTACTATAATTCCCTAGACAATTTTTTTCTATTAACATTGGGCCATGTTTCCCAAGCTCTGAGCTACTGAGCTCTTTATTATCCTGTTCATCCAAGGACATAGAAATCCTAAAATTATACATAGAGAAAAAATTGCAATAGTCTAAAGCAAGCAATTATAGTGACAAATAGTTGTACACTCTAAACATTTTGCCCTGAAACACTTTTCCATCCCATTCTCACATGGCCTAGACAATATGAAACAAGATTGTGTTTCTCTTCACAGAAGAGATTGAGGACTCCTGCTAGATAAAAATAGCATTAATAGAAACAAGGAACAGGGTAATGATAAACAGAAAAATGAAGTATGTTGCAAGACTCCCATGTAGCTATAACTTGTTTATCATAAATTCATTTTTATTTTTTTTTTTTGATTTTTTTTTGAGGTAGGGTCTCACTCTAGCCCAGGCTGACCTGGAATTCACTATGGAGAATCAGGGTGGCCTCGAACTCACGGCGATCCTCCTACCTCTGCCTCCTGAGTGCTGGGATTAAAGGCGTGCGCCACCACGCCCGGCTATAAATTCATTTTTATTCTTGAAAACTCCTGTTTCAACTAGTAGAACTTATAATTAATTTACCATACCAGGGAACACTTCAGAGCCCATTATTTCATTTTGCCTCATGATAACCATGTGACTTACATACCCTATTTTGCAGAAGAGAAATCATCTTTCATTTATTCAAATTTAGGAATGGAAGAGTTAGTTGTGGTAGAAAAAAGAACTCAATCTTCCAGGGCCTCTTTCCAATGGTGAAACAAGGCAAAAATCATGAAAGTTCATGAGTATTCAAATTTTTCAGATATTGAAAACTTAACTATCATTATTTTAATAGAATGGCATTTGTATTCACTTATTGGAAATAAAAATATGAAAATCAATTTTAGTAAAAGACTGTATCAGTAATTAGGGACATGGGAACACACTGAGTTCATTGAAGTGCAGGAGTCTGGGCAAGACCTTTATTCTTTACTTCTTTCTTGTGTTTTAGATCCATCACTCGCGCCTACTACAGGAACTCAGTAGGTGGTCTTCTCTTATTTGACATTACCAACCGCAGGTCCTTCCAGAATGTCCATGAGTGGTTAGAAGAGACCAAAGTACATGTTCAGCCCTACCAAATTGTATTTGTTCTGGTGGGTCACAAGTGTGACCTGGATACACAGAGGCAAGTGACTCGCCACGAGGCCGAGAAACTGGCTGCTGCATACGGCATGAAGTACATTGAGACGTCAGCCCGAGATGCCATTAATGTGGAGAAAGCCTTCACAGACCTGACAAGAGACATATATGAGCTGGTTAAAAGGGGGGAGATTACAATCCAGGAGGGTTGGGAAGGGGTGAAGAGTGGATTTGTACCAAATGTGGTTCACTCTTCAGAAGAGGTTATCAAATCAGAGAGGAGATGTTTGTGCTAGTTGACCCTGTAATTTCTAAAACATGTTATCAAATTTGAACTTAAAAATATAAAAAATAAATAGAATCCTTATGTGACTGAAGAGAACTCAACCTTTGGATAGCAAAGTAAGTGCCCCCTCCCAGGGGCAGGGTTCGGACAGGCTCATGTGGGGAGGGGGATGGATAGGGAGCCTGGGTGCTGTGACTGAGGGACTAAATTGCTGACATGGGCTAGACCAGACAATGTTTTGTGGGAAAGGCTTAGCTGTATCTGTTCCATGTCCCTTTTTGTGGGCCACACATTAATTAAGGGTCTAGGGTCTATAAAGCTAGGTTGTAGGAAAACATCTACAGAAAGAACAACTGTTCCTTGGTATTTCAACTTGTCCAAAGGTCATGAACATCTAAAGAAATATGTCCTGGAGAAAAGGCATTTCATTGGGAATAATTAGCATAACTGAAAGAGTATGTTATCAACTTATTCAATAACAATATCATAGGCCAAATGTGTGTACTAGGTTTGATTAAAAGACACCAGTTAACCTTCTACAGCTGACCTATAAAATGAAGGGTCCATATGGTTCAGCTATTTGGAAAGGCCCTTTCAAGGTCTGAAATTTTAATAAAAATAATGTAACTATGAAAATGAAAGCCATCCACACACTGTTACTATCACACTTGAGAAAGTGTACAACCTTGTAATAGTTACTGGCTATGTGAAAGAAACTCCCATATAAAATGGCCATATAGGTGGAAGAAACACTACAGGCAAAAGGCCAGATCATCTCCCCCATAACCACACCTGGGGTTTCACTGCATCAACTGAAATTGGGAAGCAAGCATAGTGTTTGCTTCTTTAGGTGCTTGGCAGTGATAATACAGGCATTATTTGAAAAGAGTCCTGATGCAAGCCCTTATTCCTTAGTCCTGTGCTGAGTACTTGCTCAACAGGAAGCCGTGGAACGCTTCCCACCCTCCAATTACAGACTCTACCTATGTGGTCACCATATAGGTCTTGTAAGGTTATTGCCACTATTTTGCAGAGTATAAAACCAAGAGCTAGGACATTCACTTGGCCAAATTCAAATCCTTCCCAATTCCTAGTTCTTTTTTACTGGATCATCATGTTGTCAGATAAATGATTATTAATTTTCTAACACTGGAAAACATATGACTATAAACAATTGTTCTTTACATGGTATGGTATGCTTTTCTTATTGGTTACAACTCAGCTATAATCCTGCAGGAAGCCTGGAATGAATCAACATTAAAACCTGTTCAGGTATTATTAACAAGAGGGCTTTAAACAAGGTATTAACTGCACAACTGAAAACATATTAAAACTGGGCTGTAAGTGTTCTTATCACAAATGTGATATATTTTTTATTGAAAAGAACCAAACACAGCAATGGGCAGTGGGATGAGGACAATGTACTAACCCCACAATAACCTTGGCTACCTGTCTGCCGTGTACCCATACTGGGTTCCTGTCTACCCTAGAGAGTCAGCTCTTAATTCTCAGGTGAACAGACAGCTAACCACAACAGCACATTGGAATGGCTGGCTTGAAATTCCATTATCTTCTTGAAGAAAGGTGATGCTTTAAATTAATTTTTGGATTGTAGCCAGTTCAGCTAGGCAAAAGCCATATTTTTCACAGTAAGAAAACTATCCTGATTAGAGTCAAGTTTCTCATATCCAGTGTGGTAGGAAAGCCTCAACAAGGTAAATCATTTTGCAATATCCTTTTGAACTGTACTATGAATGTGACTGAATCTGAAAATTTGGGAATTTGCTTCAGCCAAAACTAAAAAAAAACAAATAATGAAAATTATGAAAGAACATTCTGCCACCTGCGCTCCAACTTGGATGTGTAAACCACCATGGACCAATTCACAGCACCAACTGCAAGTGAACTGATCATTTCCTCAATATTCATTTCACACAATTTTAATTGCAGCTTCTTGGTTGTAGAAGGAAAACATAAGATGATTAATTGGGTCAACACAAAATTTCAACTACTGTGCTTAGTTATGTCTAGAAGATTCTGAAAGCAATATTATCCAGTGGATAACTGAATTGTTGATCAAATTGTCAATTCAAAAAAGGATACAAATAAAACAAGTCTACAGGTTTCTTAACTAAAATAGAGTATATACTTTTCCATTCTTGGCATTTTTTAAGCAGGTTTAAAAATACTCAGCATAGATAAAGCAGAAGTGGCTGAACTTCACTGCTTAAATAAGTTCTAGAAACCTTAAAAATCATTTTAGTAGAATTCAGTGCTGTTGTCACTGAAATAAGTGGGTTTTAGAAAATAAGTGTGAGAAACCAGGTGTTACTATAATGCTAAGGATAAAGCTTTAGAAGCTATTTTACTACATAGGTAAAGAAAAGACAAATAACTTGTAACAAAGACCACAACTGCATGTTGGATTAGATTGTCTTATATTCCGGCAAAAAATGTACTGTATACTTTTCCTCACTTTGTTGTGCACTGTAATGAAATGTGAAAAAATACTTTATTTAGCTGTATGTGAATGAAAATATGCTTGTATTTAGTAAAATGGTTAATTATGTGACTGTGAGATTTCACATGTGTGTTGTAGCTATTTACAGAATGTATCCTGTCAGTGTAGCAAATAAGAATACCAGTAAGATATCAATAATGTACTTCAGTATACCAAGGATATCAAAATATGACATACTTCACATAAACATATTCATCAATATCTGAAAGGCACAAAGAGAACATGATTTCTGAAAGGTATATGACATGACTCATATTGAAGGTCACAGAAACCTCACTTTCTTTCAGCCCATGCCACTATGTAAAATGTTGGTTCTGTCAAGCCTAAAAACTTTGTCGCTGCAATTTTAATCAAGGATCTTAATTCTGTCAGCAAGTAGTTGATTGCAACTTTGGTCTTTCCTGAAAAGTCTTTTCTTTGAGTCAAGTTGCCTCTGCTTTTTCAAATTCCATAATGGCATACTGTCATGTCAGGACCTTTGTGAGTGTAGAGCACAGATAGGAAGAGTCATGTAGCACATTTTCCAAATGGATAGTGTACATTTTCAGGGATGATATAAAAGGGAAGATGTTTGATTATGAGGATAGGCAGAAGTAGGATAAGTTCTGCACAGTTTTATCACTTTTGTAGTCATGAGTGAATTAAGGGGAAGGGAGAAAGGAAAAGTAATAATGAAACAGCATTTGATAGTTTGTCATTCTCTTTAGAACTTCTGCAGAGCTTGATCATCTTTTCTTTGTTTATATTAATTCCCTTGGTGGCCTCAGTTAGTCCTGTGACTGTAAGAACTATTGTTGAGCTAGCAAGCCCTGGATTGATATCTCAAGCTTATTTCTTATCCATGGACTCCAGACTATCATAACCAACTGCTTACCAGTCACCTCCATTTGAATGTTCATTAGTGTCATAAGTTTAATATGTCCAAATTTGGGCTCCTGATCTTCCTCCCCAAGAGCTGTGCCTCTCCTTAATAAATGGCAACTTTCTTTCTCCATTTTTCCTCTTTCATAGTTTATATCTGATCTCAAAATTACACTTGTGTAAATGTATGAACAGAATCTGACAGCTTTTTGATATTTTCACTGCTAACACACTAGTGTTGGCCACTATCCTTTGTTACCTGAGGTACTATGATTAGCTGGTCTCCCTGTAGCCACTTTTGCCACCCCACTACACTACCGCAGTCTATGTTCCATACAGCAACCCAAGAGATCCTGATAAAGTATTAATGAAAAGCAGTCACTGACTCCTTATTCTCCATTGACTCAAGACTCGTCTACAGAATAATCCTTAACAACGGATTCCATCCCATCATCTTATGGCTGACCCCTTGCCCATTTAATGCCAACTACAGTTTCCTTTCGTATTCTTCAAACACATCAAGTGCATTCCCTCCTCAGGGCCTTTGTATTTGTTCTTTCCCTGTCTGTAATTCTTTAGTAAGATAGCTTCCAAAATCTGTGAGCAGCTTTTGGGTAATAAGGACAACATGGCTCTGGAACAACAAAGATCATGGCATAAGAAACAAAAAGGAAATCTAGAAGGGGATCATCATGGAAATCCTAAAGATGAGTTTCACAGGAAGTAGCGGGCAATGGTGTCAAAATGAAGCAGTGGGTTCAAAAAGATGCAAAATCAAATGTACTCATAGGTTTTTTTGGTTGTCCACCAAACCTCTCAGGAAGTTGTGATTCTCAGTTGTGTGGATAGGATTCTTATTTTGCTCTCCACTACCTCCCTCCCCAGACAATCTCACCTACTCCCATGACTACTTTTTGCATTGGAAGGTCCCTAAGCCCATTCTCCAGAGTATAACACCATGGCAGTCAACTTGCAGAGAGCGCAAAGCCACAATTCCTCAAATTCAGAATATCAATATGTCTGTACCATTCACCTTCCTCCAACCTATAGCAATAGACAAATTCTTATATTCTCGATAAACACTTGATTGGGTTTCTTGTCCTACTCTACCAGTGATGTTGACTCCAGTAAAATTGACACTCATGATGCAGTCCTACAGCCTTCGGAATTCTCTGCCTCCCATAAGGCTTCGTTTTAAACTTCCTTAGGAACTTTAGGCAACCAAACACTGCCTACTGTCAGTCGAACAATATAGCCCTTAACTTTGTTTCCCTTTTTCCTTTGTTGTCAACTGCATTCAACTATCAGCTCCTATAGAAAATGCTAAAAGTTTAGTCTGTTTCTGCCTAGGTTTTTAAATTTACTCTTCAAAAGATAATTTAGCAGAGTAAAAGTATTTGTTTCAGTAAGACAGACATATTAAAATTCCAACTTTACTAGTAATTATATGTGTGATTTAATATATCTGAGTTCCACTTTACAAATACATAAAATTTAGTAATAATAGTATTTAACTCACAGGGTTGCTGTGAGGATGAAAGGCGCTTGTCATAATGTCCACAAAATTTTAGGTGCCATATTTTGTGCATAAATGAACATTTTTCACAAATGGTATCATGTATCACATGTTCTGCTGTTGCCTTTTTCATATCCAGTATAATTTCTGTAAGTACATGAGGGCAAGGGTATTGTCTGTGTTTGCTAATTGCTATATAACTACAGTCAACCAGTGCCTGGGCATATTTTCTGAATGTGATCAGAAAAGTTAGTTGACTTAATGAGCAGGGCAAAAGTTCAAGAAAAATGGGTCATTGAGCCACAGATTTCCATATACTGGATCCAGCCACTCTATAGTAAGATTCTTTGTAACATGAGATCATAAATCCCCTTTGGGTTGGTTTATGCCTTGTAGTTCAAAGTCTAAGTAACTGGTACAATAACACTGTACTTCATGAATATGCATTAAGTTATTAATCAATCCTTCTTGTGTGCAAATTTTTGCTGTGAGTAGATTATTTTAGCAATTCTATCATGTATATACATTTTTGTGTATTTAATCAATTATATCAAGTCAAAATCTTAGAATTTATGAATCAAAGAATATACACATTTAAATTTTTATATAAGTCATCATATTGTTCTTCAGAAATGTTTTGCTGAGCACTCATGAACCATGATAATGGCTATATTAGGTATTATTGTCAATTTTGAATTCTTCACACATTGGAAAGGTGAATTTTAGCTTTCAAAATTTCAGCTTTAGGGGGTTAATAGTTTCACTATATAGTTCAGACTGGATTGGAACTTACTATGTAGCTCAGGCTGGCCTCAAACTCATGACACTCCTCTTGCCTCATATATTAATATTTAAAATGTGTACATCTTTGGTTATTGGCTTCCTGCTGTTTGTAGTTAAAAGTAATCCAAACTGGGCTGGAGAGATGGCTTAGTGGTTAAGGCACTTGCCTGTGAAGCCTAAGAACCCATGTTAGACTATGTAAGTCAGATGCAAGATTGCACAAGTGCACAAAGTGGCACATGCATCTAGAGTTTGATTGCAGTGGCTGGAGACCCTGACGTGTCAATTATCTCTCTCATAAAAAATAAAAATAAAAAAGTAGCCAGGTGTGGTGGCACACGCCTTTAATCCCAGCACTCAGGAGGCAGCGGTAGGAGGATTGCGGTGAGTTCAAGGCCACCCTGAGACTCCATAGTGAATTCCAGGTCAGCCTGGGCTAGAGTGAGACCCTACCTCAAAAAACCAAAAATAAAAAAATAAAAATAAATAAAGTAGTCCAAGCTAGGTGTGGTAGTGCATGTCTTTAATCCCAGCACTTGGGAGGCAGAGGTAGGAGGATCCTTGCAAATTCAAGGCCACCCTAAGATTACATAGTGAATTCCAAGTCAGCATGGGCTAGAGTGAGACCCTACCTTGAAAAAAAAAAGTACTTCAAACTAAGAGGGTTCTGAGCTGGCAATGATGGCTCACACCTTTAATCCCAGCATTTAGGAGGCTGAGGTAGGAGGCTCACTGCGAATTCAAGACCTGCCTGGGCTAGAGTTAGTTCCAAGTCACTCTGGGTTAGAGAGACCCTACCTCAATTTTTTTTTTTTTTCAGAGCCGAGTGTGGTGGTACACACCTTCAATCTCAGCACTTGGGAGGCTGAAGTAGGAGGGTCACTGTGAGGGCGAGGCCAGTTTGGAGCTAAAGAGGAGTTCCTGGTCAGCCCAGGCTAGAGTGAGACCCTGCCTCAAAACCACAAATTTCTTTTTTGTTTTTCAAACAGAAGGTGCTGACTTTTTAAATTTATGAGCAAAAATTCCTTATACAGAGAAATTGCTTCTTTGTTCATCATATATGTTGCACATGTTTTTATTTCTGATTTTAAAAAATGCTTTCTTGTGTTTGGTAATACCAAAATCTCTACCATTTAGAGGTCAAATCTATTATCTGCAAGCAACTGGAACCAGTCTTTGTTTCAGAGTTGAGAACTCAAGTGGCTGGAGGACATGTTGGAAAGAATAAATTTCTATTAAATAAATTTTCTACTTTTTGATTTTGTGCCATGTATATGATGTTATCTTTCCTATAAAATATGTTATCTTAATTTCATGATAATGGTGTTAGGTGTGGCTAGGCCTTATTTGCCCCTCCCCCAAAACATAAGAATCCATGTCCCAAAACTTCCTATAATGGACTTGGGATTTCCTTAAGAATTAACTTATATACAAGCTAGTAGATAGGGATAACAATGAGTTTTCCAAATGGCTGCTATTTGTTCATGTATGCTCTGTAAAATCCTTCGTTCTTTCCTTAATGATCAGAAATTCTCCTCCTTTCAAATAGTAAATTGTCCTACATACATGAGCCTATTTTTAGACTCTTTGTTTTTTGTTGTTGTTGTTGTTTTGTTTTGTTTTTTTCATTTTTATTTTTTATTTTATTTTATTTTTTTACAGTCAGTTTGGTACCATTATTAGGCTCATCCGTGACCTGCCCCCTCCCCTTGGCCCCTCCTTGTTGAGGTATACGGGTCATGCATTGTGGACTTTTGTTTTTATTTTAGTTCATTAATCCATTTCTCTTTTTGGTTTGTGTATGGTGTTGGGGTTCCAACTTAGAACCCTGAAGATGTGAGGCAAACATTCTATCTTTGAGTGATATGAGAAGCCCTGTTTTTTTTTCATTTTTTTAAAGATACGGACACATTTAGCACAAGCCCTGTTTTCTGAGGCACAATCTCATTATGTACCTCAGGCTGATTTTGGACTCCTGCCTCAGCCTCCCAGAAGTTGTGATTACAGGCATGCACCCCCATGCCTGGTGATTAATCTATTTTTCTAATCCTAGTCTAGTACTAAATTCTTTTAGTTACACACTCTATAGGATTTTTAAAAATTATATATATATATATATATATATATATATATACACACATACACACACACACACACATATATATATATTTGTGGTTGGTTTGTTGAATTTTATTTGTGTGTGTGTCTGCTTTTTGGAGGCAGGGTCTCACTCTAGCCCAGGCTGACTTGGAACTCACTTTATAGTCCAGGTTGGCCTTGAACTCACAAGTCATCCTCCTACCTCAGCCCCCTAAAATAATGAATTTGCAGGAAAATGGATGGAGTCAGAAAAAGTCATTCCGCTAAGTGAGGTCACACAGGAATAGAAAGACAAATGCCACACGTACTCTCTCATATGGAGTTTCTAACTGGGATCAATTGGAGATGAGTGCAAATGGTGGTAAGCACCAGGAATATGGGCATAAAACTAGAATGAGACCAGGAGAGAGAAGAAATAGGGAGAGAAGAGAGGAGGAGTTACTTGACAGATTAGGGGAGGGACAGATTATCAGGAGGTGGGGGATAGAGGAGTGGGAGGGGCTTGGAGGGATAGGCAATAGGGAGGGTGGGGAGGGAATTGCGTAAAAGCTAAGACAACATGAATCAGTTTCACAGAAACCCTCATTCTGCTTAGCATTCTATAAGATACAACCACCAATAAAAAGAGGTGGGGGTGCTGGAGAGATGGCTGCGCGGTTAAGCGCTTGCCTGTGAAGCCTAAATAAGGACCCTGGTTCGAGGCTTGATTCTCAAGGACCCATGTGGCACATGCATCTGGATTTCATTAGCAGTGGCTGGAGGCCCTGGCGCACCCATTCTCTCTCTCTCTGTCTGTCTGTGTCTCTCTCTCTCTCTGCCTCTTTCTCTCTCAGTCACTCTCAAATAAATAAAAATAAACAAAAAAATTTAAAAAAAGAGAGAGAGGGGAACAGTCTAGACAGAAGGGGGTAAAAGGTTAACCTTAAAACCATGGAATGTGTCCAGTAAATCCCAGGCCCAGAAATGGGTTGCCCCCCCACACACACAGAAAGCTAGCAATGGAGACTCATTAGGTCTCCAAAACAACATAGGTCATTGCCAAAACACTTGATTACTTGCCAGAGATAAAAAGGTTTTAAGACCCTATTGCTGAAGACACCACAGTCTGCAGTCACAGGACATTGGAATGCCATGCTGGAATTTTTTTTTTTTTTTTTTTTTTTTTTTTTTTTGGTTTTTCGAGGTAGGGTCTCACTCTAGCTCAGGCTGACCTGGAGTTCACTATGGAGTCTCAGGGTGGCCTCGAACTCACGGCGATCCTCCTACCTCTGCCTCCCGAGTGCTGGGATTAAAGGAGTGCGCCACCACGCCCGGCGTGCCATGCTGGAATTTAAAAAAAAAAAAAAAAAAAAAAAAAAAAAAAAAAACTAGCTTCCTCCTGGCTAGCCCTCATAGTGCTGGAAAGCCCTATGAGAGCCATTGGAGGACAACAATCACCAACAGCATGAATAAGCAGGGGACCCAGAAGACGACAAAATCAACCAGCTGAAAAAGAAGTACACACTTGTGCCAAGAGTGACACACCTCTGTAACCAACTGTTCTCTAATTGGACATGATGGCCGCTTGGTGGGAGAAAGCACACATCTGGTACTGGAAACCAAGTCAGAGTCCATGGTCAGGAAACCCAGACTTCAGAAAGAAGCCCCCACTGCTCTCTAGAGAAGAAGACTGGGCTTTCACACCAAAAATAATCTCTCAAATACCTCTGCATACCCCCTGTCACAGTCAGCCTCACATCACTGGGATGGACCTCCAGACCAGACACAGTTTATGGAAAGAAAGGATTTATTGAAGCTTACAGATAGAGGGCAAGTTTCATAATAGCAGAAGATGGCCCACTTTTACAGGTCCACCAGAGATATCACCACCAGCACCTCAAGCAAGCACCCTCCAGGAACAAACCTCATAATGTAGAACTTAGGCACTTCTTATTTTTGGCTGGAACTTATATCCACCCCCACGCCTTAGGACTGGACCCTAGAATCTAGCCACAATGACATCAAGTTACAAGCTTGAATAAAACTCCTGAATCTTTTGGGGAACATCAATTCAAACTACCGCATTTTGTCCCTGGCCCCCCAAAGATTCATAACCATCTTACATTGTATATTGTCTTTTAATTTAAAAGTCCACATAGTCTTTACCAACTTAACATAGTTCTAAAGTCCCAAGTCTCATCTAAGACTTAAGACAGTCTCTTAGTTGTGAGTCCTGTAAAATCAAAACAAGCTATATACTTTTAACATATAAAGGCACAGGGTAAACATTTTCAATTGTTATAAGGCACAACAATGAGAGACTGGAACAATGAATATTTACTAACCATTAGGCAACATCTGTAGTTTAAGCCTGATACACCACTGTCTGACAGTCTCTGATTGTTTTTAATTCCACCCCTCCAGCTGGGCTGAATAGTCAGGGAAAACTTTCATCTTGAGCCAACAGCACTCCATGGTAGCCCTTGTGTAGTCCTGGTATAGCCAAAAGATCTTTGTTGTTGTTGTTGTTGTTTTAAATATATTTTATTTATTAATTTATTTGAGAGAAAGAGAGAGAGAGAGAATGGGCATGCCAGGGCCTCCAACAACTGCAAACTAACTCCAGATGCATGCACCCCTTGTGCATCTGGCCGACGTGGGCCCTGAAAAGTTGATCCAGGATCCTTTGGCTTTGCAGGCAAATGCCTTAACTGCTAAGCCATCTCTCCAGCCCTGTTTTAATACTGTATTTTTATTTATTTCAGAAAGAGGGAAGGAGAGAGAGAATGAATGGGCACAACAGGGCCTCCAGCTGCTGCAAACATACTCCAGATGCATGTGACACCTTGAGCTTTGGCTTACGTGGGTCCTGGGGAATCAAACCTGGGTCCTTTGGCTTTGCAGGAAAGTGCCTTAACCACTAAGGCATCTTAAACCGCAGCCTATCTTCCAATGCCTTTGACAGTCTTTTCCTCAGGGTCGTCACAGCCTGCCTCATGCCACATCTCAGCAACAGCTCCTGGAACCATATGTACTTTATGACCCTCTCCACGAATGTTTTTTTCATGTTTCTGAAATCAGTACCAGTTGTGTAGGACACAGCCATATTCTTAAATTAAGGATAAAATAAATCAGTGACTTTGAAAAGCAGGTTTCTTCTTTTTAGATCTCTTTTCAAAAGTATATTCCTACCATCCAGTCTTTTGGGGGTGGAAGGGATTTATTGAAGCTTACAGATAGAGGGGAAGTTTCATAATGGCAGAGGAAGTTGGCTCAGTTTTACAGGACCACGCAGAGAGAAATACCACCACCAGCATCACAGGCAAGCACACTCCAGGAACAAACCCCCTAAAGTAGAACTTAAGCACTTTGCATATCTTTGGCTAGAATTCAGATCCACCCCCACACCTTAGGACTGGACCCTAGGATCCATCTACAGTGACACCAAGTTACAAGCTTGAATAAAACACCTGGATCTATTGGGGGACATCCATTCAAACTACCACATTCAGTGGCAGAAACCAAGTCAGAATCCATGGTCAGGAAACTCAGACTTCAGAAAGAAACCCTCATTGCTCTCTGGAGAAGAGTAGGCTTGCACACCAAAAGAAAATCTCTCAAATAACTTTCATATCCCCTTTAGCCCAAGATGCTCTCACTCTTGGTTGGAGAATCTGCTTTATTTTACAGAGGGCAGAGAAAACAAATGAAAACTAAGATCCACTGGTAAGACAAGCTGACTGCGCACAAGACATGCCACCTCTACCACATCTACTGGGGCCCAGGAGAAACGCAGAGGAAGTGGTAACATGAATACTGCTCTTACTGCTAGCCTGACAACCAGCCCAGGTCAATAGTGACAGACATAGTGATCAATCAAAACCTACAAAGCAGAAACGCAGAGGCTACAGAAAACTCAACACTAAATCAGACCACCAACAGGCCTCACATGGCTCAGGAAACATTGCAGAAAAGGGGGCAGAAAGATTGTAAGAATAGAGTGGTTAGGAATATCCTGAGGCACAGTCTCCCCTCCCCACAGAGACTGAATGAGGTCTTCATGATGCCACAGTGAATACTGTAACCCCACTATGGAGGGCCTCCGGAGTAACAGGAGTAGAGGGGAGGGGATAAAACTGTATAACCTGTTATATATAAAATCATTCAATAAATAAAAAGTGGGCCAGGCATGGTGATGCATGCCTTTAATTCCAGAACTTGGGAGGCAGAGGTAGGAGGCTCACTGTGAGTTTGAGGCCAGCCTGAAACTACATAGTAAATTCCAGGTCAGCCTGGGCTAGAGCAAGACCCTACCTTGAAAAACCAAACTAGAAATAAAGAAAATTAAATAAAGAAAAAAGACCCTGCTGCAAAAAAAAAGTCTTTGCTTCTCTCATACACTATTAGAACTTGATAATCATGTTTTTTTTTTTTCCTTGAAGCAGGGCTAGGATTTTAATCAAAATTGCATTAGTTTATTAAAACTGATATATGGTAAGAATATGCATCTTTATGATAGTTACATAATGTCATTCCCTTATCTTAATTCTTCATCCATCAGTAACTTTAGTTGTCATGTAAGTTTAGCCATTTTCTTTTTTTAAGTTTTTATTTATTTTTATTTATTTATTAGAGACAGAGAGGGAGAGAAAGAGAGAGAGAATGAGCACACCAGGGCCTCTAGCAACTCCAGATGCATGCGCCACCCTGTGCATCTGGCTTACATGGGACCTGGAGAATTGAACCTGGGTCCTTAGGCTTCACAAGTGCCTTAACATCTAAGCCATCTCTCCAGCCCAGTTTAGCCATTTTCCATTTATCCCTTGATTTCTTAAACTTGTGCTACTAGTTGAATGAGTTTTCTCATTCTGCTAGATCTAAATGGTCATTGCTAGTAGTACAAAGTCATGGGTTTCTTTATATTTTATAACTAGATACGTTACTAAACTCATTACTTCAAATAATTTTTCAACTGGACTCTTCTACTTCCTAAGCAGACATCATAGTCTATAATATTTTGTTTTTCTAATATCTATATTATTTCATTTTTCTTATTTATATTGATTAGAATTGAACAAGTTGGGCTGGGAAAAAATGGCTTAGTGGTTAAGGCGCTTGCCTGCAAAGCCAAAGGACCCAGATTCAATTCCCCAGGATGCACATAAACCAGATGCACAAAGTGGTACATGCATCTGGAGTTCACTTGAAGCATCTGGAGACCTGCCACACCAATTCTCTCTCTTTCTCTACCTTTTTCTCCCTCTCTCAAATAAATAAAATTCTAAAAAGAATTGAACAAGTTAATAGCAATGATAATGGGTACCTGTCTTTTTCCTGCTCCTAGCATTTTAACCTTAAATTTTACCTATATTACTTTTCTACCAAGTACTAGAAGAAAGCCAGGCATGGTGGTGCACGCCTTTAATCCCAGCACTCGGGAGGCAGAGGTAGGAGGATCGCTGAGAGTTCAAGGCCACCCTGAGACTTCATAGTGAATTCCAGGTCAGCCTGAGCCAGAGTGAGACCCTACCTTGAAAAACCAAAATAAATAAATAAATAAATAATAAAATATAAAAAAGTACTAAAAGAATTGTGCAGAGTTTTTCAAATGTTTTCCTGGTACCCATAAATAAAAATCAAAATCCATTAATTACATCAGTAAATCTGGTCATACTTAATCATATTTCTTCACATTCTTAGAATAAACTCTTTTTCATGGTCTTTTTTTTCATACTGTTTGATTTACAAATATTTAGGATTTTTCTATTTGTATTCATGATTGGCTTATAATCATTGCCTGTGTGTGTGTGTACATGGGCATCCCAGGGCCTCTTGATACTCAAAATAAACACTAGAGGCTTATGCCATTAATTTCTTTTATTATTTTTGCAAGGAGAGAGAAAACAGGCATTCCAAGGTCTCTTGCCACTGCAAACAAACTCCAGATGCATGCACCACTTTGTGCATCCGGCTTTATGTGGGTACTAGGGAACTGAATCCAGGGATCATGTTTTGTACGCAAATGCCTTTAAACACTGAGCCATCTCTCTAGCCCCTTGTGCTATTTTTTGCATCTGGCTTATGTGGGTGGCTTGGGAATTGAATCCAGAGCACCAGGCTTTACAAGCAAGCACAACTTCCCATCCCCTTTGGATCATTTTAAAGGGTTACTGTTTGGTGAGAAAAAAAAAACAACATTGTGTTTTCTGTCAGGTTTTACCATCATGATTATGCCAGAGTCATGAAATCATGAAGTGACTAAGAATGGATATCTTGATTACATGGGGGGTGTGGCCTTTTTCTTGAACATTTAATAGAATCCACTCATAAAAACCTTGGGGTTCAGGACTTCTTTTCACATATATTCATTGCTCTCCCCTGGAGTAGGATTACACTTCATCCCATGAGGTAGGCTTGGCCATAGGATGACAACCTCCCAACTACATGCTCTTCTATCAACTTTGGTTCTCAGGTAAAGTCAGCAATGGAAAAATAGCCACTCTTGACTTGCAGTGGGCATTGGAATTACCAGACCATAAAGTAGCCTGTTTAAGTCAATACATACACCTTTGTGAGCAAATACTGGCAATTTACATTTTCCTTCAAAAAATTATCAATGAGAGCCAGGTATGGTGGTACACACCTTTAGTCCCAGCACTTGGGGGACAGAAGTAGGAGAATCGCTGTGAGTTCAAGGCCACCCTGAGACTACATAGTGAATTCTAGGTCAGCCTGGGCTAGAGCCTACTTCAAAAAACTAAAAAAAAAAATTCTTTGGACCAGAGAGATGGCTTAGCAGTTAAGGCACTTGCCTGTGAAGCCTAAAGACCCAGGCTCAATTCTTCAGGTTCCACATAAGCCAGATGCCCATGCTGGTGCATGTGTCTCAAGTTTGTTTGCAGTGGCTAGAGGCTCTGGCATGCCCAGTCTCTCTCTCTCTTCTCCCTGTCTGTGTGGTGGTTTGATTCAGGTGTCCCCCATTAACTTAGGTGTTCTGAATGCTAGGTTCCCAGCAGATGGAGATTTAGTAACTACTGCCTCCTTAGGTAGTGTATTGTTGGGGGTGGGCTTACGGGTGTTATAGCCAGTTTCCCCATGCCAGTGTCTGGCACACTTTGTTGCCCATCTGATGTTGGCCAGGAGGTGATGTCCAACCTTTGCTCATGTCATTGTTTTCCCCTGCCATCGTGGAGCTTCCCCTGAAGCTTCCCCACAAGCTGCTCTTGGTCAGGTGATTTCTGCCAGCAATGAGAACCTGACTGCAACATTCTGTCTCTTAATACATAAAAACTTTGAAAAAAATTACCAGTGCAGCTGGAGAGATAGCTTAGTGGTTAAGGCGCTTGTTTGCAAAGCCTAATGATCCAAGTTAAATTCCTCAGTACTACCCACGTAAGCCAGATGCATAAGGTGGCACATGCGTCTGGAGTTTGTTTGCAGAGGCTAGAGGCCCTGGTGCGCCCATTCTCACTATCTGCCTCTTTCTCTCTGTAATAAATAAATAAAATATTTTTTTAAAAATATCAAGTTCAAGAGCTGGAGATGGCTCAGCAGTTAAGTACACTTCCTGTGCAATCACGAGGGTCTGAGGACTGAAACTGCCAGAGCTCAAATCTCTAGAACTCATGTCAAACAGGTGGGCATGGCTACATGTGCTTGGAACCCCAGTCTGGCAGGGGGGCAGCAGAGACCCACATGCTCTAGAATCAGTAATAAGAGACTCTGGCCCCAAACAAGACCAGGTGGAAGAGCAAAGAAGCCTGACTCCCAAAGTTCCACGCTGGCCACCACAGGTAAGCAATTCCACCACAGACAAGCATATGAGGCAGCATAATGGTATATACACATGCATAAACCAAACACACACAATACACATCTTGGTTTTATCAATTTTACTTTTTCTGAATTCTAATTAATTTTTTAAATTATTTAAGAGGGATACAGATAGACAGACTAAGAGAGGAAGGGAGGAAAGAAGAGAGGACAGAGAAAATGGGAGCACCAGAGCCTCTAGCCACCACAAACAAACTCCAGACATATGTGCCATCTTGTGCATCTGGTTTTACGTGGGTACTGGGAAATCAAATCCATGCCATCAGGCTTTGTAGGCAAGCGCCTTAACCTCTGAGCAATCTCTCCAACCCTTTATTTTTTATCCAGATAACTCATTTGACTGTGTGAATGGGTTCTTTCCCTGATTCTTCATATGTTGAGTACTTTTTGTTGTACTCAACATTTATATGCAGTATAACCATATTATGAGAATATGGGTCTTGTTTAAATCCTCTAAGAATTTTATTTTATAGGTCATTGGTCTGAGTAAATTCAGGGCACACATTCTGTGGATTATGTTTCCAGTGTCAATTCAGCTTTCAATGTCTTTGGTGAGCTACTCAGATTTTTGCCTGTGTTCGTTCATCACCTGGTGGCTAATCTGGCAATTAGGCAGTGGTTTATCCCTTTTTAAAATTGTTTTTTACTGGTCTATCCTTTTGTACATAGACTCTAGGAATGCATCCAAGTTGGAAGGGCTGTGAATGAACATAAATACCTCCTAGGTCTGCCTGCTGTGATAATTCTCATAGAGGTATTGTGCCTTAAGGCCACACCTTGGCACACTGCTTGGACTGTTTCCAGCCCTTCAGAGTAAACTGGTATCAGACATGGTCTTTACAGGCTTAGAGAGTTTGCGTAGTTGAGGCCAGAACCAGCTGTGAAGGGTGTTGTTCATGTACTTACTTGGTAGTACCTGCAGGGCAACCATATCCCACACTATCACCAAGCAGGCAGACGTGGCAGTCAAATGAGTATGGGATTATAGCCAACAAAGGCAAATCACTGAACAAGGTGCTTCCCCTACACACATCACTGTATTTATATGGAACAGGAAGGGTGTGGGCAGGAAAGAATGATGCAAAGCACAATACAAGTAGAGGAAAAACATGAGTTTACAAAAAGTTACATAATAAACAATGGATGGAGAATAAAAGGAATCAGTTTGGCTTGTCTGCTTTACATATGTGTGTATGTGTATATATATACATACACATACATACATACATACATATATATTAATTTATTTATTTTCCCATGATACTGGACTTTTAGAAAGAGAACAAAACAGTTTGTCTAGCTATTCTCTGTCGGTTTAGTTAACAATGCTTCATTCATTTCTCAACGTATCCAAATACACATCAGCCTCTGAATCAAAGAAGCTCTGCTTAACAAAACCACTAACTCCAGATAGTAAAATACTAAGATCTTGACTGTGAATCCCATTTTGGATAATCTAGTCTCAGAAAATACCCTAAGTATAAGAAAAAGTGCATATGTAAATATAAACTGAATTATTTAATTAAGATAAATTTTAGACATAACCCAAATGTCTAATCATATGATGAGTTTGTTATGGCTTACTCATGAGAATACTACTATAAAACTGGTAAAATGATGTCAATACAAAAGCATTAGCCTGGCCAGGTGGCTCAGCCTCGAATCCCACCCAGCTCTTGAGAGTCATGCGCAAGTGGATCAGGAAGAATTCAAAGCCAGCCTCAGTTACATAGCAAGTTTGAGGCCAGTCTGTGATATATCAAATCCTATTTCAAAAAACTGGCTGGAGATATAGCTCAGTGGTTAAGGCACTTGCCTACAAAGCCTACGGACCCAAGTTCGATTCCCCAGTACCCACATAAAGCCAGATACACCAGGTGGCACATGGGTCTAGAGTTTGTTTGCTAGTGGCTAGAGGCCCTGGCATGCCCATCCTCTCTATCTGCCTTCTCTTTCTCTCAAGTAAATAAATAAAATATATTTTTTAAAAAGAAAGAGCATTATGTAAGCAAATTTAATGTTAAATAGTAAAAACGGGATGGGGAGATGGTTCAGTGGTTAAAGGTACTTGCTTGCAAAGCATTAAAGCCCTGGTTCAATTACCCAGCTCTCACATAAAGTCGGACACAAAGTGGCACACGTTTCTGTGAATCTGAAGCTTGGCCAGACTTGTTTGAGGCAGTAAGGGACCCTGTCTCAAAGAAGGTGGAGCACAGACAACTCTAACCTCTACATTCATGTCCATAGACATGCAAAATAACCATAAATGGCATTTAAATGATTAGAGTATGAACAAATTTTATACATAGAAAAAGAAATGGAAGCTGGGCGTGGTGGCGCACACCTTTAATCCCAGCATGAGGGAGGCAGAGGTAAGAGGATCGCAGTGAGTTCAAGGCCACCCTGAGTACATAGTGAATTTTAGGTCAGCCTGGGCTAGAGTGAGACTCTCCCTTGAAAAAAATAAGCAAATTTTTTTTAAAAAAAGGAAATGGAACCTAGGAACAGTAAGGAGGAAGCAGGCATTGTGGTACACCTTTAATCCTAGCACTTGGGAGGCAGAGGCAGGGAAAATCATGTTTGAAGCATAGGGAGTTTAAGGACAACTTGGATTATAGAGAGAGAAAAGAAGGTTGGCTATGGACTTCAAATGGAATTTAAACATTTTCCAGCTTTTCTCAGATGGATACCCATTCTACAATGGAAACTAATTGAAGTGAAGCTGTGTTGGAAGTTTCATATCTGATCTTTTGCCCATAAACTTTCTCAGTATACTGTACTATGAAGCTTAAATTTACCACATCAAATAAGAATTACTATTATAAAAATGTAAATCAGTGAAACAGAAATGATTGGGCAGAGGTAGTATTAAATACCTGTCATTTAGTACAACTTGATACTGTTCATGACACTGCATAAACACTTGAATGAACTTAATTTGTGCCATATGATTAGTATCACTAAAGACCTTTGTTCATATTATTTGCATTATCTAAAAATTCCTATTTAAATCTTCATAGACTTTAACATAAATAAAGATGTTCAGAGAAGAAAAACATTCTTGTAATATTATCATGGACATTTTGTACCAACATACCTACCATAGTGTGGGAAAAAGTAGTACTTACAATAACTCAGAAACCTTAAAAACTTCAAATTAAAAATTATGAAAGAAAATCCGAGTCAAGAAACTTAAGATATCTCTCAGACCCAAATCTTTTATCTGTATTCCTTCTAAAATAATTTTGTATTCTTTCTACAAATACACTGTTTTTGGAGCAAACTACTTATGTATAAGTAAATAAATTTTACAAATATGTGAAGAGACCCATGTTCATTTTAGAAAGATGATAGAGACAGAATGTTTTTGTCATGGTAAAATTCACATGTTAACATTCTAACTCTTAAGAGTTATGGTATCTGGGGCTGGAGAGATGGCTTAGTGGTTAAGCGCTTGCCTGTGAAGCCTAAGGACCCCGGTTCAAGGCTCAATTCCCCAGGACCCACGTTAGCCAGATACACAAGGGGGCGCACGCATCTGGAGTTCGTTTACAGAGGCTGGAAGCTCTGGTGCGCACATTCTCTCCCTCTCTCTCTCTCTCTCTCTCTCTCTCTCTCTCTCTCTCTCGTTTACAGAGGCTGTAAGCTCTGGCACGCCCATTCTCTCTCTCTCTCTCTCTCTCTCTCTCTCTCTCTCTGCCTCCTTCTCTCTGTCGCTCTCAAATAAATAAACAAAAAAAATTTAAAAAAAAAGAGTTATGGTATCTGGATGTGGGCCCCTGGGAAATGATTACTTCATGAGGGCTCTGACTTCACAAATGGGATTAGTGCCCTTATAAAAGAGGACCAAGGGTTCCCTTGATGGCATAGCAAGAAGGTACTGTTGATGAACCCCCAAATATTCCTCACCGGGAAGAGAATTTTCCAGAACCTTAAAAATTGGCCTACTAGCCTCCAAAATCATGAGAAATAAATGCCTGTCTTACCTGGTTTATGGTACTCTATCATGGCAGCCCAAACAGATTAAGACAGAGAATAACATGAAAAAAGTGCCATAATTTCAACATCACTGTTTTAATAATAACATGAAATACAAGTACAAAACATCGTACAAGTATATTTTTTACTACATGGTGATGGAATAATACATGGGTTTTTTTTTTTATCAGAATCTATGTTGCCAAGTACTTTTGCCATAGTATCAATGGCTTTCCACAGATACATTACTATTCCTATGCAGTTTTAACATGAATTAAAAAAGCTTGCAACTCTTTCCAACCACCGCAGATTTACATTTATCTTAATTTCCTGTTCAAGATGCTTTGGAGAACTGTTACATAATACAAAATTACCTTAGCTAAGAGTTTTGAATGGGTAGTGCGATCTCACATTTACCAAGATCCCCCCGGTACTGCCATTACAAAGACACTGTGCACTTATCTTAGGGGTTAAAAGTGTTATCTCAATAGCCCTCACGCTGTGTAGAAAGGCAAAATTACTATTTTTGGTAGGTCCAAAATATCATAATTGTTATTGGTTGAGCAGTAATGCATGAAACCCCATTGACAGAAGACAACAGCAACAAAGGACTAGAATGTCCTACAGGTACTTAAAAAAACAAGTTTACAAATAGTAGAGCTGTCTGTCTTTCCTACCTCTAAAAGATTTACCACATCAAGGGAGAATAACATCCATCAACCAATAAAGTAGAAGTGAACTGTGCTGGTGCCCAGCATTCAGCCTCCATAGCAATCCTCACAGTTTTCGGCCATTTCAGTTAAGAGTTGTCTTATGACAGACAAAATAAAATGATGAAAGCAGCATTAATTTTGCTGGGAAATATGAAAAAAATACAGTTAATTTCATAAAATATTTGAAATTAACTTTGCCTTTATAAATAAATAGAATGGATTTTAAAGTTTTAATTATTCTTGCTAGGAAAAAAATCGTTCAAAGTTATGTCAATCTTTAAGGATAAACACTGGGTCATTTAAAACAACATGTTTGAAAACTTGAACCACATTTTCAATTGCCAGCATTATGCTTTGCTCTTGGTAGAATCATCTTTGTTTCTTCTTTTTACATCCCAATTATAAACTCTGGCCATATCTGTAAGACTTGTCAAAGAAAATGCAAATACAATTCTAAAGATAGCATATGAAATGACTGCTTACTCAAACATTGAGTCAAAGACAAAGAAATCACACAAACACACGTACTAGTTACAACTAGTGTTGGCAGCCATGCTCCTATACTACAACTGCTAAGAAAAGAGTGGAACTAAATCCTATCAAAACCAACTCAAGCCGGGCGTGGTGGTGCATGCCTTTAATCCCAGCACTCGGAAGGCAGAGGTAGAAGGATCGCCATGAGTTTGAGGCTACCCCGAGACTCCATGGTGAATTCTAGGTCAGCATGGGCTAGAGTAAGACCCTACCTTGAAACACCAAAAAAATAAAAATAAAATAAAATAATCAAAACAAAACAAAAACCAAGTCGGAACTTTCAGTCAACAATTATTTAGTATATTTAATCAACTATGGTTATTATTAATGGCTACTATTATTATATTTAATGAATATGTGTTAGATACTCTCAACAATTTTGAGAGAGCATCTTAACTACACTGCCCAGGCTGACCTGGAACTCATAGGCTCAAGTAATCCTCCTATCTCTACTGTGAATGACTAGGCATTCTACAAAGCTTTGAATACACTAGCTAAAGTCCCTTCCCTCATGGAGCTTAGATTCAGAACTTGCTCCCATGTCTGTACACCATCCTACCTTTTCCAGTATTAACAACAGTAAATGGCATTTCTCTAAGCTTATAGTACTCATCTTAGATGACTTCCTTTCTTTTGGTCCCTAAAATTAAATCACTAGATCTCAATATTTTCTCACAATTAACATCTTTTATTCTTTATACATCCTAGGTTCTATATTCAGTAACAACTGAAAAAATCATAACCTGAAGACTAAATCTAAGGTATGTGACTTGGTAAATTAATGGTGGAAATAATGTGAAGGGCAGATAGAAAACTACTACCAAGTGTATATTATGGCCATGACTAGAGTCACAGCACTGGACAGTAACTACTTCACTCTTAGAAGAGAGAGGTATGAAAGATAACTCCCAGGATTTTGTCTTGAATGACTGTGACAGGAATAAGAGAAATCAGAGAGAAAAGGAAGAAAGCTTGCTTTCAACATGCCTTCTGCCCTAGAATTACCCCAATCTCATTTCTCTCTGCTGATAGAAATTTTTTGCTGCCTTTGAAAGACAGTCTAAGTTGTATCTTCCCTCATCTAAGCTCACATCTCTCATTCCCAAACTTGGAATTACCTTGACACTACACACATGAACTTCTTCACAGTTGCTATGGAGTTACCATGGAGCTACTTTATATGTGAAAGAGCTTGCCACTATTTTGCCCTCCACTGATTTTCCTGTTTCATATGGCTTAGCACACTTACAGAAGTTGCACAGAAGACTTAAAAAACAAAACAAAACACGGTTTTATTTAATAACACAATCTGGCCTGGAATTTACTCTATTGCCAAGACTGGCCTTAAGCTTGTGGCAATTTTCTTGCCTTAACCTCCTGAGTGCTATGAGAGGCATGAGCCACCACATCCAGTTTTACAGAAGACTCTTAATAAATATTTGTGAAATCAAACTATTTAGTTATAAAGGTATCTTGATAAAATATTTGAAAAAAATCTTCACCAATACAAACTTGGTATTTCCAATATTTCCACATTTCAAATTTATTATCAGAAAATTTAATCGTTTCAAAGACTATAAAATCTGCAACTTCATCTTTGCCTAAGTATAAGGTCATTTTTCCCATTAAAACAATGTAAGAACTAAAAAATATATTTCATGGCCTAGGGAGATGAGTCAGTATTTAAGTTCTTGCATGAGTACCTCATTTTGGGACCCAAGAACCCACATAAAGCTGGACACAGTAGCAAGAGCATCTGTAATCCCAGTGCACAAAAGAATCCCTGTAAGCTTGGGCCTGGCATACACAGTGCAGAACTAAAAGGCACTGCCTCAAAACAAGGGAGGTGAGGACCAATACACAAAGTAGACACATGAACACACACACAAAGATTAAAAAAAAAATCTTTTTCCTTTCTTCCCTTTTTGTTTTTTAAAGGATACTGACTTCTGTAGTAGTAAATTGATCTCGAAGAAAGTCAAGGTCTTCCTCAAGAGAATCAAGATTCTTTGTAGCAGTCGATAAATTCTTTTCCAATAATGCCTGAGCTTCATCAATATCATATTCAAGCATTACATTAGCCTGAAGAGAGAAAGTCAAGAAAATTACTCAACAATTTACATAACACTTTCTAGGATAGGGAAAGTCCATGCAAACTATAGCCCTTGGGCCAAACCATTCTGTGGTCTTACGCTTTCCTACCACGGCAACTAACCAGAACAAAGATCATGTGTTCTACAAAACCCAAAATATTATGATTTGACCCTTTAAAGAAAACTTGCAGCCGGGCATGGTGGCACATGCCTTTAATCCCAGCACTTGGGAGGCAGAGGTAGGAGGATAACCATGAGTTTGAGGCCACCCTGAGACTACATAGTGAATTCCAGGTCAGCCTGGACCAGAGTGAGACCCTGCCTCAAAAAAAAAAAAAAAAACTTGCTAGTTCCCTGGGTTTGATTGCACGTGTGTGTGTGTGTGTGGGTGTGCGCGCGCGTGTGCGCGTGTGTGTATATAGGCATATTAGATAATTTAATCCTCATAACAACTCTGGTGAGGCAAAAGTTATCTAAAGTTAAGGAAAACAAAGATTCAGGTGAGACTACTTAAGCTCACATAGCTACAAAATAAATGAGAATCACAATTTAAAAAATCAAAAACCAAATTTTTATTTTTTTAATATTTATTTATTGGAGAGGGGTTAAGCTACAGGCACATCAGGGCCTCTAGACACTGCAAATGAACTCCGGACACTACTTTGTGCATCTGGCTTTACATGGGTAGTAGGGAATCAAACCTGAGCTAGCAGGCTTTGCAAGTAGGCACCATTGGCTACTAAGCTATCTCCCAAGCCAAGAGCCATTTTTTTTTTAGAATTAAAAACTATTTATTAGAGACAGAAAGAGGCAGAGAGAGAGAGAGAGAATGAATAGGTGTGCCAGGCCCTTTAGCCACTGCAAACAAACTCCAGACGCATGTGCCACCCTGTGCATCTGGCTTATGTGGGTCCTGGGGAATTAAAACTGGATCCTTTGGCTTTGCAGGCAATTGCCTTAACTGCTAAGCCATCTGTCCAGTCCTAATTTTCTTATTCTTCTTGAGTGTGGGTCTTGGTATGTTCCTCAGGCTTCAGATTCACGACTCCACTGTCATCCTGCCTCAATCTTCTAAGTGCTGTGATTACAGATGTGTGCCACCAAATCATGCCAAACTTTTTCTTGTTGAGATTGGTCATGTAGCACAGGCTGGCTTCAAACTCTGTGTAGCTAAGGATGACCTTGAACTTTTTATTCCTCTAAGAGCCAATTGTTTAAATATGAAAACTTATCTTTCTACTTCTATGAAGACAACTAAATAGCATTACATTTAAATTAAATAGTTTTTATGAATGTTAGATATAATTTTAATTCAAAAATTTTCAAAAATATTTTCCTTATCTCCTTTGATCAAGTTAAAAAAAAAACAGCTAACTTTTGCCAGGTGTGGTGGCACATACCTGTAACCCCAGCACTCAGGAGGCAGAGGTAGGAAGACTGACATGAGTTCGAGGCCACCCTGAGACTACATAGTGAATTCTAGGTCAGCCTGGGCTAGAGTGACACCCTACCTTATTAGCCCCTTCAAACTACCTCAATAGATTACAGGGATTGAAATGAGATTATGTGTTTAGAATTCTAAAAATCTGAATTATAGGTGGGGCCCACATCCTATCTCACATGATGAATTCCAATTTAACCATATATTTACTAAAATAATGGCATCATAAAAGTATTAGATAAAATTGCAGATAACTGATTTTGTAACACTGGAATAAATATGGTCACTCTAGGAGCTAGAGAGATGGTTCAGTAGGTTTAAAAGTACATGCTTCACAAGCCTGACAACCTAAGTGTGGATTCCCAAAACCCATATAAAGTTTGATGCTATAGCAGGTGTCCGTAATGCCAGCAAGCCTATGGTGAAATGCAAGGTGGAGAGAGGAGAGATTATAGCAGAAGCTTGTGGGGCCAGATAGTCTGACAAACAGAGCAATGAATGATAGCCCCTGTTTCAAGTGAGGTGGGCAGTGAGGACAGAAAGTTGTCCTCTAACCAGCATGCGCACACACACAGGTTTTCTAGAATACAAAATCCAGAAACTAAAATCAAATTCAAAAGACAATGAATGGGAAAAATGTAACTAATTTTCCTTAAAATAGTTCTACAAATCTTTAGGCAAAAGACTAGCAGTCTGTAGTTCAATAGAAAACTAGGCAAATGTCAGAGTCACATATTGGGTCATGATCTGCAGAGACATTTATCTTACCTATAACTGTGGGCTAACTCCACAATGCATGACCCATATACCTCAACAAGGAGGGGCCAAGGGGAGGGGGTAGGTCACGGATGAGCCTAATAATGGTACCAAACTGACTGTATTTGCTGAATACAGAACTGACTAATAAAAAAAAAGAAAAAAAAAGAAAACTAGGCAAATGAGCAGAGCATGGTGGTGTGCCCCTAAAATCTTGGGGAATAGGGATAAAGGAGGGTGGGGGAAAGACATACATTAAAAACTAATGACAGCATTAATCAGTACTTTAGAAACCTTCCTTCTGGATAACAAACTAAAAGTTGTAACCCTTAATGAGAGGCTGGGGGGGTGGGAAAAAGAGCCCCAGAAAGGTAGCAAAAGCCTAAACCTAAACCCATGGGTTCTGGCTTGTAATTCCCAGTTGCAGAAATGGGTTATACCCCACAGTGGGCTGTTGGATGAGGAGACCTATGAGGTCCCCCAAATAATGCAGGCTATTGCCAAAGCACTTGTTACCCTCCAGAGCTACATGGTAAGACCCTACTGCTGAAGACACCACAGGCTACGGACATAGATCATTGAGAGATTACACCGGGACTTAGAAAGAAGCCAGCTAGTGCCCTGCTGGCAAGCCCTGTGCAGGAAATTGTTATGCAAGCTACGAAATCGATCAGCTGGACAAATGTACACACACCTGTGCGATAGTGACGCTCAGCCTATGTGTGTAATCAACACCTCTCTGATGGGCTATGAATATGAAGTTCACTCAAAGAGAATATACCTGGTACTGAAAACCAAGTCAGAATCCTATGGATATAGACTCCAAAGAAAAGCTCCTACTAGTCTTTGGCTAGGAAGAGTGACTGTACCCATCAAAATGTCTCTTAGGGGCTGGAGAGATGGCTTAGTGGTTAAGCACTTGCTTGTGAAGCCTAAGGACCCTGGTTCGAGGCTCAACTCCCTAGTACCCACGTAAGCCAGATGCACAGGATGGTGCATGCATCTGGAATTTGTTTGCAGCGGCTGAAGGCCCTGGTGTGCCTATTCTCTCTCTCTCTGCCTCTTTCTCTCTCTGTCACTCTCAAATAAATAAATAAAACAAAAATTTTTTAAATCTTTAAAGAAAAATGTCTCTTAAATAACTATGTTTGTTCCCTTTAATCCAAGCTGCTCTCACCATTGGTTGGAGAATCTGTTTTCCCCCTTACAGATGGCAATAAAAAAAATGGAGAAAACTAAGATTAATCAATACAAGAGAAGACATCTGACTGCCTAGCAAGACACAGGCCACATCTACGACATCTGCCAGGGCCCTGAAGATGACAATACAGAAGAAATGGTGATTTAAACATGAATGCTGCTCTCAATACTAGCCTGACAACCAGCTGTAGTGAGATGGAGATACAGTGAGAACACTAAAATCCTAGCAAAGCAGAAATTCAGAGGCTGAAGAACTCAACACTACAGTAGTCTTATAACACACCTGCCAAGGATCAGGGAACATTGTGGAAGAAGAGGCAGAAAAATTCTAAGAACCACAGAATGGGAAGGAGTATCCTGAAGCACTGTACCCCTCCCCCACAGAGACTGACTGATGCATCTATAACCCCATGGTGATTACCAATAACCCCACTGAAGAGGACCCTTGGTGGAATGGGGGTAGGTGAGAGGGGATATAAGAGGATAACGTGACAGGAATGTGACTAACATGATTTGTTCATACACAAAAGTTCATAATTAATAAAACTAAAACCTGTCTTATCAAGAGCAACAAAAAAAAAAAAGAAAAAAAAACAAAGGACATGAATAAAGTTCACTGTAAAGAAATACAATACTGGGCTGGAGAGATGCTTAGTGGTTAAGGTGCTTGCCTGCAAAGTCAAAGGACGCAGGTTTGATTCCCCAGAACCCACGTAAGCCAGATGCACAAAGTAGTACATGCCTCTGGAATTCATTTGCAGCAGTTGGAGGCTCTGGCACACCCATTCACTCATATTCTCTCCTCTCTCCCTCCCTCCCTCTCCCCTTTGTCTGCCTCTCTGTCTCTCTCAAATAAATAAATATGTTTTTTTTTAAAGACCCTAGGTTCAATCCTAGAACCACAAAAAAAAGGCACTCAGGCTAAAGGGTTTCATATCTACAGTGGGGACCCTAAAGGTCCAGTAACTATTATATATCCTTGTGGCTGCTCTGCTCAGAACCCTTTCCTGTGTGGTCTCCTCTGGGGTTGTTGTGTTCATGTTGCTAGGGCCCAAGAGCATGGGGATGGGACCTCCCACGTAGCAGTGTGGATTGAGACAAGAACACAGTACACATCCAAGAGCATACCACTGAGTATTTAGAAGGTGTCATCAACAAACCAAAGGAGGAGATATCCCCACATAAACTACAGCTTCATTATCTCAAAATGTATGATTATGATGGTAATAATTTGTTTGATAACCTAGAAGTCTCTATAGCCATCAATCATTTCCATAAGGTGGAAGGAAGTAAACCAGTAATGAGGAAAAATGTACTAATTAACATAATAGATATTGTTTTGAGAAATGATGAAAAGAACAATGAAGGATATGACTATGCTAAATTTGAAAAAAAAATCACTGTAGTAGATGTTATTTGGCAATTGTGATCCATGACAATGTGAAGCCATGTCTAGCTTTATATGAGTAGACTGAACACTTCTGTTAATACAAAACAACTCACTTCCAACTAATGCTATAGCATTTTGGTAAAAATCCTATAGCTGTTTGTTAAGGGTAAAAAAAGAGAAATAACAGAACAGAAACGGAACATGTTTTAATTCTTCAGTGCTTTTAAATTTTACTGGACAAGAGCTCAATGAAAATTCTTAAGTGCACTCAGGAACTTGACTACAGAATGTCACTCATCCCATGACTTTAATTCATGCTACCTGAAAATGAGACAATAAGCTTTGCTAATTGGACACACTTTTCAGTACCAGTGAAGGGATTAAGTAAGCACAAAATAATTCACCTGATGGGTCCTTTCTCTAGATACAATATGGTCAATGTTCCGTTCTCTTGGCATATACTAATACTTGCTCTGGGCAAGTACCTATACATTAAGCTGTATCAAAGTCACAGCATAAGCATGTTAAATCCTGTATTTGCTGAAAAAAGTTACGAACTGTACTAACTTTAGAAAACATCTCTGTGTGCGCACACACACACGTGCACGCACAACAGCGCAGGTGCAGAAGTCAAATGACGACGTCAGGTGTCAATCCTCATCTTCCACCTACTTTCGAGGCAGGGTATCTTTGTTGTTCACTGCTGTATTCATTCCGCTAACCCAAGAGCTTCTGGAGATTGTCCCGTGTCCACCTCCCATCTTGCCATAGGTATGCTGGGATTACAGGTATGCACTACCATGTCTGGCTTTATGTAGGCTCTGGGGATCCAAACGATGGCTGTCAGGCTTGCATAGCATGCATGCACTTTTACCCACTGAGCCATTTCCCCCAGTCTAATATTCTGTATCCATTGGCATTTTGGAAATGATACACAACTGGTCTAAATAATTAACCCTTTTCAAGTCTGCCGTTTTTGTTTTGTTTGTTTTGTTTTCTGAGGTAGGGTCTTGCTGTAGTACAGGTTGACCTGGAATTCACTATGTAGTCTCAGGATGTCCTTGACCTCATGGCGATCCACCTACCTCCTGAGTGCTGGGATTAAAGGCGTGTGCCACCACGCCCGGCTGCAATATTTTTTTTCATAATTCTTTTTCTATGAGAGAAAGAGAACTGGCACTCCAGGGCCTCCAGCCATTGCAATCAAACTCCAGACGTGTGCACTACCTTGTGTGCTTGTGTCAGTCACCTTTGTGCATCTGGCTTACGTGGGACCTGGAGAGTCAAACATGGGTCCCTAGGCTTTGCAGGCAAGTGCTTTAACTGCTAAGCCTTCTCTCCAGCCCAGGTCTTCTTCAATATTTTAAACAAGTACTGCCACATCCTTATACTTCTATTCTGTTGTTGTCTTCAACATGGGAAAGATTTTGAATTTAAACTTGTTCCCTAATTACTACCAGATGTCTTAGCTTTCTTAGTATTTGTATTATACTCTTTTTTTTTCTTTTTTTTGGTTTTTTTTGAGGTAGGGTGTCACTCGAGTCCAGGCTGACCTGGAATTCACTATGTCGTCTCAGGGTGGCCTCGAACTCAAGGTGATCTTCCTACCTCTGTCTCCCGAGTGCTGGGATTAAAGGCGCACACCACCATGCCCGGCCTGTATTATACTCTTATTACCAAGGTTTCATTTTTGTAGTTTAGGGACTATTGACTAGGTACAATGGACATAAAACTATCAGCTGGTCTAGCCTAAGTGGGATGTGAAGAGAGAATTCACCAAACACAGTGATCCAAGTTCTATCTCTAAGGAATGTTGTAATTGCCTGAATATGTGAATTCATTCATTTCAGGAAATATTAGAAAAGGAAGCCTAAAAACCCATTAATAATGTGAGTGTAAGTAGCATTTGAAAGTGAGAAGTCACAGATCATAATCTAGTTTGTTAGATGTGACAGAATTGCTACAAAAGAAAATCTAAAATGATGATTGTACTGGAAAGAGAAACTGCATCAAATTTGTTGTAAGGTGTACACAGACTTATTTTTTATAGAAGCAATCTTATAAAACTAATGAAAATAGAAAACAACAAAGAAAAACTTCAGAGCTCACCAGCATTAGAAAGATACTTTAGTCACATAATAAAAGCAACATAAACTAAAAATAAAGTGAAAAGGGAATTGCTCACCTTCACATTAGGATTTATTAAAAAGATAGAAAAATCAAGGTACCATGCTAGCAGTGAAAATTTATGTCCCTTATGGAGGGCAACTAGACAATATAAATGGGAATCAGCTTGGACTAGATGTAGTCTTGCATCATCTACAACATCAACAGAGTTTAAATGGCCACCAGTAGAAGACATGTTGCACATATGATGGCACAGGCACACAAAGCAGTTATAAAGATATGGAAAATAAAAATGATATTGATATGCAAAATCACAATACACACTGTGAAATAAAAAAGCAAAAGGCAGAACTGTGTGACTATATGCACAGAATATCACCATCTGTGGTTTAAAAAGGGGGTACAATATACCCTGGTCTATGTATGTATAAAATTTCTCTCAGAGGATACCAAGAAATACTATTGATCACTTAAAAGGAAGACAGACTAGGCTTGTGAGAAGGAGGTTCTGCTTGTTTTTGTTTGTTTCAAGATCTTATTTATTTATTTGAGAGAAAAAAAAGAGGCAAATAGAGAGAGAATAGACATGGCAGGGCCTCAAGCCACTATAAACTCCACATGCACATGCCACCTTGTGCATCTGGCTTACTTGGGTATTGAGGAATCAAACCCAGTCCTTAGGCTTTGTAGTCAAGCACCTCAACTGCTAAGCTAGCTCTCTAGCCCTATTCATTTATTTTTAGGTTTAATAACTAGAATCTACAAAGAACTCAAAAATATAAACAATAAAAACCAAGCACCCCACTCAAAATGGGGCAGAGAATTAAATAGAGAGTTCTCAAAGGAAGAAATACAAATGGCCAACAAACACCTAAAGAGATGTTGAACATCTCTACTCATTAGGGAAATGCAAATTAAAATGGCTATGAGATTCCATCTCATTCCAGGCAGAATGGTAACCATCAAAGAATCAGGGATATGCGAAAAGAAGAACCCTTATCCAGTGCTGGTAGGAGTGCAAACTTGTATAGCCACCATGGAAATCTTCATGGAGACTCCTCAAAAGGATGAAAATAGAACTACCATTATTAGATCTAGCTATTACTTCTTTTGGGCATATACCCTAAAGACTCTTCTATATACCACAAAGACACTTGCTCAATCATTTTATTGCTGCTCTCACAATAGCTAGGAAATGGATGCAACCCAGATGTCCATCAGCAAATGGTTAATGAAGATGTGGTACGTATACACAATGGAATACTACTCAGTGGTAAGGAAAAATGAAAGAAGCAAATTTGTAGGAAAACCAAGCCAGGCATGGTGGTACACACCTTTAATCCCAACACTCAGAAGGCAGAGGTAGGAGGATCACCCAGAGTTCAAGGCCACTCTGAGACTAAATAGCGAATTCCAGGTCAGCCTGAGGTACAGAGAGACCCTACCTCAAACAAACAAAAACAAAAACAAAAACAAGGATGGTAGAGGGACTTGGAAAAAATCATGCTAAGTGGAGGCCACACAGGCTCAGAAAAATAAAGGTCACATGATCTCTCTCATATGCAGTTCCTAACCTGGTCCAGCATCAGTTAATTGTAAGCTGAAATAAATATCTACAGTATGGACATAGCATTAGAATGAAGATAGGAAAAGGGGGAAATGGAGAGGAAAGGGAGGAAGGGCTACTGGACAACAAGTCAATGATCAGCTAAAAGAAAGATATGGAAAGGGTTAGGGAGTAAAGGAAAGGGGTATGGGGGACACAAACCAAAAATAATGGCAACATAAATTAATCCCATAGAAACCTTATTCCTGGATACCATTCTACAAGTCATTACCCTCAATAACGGGGAGAGGGACCTAAACAGAAGAGCACCATAAAAGGTGGAGTAAGGGGCTGGAGAGATGGCTTAGCGGTTAAGTGCTTGCCTGTGAAGCCTAAGGACCCCAGTTCGAGGCTCAATTTCCCAGGACCCACATTAGCCAGATGCACAGGGGGCGCGTGTGTCTGGAGTTTGTTTGCAGTGGCTGTAGGCCCTGGTGCACCCATTCTCAATCTCTCTATATCTGCCTCTCCCTCTCTCTGTCACTCTCAAATAAATAAATGAAAATGAACAAAAAAATTAAAAAAAAACAGGGCTGAGGAGATGACTAGGCTCAATTGGTAAAATGCATGCTATGCAAGCATAAGGATCTGAGTTTGAATCTGTAGAATCCATATAAAAGCTGGGCATGGTGACATGCACCTGTAATGTCAGCATTAGGGAAACAGAGGTAGTTTCCCTAAGATCCCCAGGGCGTGATGGCTAGCTTGTCTAGTTGAATCAGAGATTTGGGTTCAGTGAGAAACCATGTCCCAAAAAGTAAAGTGGCAAGTGATTGCAGAAAATAGCTGACATCAGTCTCTGGTCTCCATATATGCACACACACAGTGCACACATGCTCTCACACACACACACATGCCCAAACATATATAAACATGCACACATGCCACACATAAATACACATATACCAAAAAAAAGCATAAACCCTGCACTTGAGAGTCTAAGGCAGAAGGATCATGAGTTTCAGACCAGCTGTAGATACATAGAAAGACCCTGCTTAAAAAAAAAAAAGATCAAGAGCTGGGGATGTATATCAGTGGTAGAGCACTTTCCTAGCATATACAAGGCTCTGCACTCAATACTCACATCTTAAAAGTATTAAAATAAGTAACAAAAATATGAAAAACTTCAGTTGCTAAAAATAAAACATAGATAATTTGAAAACAGTTTATATAATTACATGCAAACTATTTATTGTACAAACATTTAAAAGTGTACAAAAAAAATCAAACTGAAGTCAGTTCCTGACATTTCTGTCTAAAATCCTTCAATAACCTCCTATTCCATGTACCGCAAAACTGCAGGTCCTCACCATGGCTTTTATTCCACCAGCGAGCCCCCTTATCCTTCATTAAAGTACCAAAGTGTATTTCCTATGCAAGCATGAGGGTCCAAGGGAGCCTGAGTTCCAACCTCCGGAACCCAAACAGCTCAGTGTTGCTATACACAGCTGTAACCCCAGTCCTGCAGGGAGCAGAGACTGGGAAACTGGTGAGGCCCGTGAAGAGCAAACGCTGGAACAGTAAAAGACTTCTTCACAAGGAAAAAAGGGAAGAGGAGTGATGGAGGGAGGCACCCAACATTCTCCTGCTGGCAGAGGCAAGCCCGTGGGGTGCGTGATCAGAACATGAATGTGCATACAACACACATACTATACACACACACACAACATAAAAACTAAAATTGAAAACTGGCACAAGGGGCTGGGGAGATAACTCAATAGGTAAAGTTCTTGCCTTGAGTTTGTTCACCAAATCCCACTTTTTAAAAGCCAAGAGTGGACTGGAGAGATGGCTTAGTGGTTAAAGTACTTGCCTGCGAAGCCTAACGACCCAGGTTTGATTCCCCAGTACCCATGTAAGCCAGATGCACAAGATGTGTCTGGAGTTCAGTTGCAGTAGCTAGAGGCCCTGTCATGCCCGTTTTTTTTCTCTCTCTCTCTGTCTGTCTCTTTCTCTTTCCCTCCCTCTCAAATCAATAAATAAAATATATATTTTTTAAGCCAGGAGTGGTAGTATGCATTTGTAGGCAAGCACCTTAACCACTGAGCAATCTCTCCAGCCCAACAGCGCTAAAGAAGCAGAACACATAGAACCCTGGGGCTCACTTGGCCAAGCCAACCTAGTCTTTTTGGCAAGTTCCAGGCCAGAGACCTTATCTCAAAAAAAAAAAAGTGGTTGGCACCTAAGCAATGACACTCAAAGTTGTCCTCTGACCTCCACATGCACACGCATGTACATACATGCACACTAACATGAACATGCATGCATTTGTAAATATTCAAACACATGCAAATCAGAACCAATATATGCCCAAAAGAACTGAAAACACATGTTGGCACAAAAACTTATTCACAGCAACATTACTCACAATAGCCAAAAAGTAGAAACAGGGCTGGAGAGGTGGCTCAATGATTAAAGGCTCTTGCTTACAAGCCTAATGGCCCAGGTTCAAGTCCCCAGTTCCCACATATAGCCAGATGCACAAAGTGGTGCATGTGTCTGGAGCTTGTTTGCAGTGGCAGGAGGTCCTGGCACATCAATTCTTACACTTTCTGTCTCTCAAGTAATTAAAAATATTTTTAATATTTTATTTATTTATTTGAGAGAGAGAGAGAGAGAGAGAGAGAGAGAGGCAGATAGAGAGAATGGGCACGCCAGGGGCTCTAGCCACTGCAAACAAACTCCAGACGCATGCACGCCCTTATGCTTCTGGCTTACATGGGTCCTGGGGAATCGAACTGGAGCCCTTAGGCTTTGCAGACAAATGCCTTAACCACTAAGCCATTTCCCCAGCCCTAAAATATTTTTTAAAAGTAAATATTTGTAAATAATGAGCAAATTAAATGTGATTTATATATACAATAGAATATTTTTGACAATGAAGGAATGAAGCTTATACACAGAGAAAGAAATTATACCAGTTGTTGCTATTGCTTCTTAGCCTTTTGGCACAACTAAAGTGCAGGGCTGTAGAGATGGCTTAGCGGTTAAGGCATTCGCCTGCAAAGCCAAAGGACCCAGGTTCAACTCCCCAGGACCCACATAAGCCAGATGCACAAAGAGGCGCATGTGTCTAGAGTTCATTAGCAGTGGCTGGAGGCCCTGACATGCCCATTCTCTATCTCTTTCTCTCTCAAAGGAAGACAGGGAGATAAATGGAATACAGAAGGAATGCTAATGGGAATGGAGTTCCTTTACGGGTGAACAAAATGTTTTGGACCTAGACAGAGGTGATGGTTGCACATCTATGAACATAGTAAAAACCAAGAAAATACATACTTTATAGTAGTAAACATAGTACGTGAATTATATCTTAATAAAGATATAAAAAAGAAAACTAGACATCTACAAAAAGATGACTAAGTTTCTCCACACACACTACAATATGAACATGTGTGTAGACAGGCCACTGTTGGCTACAGGACCTACATGGAAAAATACTTATACGGATTAGCAGAAAAAAGTGATGAGGCACACAGCAGATATGGAAACTTCAAATAACTAAGAGGTAGGTAGCTATACAAAGACCAGTAAATTAACTGTAAGGCAGTAGTTTTAAGTCAGACACAGTAAGACAAATAAATACAGCATGCTGTCTCTCATATGTGAATGCTAAAATACTCAATGTATGATGATTACTAGAGATGGGAAGAGATGCAGTCAAGGGTAAGGGGAATGTGGTAACATACCAAAACACAGTTTGAATATTCTAAAGCTCAGTAGGGTAACTACAGTTCACAATACTCTATTATTTTTATATATTTACAGGTGGAAGGAGGAGGGCAGGGTCTCTCTCTGCAGCCCAGGCTACCATTGAGCTTGCCGCAATCCTCCTGCCTCAGCTTCCAAAGTGCTGGGATTATAGGTGTGAGCCATCATGCCCAGTCCTATTCTGTGTTTGATAAAATACTAGAAGAGTACTCAAAGGCCCCTAATATAAATAAGATAGAAACATTAAGTTCCCTAATTTGATCAGTACCCAATTATATACAAATACTGAATTACCCATACATATAATAATAAAGGGGCTGGTATAGCTCAATGGTAGAGTGCTTTCCTAGCAATTATAAGGCCCTGAGTTAAATCCCAATACCACAAAATACTAATGATATTTTAAAAAGCCTGAAAGGGGGGGTTGTATATTGCCAGAGCAGGTTGGTACATGGAATAGTCTAAAGGGCAGGGAAAATCTAAGTACTATGAACGCACAACTAGTTTAAAACTTCCTTATACATAGGGTCCCATACTGAAGAGAACCTGCTGGGAATAGCAACCAAATAGAGACAAGAGACAGTAAAACAAAAAACAAAGAACTGGATCTCTGTACTATGTTTTCATCACTTTACATCAACAACCAAAAAGGAGCTCTAGGATCACTCTTCCCTTTCAAAATTAGAGAAAATTGATTTTACATAAAAACTTTCATAGAAATAAGCCAAAGTCAAATTAAATACAAATACGTAATAAAAAGGGAATATGGAACAGAGTAACATCTTTACAAAGAAAAGACATACCAACAAAATAAATAAAAATGATAGTGTATTCTAAAAGGCACATATATGAAAGAACAGCTGACTACAGTGGATCACATCTATAGTTCCAGTACTCAGAAGGCTGAGGCAAGAAAATCACCAAGTTTGAGGCCAGCCTAGGCTACATAGTGTGAGTATCAGACTAGCCAGCACTATTTAGAAAGACGCAGTCTCAAAAATAATGTTGCAAAAGAACATGAAATCAATTAGAAAACTTCAGAAATAAGGTGTTAAGAATTCATAAAATTATAAATGAGAAAAAAATTACTTCAGAAATGACTAAATTGGAAGGAGCAAAAAAGCAAATGCTTACAAGATATGAGAAAAGTTCTTAAAAATATAAAAAGAAAATGGGTTAAGAGAAAGTGGGAAGCAATCTCCTAAGGAGAAAACCAAAGCTAAAACCGGGGAAAAAAAATATTAAAAATGCATTTCAACAAAATATTCCTAAAATATATACACAGGCACATACATGCATACACACACAATGAACTGGCATGCTGTATACCTAGGGAAACTGACATATACACATGCATACATACATGAAGTGGCATGCTGCAAACCTGGGGAAATTGACCCAGAAGTCTTTTGAACATTCAGACATTTATGTATAAAGGGGAAAGAACAAGTCTCTCATCAGTCTTTTTGACAATGCTTTATGAAAAAAAGAAATGGAGCAAGCCAGATGTAGTAGACAAAAGAAAAGGAAGGAAGGAAGAGGAAAAGGGGAGGGGAAAAGAAAGAAGAAAGGAAAAAGGGAAAAAGAAAAAGAGGCCTGTTGATATGGCTTAGTGGTTAAGATACTTGCCTGTGAAGCCTAAGGACACAGGTTCAACTCCCCAGAACCCACTTTAGCCAGGGGCACAAGGTAGCACATGCATCTGGAGTTCGTTTGGAGTGGCTAGAGGCCCTGGCATACCCATTCTCATTCTCTCATAAATAAATACATAATTTTTAAAAATTTTTAAAAAGGAAGAGGAGGAGGTGAAAAGGAAAAAAATGAAAGGGAAAGGAAGAAAGGATATAAGGGAAGGGAGAAGGGGAAAACGAAAGAAAAAAGAAACTAGAACAATGTATAAGGTGCTCAAAAACAATAAAATGTGAGTTATAGGTTCTGTGTTCAGAAAAACTTATTTCAAGTATAAAGGTCTTGGGCAATTGTCAACAACATTACTGAACTCAGGGAACATTATTCCCATAAATCCTAAAGAAATCTATGAGCAACTGAGTATCAGATGATCAAGTACTACGAGGAATGTCAGCATGAAGACAGTAATCTACATTTAATATAAAATTACATAGAAAACAAGGATGAATGAAAAATAGAAGAGAGACTACTTGGAAAGAAAGGATTCAGTGGAGGGGGGATTCAGGAGGGGGAATGGAAAGGGTAGTGGGAGGGGATTATGATCAATATATTGTCTATATGTATGGAAGCTACCAATAAATAGTTTCAAAAAAAAGGATGCAGAGCACAAGAGAGGGCAAGTAGAATATGTAAGTAGCTCTGCGTTCTAAAAGTATCAGCAAAATTGAACAATGAGAAAGAATAGGAAGAGCATATTAAAAATGTCAGTCGTATCAATATTTGACACTATTACTCTAAGAACAGTCTGTGTGTTTTGGTCTAGTCTAACTCTACCACCCCAGGTGTGTGTGTATGTGTGTGTGTACACAACATACGTGCTTTCATGGGCTACAGCACACATGTGGAGGTCAGAAGACAAAATGGGTGTCAATCCTCACCATCCACCTTGTTTGAGGCAGGGTAGCTTGCTCACCACTTCATACACCAGATGAGCTAGCCTACAAGCCCCCAGGGGTTCTTCTATCTGTTTCCCATTTTGCCATAGGTGGGCTGGGATTACAGACATATGCTACCATGTCCAGCTTTACATGGGTGCTAAGGATCTAAACTCAGGTCAACATCCTTGCACAAGTAAGCACTTTTACCCACTGAGCCACCTCCCAGCCCCAAACCCTGGTATTTTTGAGAACCAGAATTCTTGGTATAGAAGAAGAGGAACAAGCAAAGCCTCTTGAATTTGAATTAATAGTATGTATATATATGTATATATATCTCCATCATAAAGACAGAGGTTAATGCATTTTTACAAATACAAAACAACCATTGAACCAGTACCCAGGAGAAAAAGATCATCATCAACTCAAATGTCTCCTTATGAATCATTGTAATTATCACCAGCACTCTTACCATAAAGATAGTAATTTTCCTGGCTTCTAATATTGTAGTTTAGCCTATATTTGAACTTTTAATAAATGGAATCACAGTTATGTGTTATTTAGTGATTGACTTCTGTAGTAGGCAAAATTATAACTCCCTGAGTTCATACTGTCCCACCTTAGTCCCTGGAAACTATGAGTCTGACAGGACTTGTCAGTGTTTATCTTAATATCCAGATATCTGGACATGCCTGATCAAAATACATGAAGCCTTTTGTGGTTTGAATGTGTCTCCCATATACTCAGGTGTTTCATTAAAGCTTGTAACTTGGGTATCCAGCCTCCCAGGTGGAGGAGGTGTCATTGGGGGCGGATCTTGGAACCCAACCCAAATGTATATTTGGAGGCAGATCTAAATTCTAGCCCAAAGGTGTGGAAAGTAGTCTGTGTTCTGGCAGATTTGTGTGTGCTGGTGCTAGCTGCTTGGTGGTGTCTCTCTGCTTGGATTTATGAATGGGAGCCAGCCTCTTCCACCATTTAATGGAACCTTCCCTGAATCTGTAAGCTTGAAATAAATCCCTTACTCTCCTAAACTGTGCCTGGTGTGGATGTTCATCCCAACAATGTGAAATCGTCTACTACAAAGCCTTAGGAACAGAGACATTTCCATGGTTGGTGGCACAAGGGTGGAATGATTTAAAGTATAAGAAGAATTAGTCATGTCTCTGTTGGCTTTGAAGACAGAAAGATCCACAAGTCAATGAATGCATACAGCCTCTAAACACCAGCAAGGAAATGGGACCTACCTCACTCAGTTTCATAAACACACAGAACTGGAATGAGATTCTAACTAGACTGCCCTGTTCCTGCAAACTTCCAATCTCACGCATATCCATATTGGCACTTTAATTCTGGTCTTGTCAGAACCTGAGCAGAGGACCCAATCAGATCCACTTAAGACTTCTAATCAACACAGCTAGATGATAAAAGCACGTTGTTTTAAGTTTATCTTCCAAAAATCCCAAACATTTTAAGTGCTACCATAATGCTTTAAAGGATCTGGATTTTGAAGCAATTAGGATTCCAGATATTTTAATTAGAAATGTTCAACCTGTCATACTGGTGGGTGCAAAGTGGGACCACACTATACTCTTTATTTGTATCTACTTGCTTACTAATGAAGGTGCACAAAATTTTATGCTTATTAGCCACTGAAATCACTCACCATTATTCTACTGAATATCTTGGTTTTTTTTTCCATGCTATCCTAACAAATAAGTGTTTTTTAAGTACAAAAATATTAGAAATAAAGACAAATTTGGTGATGGGAGTATACTGTTAAGATAAATAAAATTGGGCTGGGGAGATGGCTTAATGGTTAAGGCACTTGCCTGCAAAGCCAAAGGAGCTAGGTTTGATTCCCCAGGACCTACATAAGCCAGATGCACAAGGGGGTGCATGTGTCTGGAGTTTGTTTGCAGTGACTGGAGGTCCTGGCATGCCCATTCTCTCTCTCCCTCTCTCTGTGTGTTTGTGTGTGTGTGCCTCTCCCTCAAATAAATAAATATTTTTTTAAAAGATAAATAAAATCAAGGGCTGAAGAGATGGCTCAATGGTTAAGGCACTTGCCTACAAAGCCAAACAACCTGGTTTCGATTCCCCAGTACCCACATAAAGCCAGATACACAAAGTGGCGCATACATATGAAGTTGTTATAGAGAGAAGCCCTGGAGTACCCATTCTTTCTCTTTTCTCTGTCTCTCTCTGCATACAAATAAATGAATAAAAATAGTTTTAAAAATAATAGAATACTATGTCGGGAAAAAAAGATTAACAAAATTATAAATACCTGAGTCAATTACATTAAAACTTCTAAGCCAAGCATGGTGTTGCACACCTTTAATATCAGCATTCAGGAGGCAAAGGTAGAAAACTCGCTGTGAATTGGAAGCCAAGCTGGGACTACAAAGTGCATTCCAAGTCAGCCTGGCCTAGAGTGAGAACCTACCTTGGAAAATCAAAAAAAAAAAAAAAAAGAACCACAAAAAAATAAAACTTCTGTATGAGGCAACATAAACAAAAAGTTACCTTCTTGTCGCTGGGACACAGCACCTGATCAAAAGTGGGAGGGAAAGCGTGAGTGTGTGCATGCATGCGTGCATTTTGATTCTGGCTTACAGTCTTGAGGGCAAGCTTCATGATGGCAGGGGAAAACATGGCATGAGCAGAAGCTAGACAGCACCTCTGCCACAGCAGGTGAAAAACAGAAGCAGGAGAGTGAGCTGAACTAACACTGAAAAACTAGGGGCTAAGAAACCTCAAGGTCCACCCCTAGCAACACACCTCCTCCAACAAGGTTCTACCCACAAAGTTGCCAGCACCTAGGAACCAAGCATCCAGAATATGAGTTTACTCGGGGGGGGGGGGGGAAGCATCTGGCTCAAGCTACCATAATCTACCCCTGACCCCATAAACTGATGTAAAATGCAATATATTCAGTCCAATGTTAAAAGTGCCATAGTTTTTTAAATATCTTTTATTTATTCATTTGAGAGAGAGAGAGAATGGGTGCACCAGGGCCTCCAGCCACTGCAAAGGAAACTCCAGATGCCTGTGTCTCCTTGAGCACCTGGCTTACATGGGTTCTGGGGAATTGAACTGGAGTCGTTTGGCTTTGCAAGCAAATGCCTTAACCGCTATGCCATCTCTGCAGCCCCAAAAGTCCCTCAGTTTTTATCAATGCTAACATTATTCAAACATCCCCATAGTCCAAGGTCTATTAACTGTGACTCTATAAAACCAAAACACATTAATGGCACAGAGTAAGTAAACATTCAGACTGCAAAAGATGGCATTGGGCATATCAAGGAAAGACTGAAACAATGCAAGATCTAAAACAAACACTGTAAACATCAAATCCTATAGCTCCAAGTCCAACATCTGTAACCAGTGTCAAAGTCTATGGCATTCTAATTCCTCCCTTCCAGCTGAGCTGCTCAGAGACTAGGGAATAATCCATCCCAAACCAGCTATCCTTGGCAACCATCCCATAGTCCTTGTATCTTCCAAACTCCTAGGGTCTCCATTGCAACCCACAGGTCATCCTCATGGCTCCATCAGGCCTCCACACAGGAACTCTAATGACCCTGCCTCACACTGCCTAGTGGCTATTCCCCCTCTACCCCCAAAAACCACATTGAAAACCCAATAACCCTCTCCTTCCTGAACTTGTTATACTCCCACAGCATCAGTTGGGCTACCATATTTGTTAATCCAGAAGGGAACTAAGCCAACTTTGAAGAGAAGGAAATCTCCTTCAGTACCCAGGCCCCCTACTTTCAAGAGTCAGTATTCTTCTAGCTGTCCCAATATAAAACTCAATGGCTCAATCTCAATGGTAGTAATTGCTTAAACAATTGCAACTAAATGGGGGCTGCTGACTCCTGCCAAACTTTCATTGCTGTGCCATATCCTTCTGCTGACACCAGTCCATTCCTTCTAAACTTAACCCTGCCCAAGTTTTCACAACACAGGCAGAATGCAGTGTGCCTCTCATACAAACAGCTTCTAGCCCAGCCAGGACAAAGCTCTTTCTTCCCTTTATAAGCCAAGCCACAGTTCTTTCTGCATTTAGGACTCTCAAACCCTGACTACAATGGTACATCAAACTCTGCTTACAGCACTGCAAATCCTTCCACATTCCTTCTGCAAATCAGTTCCAAAAGGCCTAAAGCCACAATTAGGTTTCAAGCAGCAACAAAATCACTCCTGCTACCAATTTTCTATTGTAGTTATTTTCTCATTACTTGGATAAAGTACCCAACTGAAAGCAGCTAATGAAAATTGTTTTTTGGTTGTTGTTGTTGTTTTTTTTTTTTTTTTGGTCTACATTCTCCAGGGGAAGCTTCATGATGGCAGGGGGAAACATGGCAAACATGGCATGAGCAGAAGGTGGACATCACTGTGCCACAGAAGGTAGAAAACAGAAGCAAGGAGAGTGAGCCAAACTAACACCAGCAAGCTAGGGTTAATAAACCTCAAGGTCCACCTCCAGCAACATACTTCCTCAAGGAAGGCTCTACCACCCAAATTGTCACCAACTGGGTACCAAAGCATTCAAAAGATCAAGGTTTCAAAATCTATACTATTTGATTTCCACTATGCTGGAAAGGTTTTGCAAGGCAAGGGCAGAAGCAAGAAAAACAATTAAGATGCTATTTTGAGTTGAGTTGTGTGTCTCCCAAAGGATATACTGAAGCCCTAATCCCTGGAACCTATGAATGTGACCTTCTGCATAAATAAAGTATTATGGATTAAGCTGTGTGTCACATAAAAGGGTTGGGGGTGGAACCCAGTTGGTATAGTGCTTTGTAGCATACATAAAGCCCTGAGTTTGATCCCCAGCACCACATAAACCGGGTGTGGTGGTGCACACCTGAAATCCCAGCACTCAGTAGGTAGTGGAAAGAGGATCAGAAGTTCAAGAATATCCTCAGACACAGGGAATTCAAAGATACATGAGACCTTGTCAATAGACACACAAGCCGGGTGTGGTGGGGTGTGGCTTTAATCTCAGCACTTGGGAGGCAGAGGTGGTAAGAGGATGCCATGAGTTTGAGGCTACTCTGAGACTACATAGTGAATTCCACGTCAGCCTGGGCTAGAGATCCTTGTCTCAAAAAATAAAAGAAAATAATAAAATAAAATAAAATAAAATGACCAAAAGCACATTCATATACACACACAAGTAAAAATAGAAGATTTTTTTTAGTTATTTTATTTATTTATTTTCAAGTAGAGAGAGAGAGAAGAGAGAAGAGAGACTCTCAGAGAGAATGGGTACGCCAGGGCCTCATGCTGCTACAAACTCCAGATTCATGTGCCACTTTGTGCATCTGGATTTACGTGGATACTGGGGAATCAAACCCAGGCCATTAGGCTTTGCAGGCAAATGCCTTAATGACTGAGCCATCTCGCCAGCCCTCATATTTCTTAAAAGTTTCTTAAAATAAATACTTTAAATTGTGAACAAAAGGTTGGGAAATTTCTATAAAAAACTGATATAGGGGCTGGAGAGATGGCTTAGTAGTTAAGTGCTTGCCTGTGAAGCCTGAAGACCCCATCTTTTGTAGCACTAGAGCACCTCCTGAGACATCAGCAGGAGGAAATCCTCCCAGCTGGCAGATCTGGAGAGCAAGAAGCACATGTGTGCTTGGTACTTTGCATGGGAACTTTTGCTGAATGTAATAAGATTCATGGCTAGCTAGGTAATGGTCAGGGGACTGAGAAGCAATATAGAAGAATGGTAGGCTGTCTATGAAATCATCTTAAATGTAGTGTATTTTTAAATGGACTTTAATCTCAAGGTTTTATAATCTTTTCCCCCTTCAATTTAAAGGGATCATTCCAAAACTGTTAAACTCTTAGAAGAAGGAAAAATTATAAGTAGTACTTTCTAAAGCCAGGCATGGTGGCACATGTCTTTAATCCCAGCACTTTGGAGGAGTAAGCCAGATGTACAAGGTGGTACATGTGTCTGGAATTCATTTCCAGTGGCTGGAGGCCCTGGTGTGCCCTTTCTCTGCCTCGTTATCTCCTTCCCCTGACAAAATAAATATTTTTAATAAATAAATAAATAAAAGGTTTCGTAGAGTACTTCTAGAGCATGCCCAAGACCATGGGTTGTATCCCAAGCACCACAAAAAAAAAAAAAATTACCAGAGAAGTAAGGTTTGGTCAGTGTTTTCTTTTTTGAAAAGTTTTAAGCCGGGCATGGTGGCGCATGCCTTTAATCCCAACACTCTGGAGGTGGAGGTAGGAGGATTGCCTTTGAGGCCACTCTGAGACTCCATAGTGAATTCTAGGTCAGCCTGAGCTAGAGTGAAACCCTACCTTGGAAAACCAAAAAAATAAAAATTGTATTTTTGTCTTAACTGGGAGAGACTTCAGCATGTGCAACCTTCACCACATTCTTAATTCCAGTCAGCTTCTAATAAAGACCACTGGAACTCTGCCCTTTCATTCCTTCTACAATCAAAAGGAGATGAAGGCTTTATACATTTCAAGCAATACTATTTTGGTGGGCAAAAAAACCCACTGGTTTAAAAATATTTGCTGTGGCTATACCATCTACTTACCCCCAACCACAGGCACACTTTATCAGTAGGAGGAACTGAAGCTTTGCAGTACAGGTTATCTGCCAGTAAGAATCTGGTCTCCATTGAATTGGTGGACTCCTATTAAAAAAATGACAGTACCACAAACAAAGCAGGTTGATAAAGGAGACATCCCATAAATGAATCTAAGACATTTGAAACAGTATCATCATGCGGACTAAGTGTAGTGATAAAAGAACTGAATACTACCACCAGATGATTGGACATGGACTCTGGTACCATCAGTATAAATTTGGTATCTCACTTAATTTCTACAATGTCTCAGGTTCCTCAGCCACAGAATAACAGCAGTCACTATGTCTATGAAGACAGTGATAAGCACTAAGATCATTCTCTCCCTCATCCAAGTCCCCTCCCTCCCTTCCTCCACACCCCAAAAAACTGCCTAACAGAGTGTAATAAACAAATAATGTAAGTGCTATGTAAGAATTAGCTGGGGGGGGGGGGCAGGCTGGAGAGATGGCTTGGCAGTTAAGGGATTCCCTGTGAAGCCTAAGGACCCCAGTTCAAGGCTCGATTCCCCAGGACCCACATAAGTCAGATGCACAAGGGGACGCACACGTCTGGAGTTCGTTTGCAGTGGCTGGAGGCCCTGACGCACCCATTCTCTCTTTCTCTCTCTAACTCTTTCTCTCTGTCACTCTCAAATAAATAAAAATAAAAAATAAAAATAAAAGAAGAATTAGCTAGGGGGACTGGAGAGATGGATCAGCAGTTAAAGGTGCTTGCTAGCAAAGGTTGACAGCCCATGTTCGATTCCCCAGTACCCACATAGATCCAGATGCACAGAGTGGCATATGCATCTGGAATTTATTTGCAATAGCAGGAGGCCCTGGCATGCCCATTTTCCTCTCTCCTATTCTCTCTCTCCCCTTGATGAACAGCAAGAGCTTTAGGCACTGTTTACCCTGACTGAGTGGTTCTGTTTTCATTCTCAAACCACACTATCAAATGCAGTACACTGCGCCCTTCCACCCCACGAAGTAACCATGCACCATGTGAACAGTACCCATTGGGATCCTGTTTTCATTTATGGAACATGACCATTGTATGATTCATTCTGACATTTCAAATCCTGAGGGTTCTGAGAACACTACTAGAGGCATTTGTCTTCCTTCTCAGTCAGTGCTTCACACTTTCTCTTGTATTCTTTCCTTATTCTTAAGGGTAACAACATTCAGAAAAATCTCTTAGATGCTGCTACCTCAGAATACTACATAATTAATACCTAGAGCAGTTTCTAATTATAATTTTTACAAACACTGTAACAGAAGGCCATATAGCCACATTTTCACAGAAGTACGTTATTTGTAACATTACTGTATATACTCAAGAAGGCAGACTGAATCCTACAGCACAAATCAAATACCAGTGACCAAAGAGTCAAGAAAGACAGGTCTCTGCCAAAGAATCTTGGTTTCCTGGCCGGGCGTGGTGGTGCATGCCTTTAATCCCAGCACTCGGGAGGCAGAGGCAGGAGGATCGCCAAGAGTTTGAAGCCACCCTGAGACTACATAGTGAATTCCAGGTCAGCCTGAGCTAGAGTGAGACCCTACCTCGAAAAACCAAAAAAAAAAAAAAAAAAAAAAAGAATCTTGGTTTTCTCAAATATCTTCAAGCAAAGATACACTTACCTTTTTCTTCTGCATGTATTTTAGGATTTCCAACGTCTGCTTAATTTCAGGAATTTGACCTTTTAGCCTGTAAAATGTTACCATAGCATTTAGCAGGCAAATAAATACACCAGGACACAGTCTTGCTAATTGTGCATTGTCTATTACTATGTTCTTTAAAACTCTACAAATAGCTGGGTATAGTGGCATATGCCTTTAATCCCAGCACTCAGGAGGATCGCCATGAGTTCAAGGCCAGCCTGAGACTACACAGTGAATTCCAAGCCATCTTGGGCTAGAGAAAGATCCTACCTCGATAAAACAAACAAGGGGCTAGAGAGATGGCTCAGCGGTTAAGTCGCCTGCCCAGAAAACCTAATGACCCAAGTTGAAATATGGGGATTGCATCAGATTGAAAAATCCTGCACAGGAAACAACAGAATGAAGAGATAGAACATAGAGTGGGAGAAAATATTTGCCAACTATTTACCTGACAGGGTATTAATATCTAGAATACATAAAGAACTCAATTAACAAAAAGAACAAGTAATTCGAATCAATAAATGGACAATTATCTGAACAGAAATTTGTCAAAAGAACCAAAAGGCCAATAAATGGATGGGAAAGTACTCAACATCCTATGCCATCAGGGCAATGTGAACCACTGAATCAACTAAAATTGTTTTTGAAAATGCCAGAATGTGTCTGGAGAGATGGCTCAGTGGCCAAGGTGCTTGCCTTCCAAGCCTAATGACCTGGGTTTGATTCCCCAGTACCCACGTAAAGCCAGCTGCACAAAGTGGCACATGTATTTGGAGTTCATTTGAATGGCTAGAGACCCTGATTATGTCCATTCTCTCCCTCTGCCCATTCATCCTCTCCCTTTCTCTTTCCTCTCTCTGCTCACAAATAAATAAGAAAATGAGGGCTGGAGAGATTGCTAAGTGGTTAAGACACCTGCCTGCAAAGCCAAAGGACCCAGGTTCGATTGCCCAGGACCCACATAAGGCCAGATACACATGTGTCTGGAGTTTGTCTGCAGCAGCTGAAGGCCCTGACACGCTTCCATCTGCCTCTCTCTCAAATAAATAATTTTTTTTTTTTTTTGGTTTTTCGAGGTAGGGTCTCACTCTAGCCCAGGCTGACCTGGAATTCACTATGGAGTCTCAGGGTGGCCTCGAACTCACGGCGATCCTCCTACCTCTGCCTCCCAAGTGCTGGGATTAAAGGCGTGCGCCAACACGCCCGGCTTCAAATAAATAATTTTTAAAAAGAAAATGCCAGAATGAATAATAACCAATTTTTTGTATGCCAACTTAAAAAAGTAATAAAATAAAACTACATCTCATCCCACTCATAATGGCTATTATCAAATGCACCAAGTTGTGCCTGATGGTACAGGCCGGTCACCCTAGCTACTTGGGAGGCTGAGGCAGGAAGAATGAAAGTTCAAGACCTGACTGAGCAACTTAGATCCTATCTCAAAAAGGAAGGGAAGAAGGGAGGGAGAGGAGGCTGGGAATACAGCTCAGAGGAAGAGCACTTACATAACATGTACAAGGCCCTAGGCTCCCCAGTAATACAGGGGAGAGGGGAATCCATGCATGCTGGCATAGACCTGTAAACCCAGCATTTGAGCAGTGAAGGCAGAACGATTGGGAGTTTAAAGTCATCCGTGGCTATAGAGAAAGTTCAAGGCCAGTCTGGGCTATGAGACCATCTCAGAAAAACAAACCAGGGCTGGAGAGATGGCTTAGTGGTTAAGGCACATGCCTGCAAAGCCTAAGGACCCAGGTTCGATTCTCCAGGCCCCATGTAAGCCAGATGCACATTGGTAGCGCATCTGGAGTTCATTTGCAGTGGCTAGAGGCCCCTGGCATGCCAATTCTCTCTTTCCCTCTTTGTCTCTAGTAAATAAATAAAATATTAAAAATCCAAAACCAAATCAAAATTTGCAATTCCAGGGCTGGAGGGATGGCTTAACTGTTAAGGTGTTTGCCTGCAAAGCCAAAGGACCCAGGTTCGATTCCCCAGGACCCACATTAGCCAGATGCACAAGGGGCGCACCACATCTGGAGTTTGTTTGCAGTGGTGGACCCAGGTTCGATTCCCCAGGACCCACATTAGCCAGATGCACAAGGGGCGCACCACATCTGGAGTTTGTTTGCAGTGGTGGACCCAGGTTCGATTCCCCAGGACCTACATTAGCCAGATGCACAAGGGGCGCACCACATCTGGAGTTTGTTTGCAGTGGTGGAGGCCCTGGTGCACCCATTCTCTCTCTCAAATAAACAAATAAAAATAAATTTAAAAAAAAATTTGCAATTCTGGTAAGGAGATATGTGTATGTGGGGTGTGTGTATATGTGTGGATGTGTGAGAGAGACAGACAGACCAACAGACTGACCAACCAACCTGGGTGTATACCCAAAGGAAATGAAGTGAGCATACAAAAGAAATATGAGTAAGTATACATATTGTAATGTTTATTGTGCACAATTCATAATAAACCAAGGTAAGTAGTCCCCAGCAACAGAGGGCTGTATTAAGAAAATAAGATATACATATAATGCAGCCTCATGTCATTTAAAACATAATTGGCATCACACCAAAGTATCACATTAAAGCATCACACCAAGTGTAAGAAGGTTGACACAAAACAGTAGAAACTATATGCTTCCATTTATCTGAAGTTCAAGAACAGAAAAAAAAAAAAATGGTGAAAAAATGGTTCTGGCAGGTGTCTGACTGGAAAAGGGCATAAGGAAACTTTTTGGAGTGATAGAATATAATGACCTGGACAACAATTAATTCTAGAAGAATTAGATTTATTTGTCAAAAGTCATCAAACTTCATAGTTGATACCTGGACATCTTATTGTATGTAAATTATATCTCAATTTAAAACAATTCATACTATAAAGATTTCAAAAAAACATAGAAATTTTTAGTTACCTCCTTTTCTTTTGAGCAAGGTTGAGTTCCATAAACTTATACTTCTGATACTGTTCATCCAGCTTCTTTAATACTGTATCTGCAGTCTCATTCCCAGGCTGTTTCATAAAGGAATCCACATCTTCCTTTAACATCAAAAGGGTATATTTTAGAATTCATATCACAAATCTAATTATTTAACGACTTTGTTTTAAAACCATAAGGAAGTTTTGTTTCTTTTTCTGCAAAGATTTGGCTTTTTTTTTCTGTTGTTTGTTTTTCTCAAGGCAGGGTCTCACTGTAGCCCAGGTTGACCTGGAACTAACTCTGTGGTTCCAGGCTGGCCTAGAACTCACAGTGATCCTCCTACCTCTGCCTCATGAGCGCTGAGATTAAAGGTATATGCCATCACATTCAAGGGTTTGCTTTTAATTATAAATGTAACTATAAAGTTAAGTACAAACTGGACATGGCAATGAATGGCTATAATCCCAGAACTCAGGAAGTAACAACAGAAAGAAGTATGAGGAGTTCAAGGACAACCTCAACTTCATAGCAAGTTTGGGGCTACATGAAATTGTCACAAAGGAAAAAGAAAGACACAAAGAAAAGATAAGGGCCATTTCAAAGAGTGCACATAAATTATTTACCTAATTTATTCTTCTTTCAACCTCCCCTTTTAATTTTTATATGTAAATAAGTTAAGATATAGGACTTTGCTTGCTTTATGCATTTTCCATATGGTCCTAGTAGGAAATATGAAAATTACTAGCAATTAAACACATTGTCTATTTATGTGCCCTGGTCACAAAACAACTGAACAAATTGGGTGAAAACTTATCAGTTTTATTTCAACAAAATAAAAATAAGCATAAAAATCCTAAAATGTGTGGTGGCACATGCCTTTAATCCCAGCACTTGGGAGGCCAAGGTAGGAGCACTGCTGCAAGTTCAAGGCTAGCCAGAGACTACATAGTGAATTCCAGGTCAGCCTGGGCTAGAGTGAGACCCTATCTCGAAAAAAATCTTTTATATATGGTCATTAGTATCACGTATGAGAAGCCTAAGGACCCAGGTTCGAATCCCCAGGACCCATGTAAAGCCAGATATAAAAGGTGGCACATGAGTCTGAAGTTTGTTTGCAGTGGCTGAAGGCTGTACTGCGCCCATATTCTCTCTCTCTAATATAAATAAATATTTTTTAAAAGAGAATGCTACACCTGTGGGGTTGGGGGAAGGCAAGGTTTGACCTTTTTTTTTTTTGAGGTAGGGTCTCACGCTAGCCCAGGCTGACCTAGAACTTACTCTGTAGTCTCAGGCTGGCCTCGAACTCTTGGTGATACTCCTGCGTCTGCCTCCCGAGTGCTGGGATTAAAGGCGTGCGCCACCACACCCAGCTGGCAAGGTTTGACTTTTAAGCACTGAAATAGACTGCCTACTACACAGAGAATTCTAACACTAAGCATCTACTAAATTTGCAACACTGAAAGCATGTTGTGTTTCTCATAACAACTCTGTAAGTACTGTCATTCCTACTTCAATTAAGGAAATGGGCTCAAAGTGGTAAAATAATATCTTCAGAGCTAAGCAGCAATTGGGAAGCAGGGGCAGGATTCAAACCCTCTCTATGTAGAATTTCATGTTGTTTCCACAATATAATGTCACTACTATTACTTTGGGAACATGAAAATAATTAGGTAAACTTGAGCTGCTTTATTACATTATGCTGATAAAAAATTTTAAATCTAGAGGAAGGGGAAAGAGAAATGAAAGGGGAAGGAACAATAAAAGGGGATGAGGATACATAGAGGAAAATGAAAATCAGACTGAGCCTGTGTGTAAAAGAGACATCTTGTTCTAGAAGAGTCAATGAAAGGGAGACAAGTCAAATTTTCTAGCACAACTAGGCATGGTGATGCACGCCTTTAATTCCAGGCAGAGGTAGGAGTATCAATGTGAGTTGGAGATCAGCCTGGAACTACAGAGTGAGTTCCAGGTCAGGGTGAGCTAGAGAGAGACCCCACCTCAAAAAATTTTTTTTTTCCCTAGCACATAGTACATGTTAAGGAGTCTACCAAGAAGAATTAATTACAGCAGCATAGGATGTGGTTAAGATATAAGGTCTGGGGCTGGGGAGATGGCTTAGCGGTTAAGTGCTTGCCTGTGAAACTTCAGGACCCTGGTTCGAGGCTTGACTCCCCTGGACCCACGCAAGCCAGATGCACAAGGGGGCACAGGCGTCTAGAGTTCGTTTGCAGTGGCTGGAAGCCCTGGCGCGCCCATTCTCTCTCTCTCTCTCTCTCTCTCTCTCTCTCTCTCTCTCCCTCTGCCTCTTTCTCTATCACTCTCAAATAAATAAATAAAAATGAATAAAATATTTTTAAAAAATTAAAAAAAAAAGATATAAGGTCTGACTGGTTTGAATACTAACTTCACCATATATTAGATATGCTGACCTTGGAAGGTTATCTAATCTTTCCTTGCCTCAATTTCCTTATGTGTAAAATGAAAAAGAAGTACCTTTTCCTCACAGGGGATCAAATGAGTTGATCTGCGTAAAATGCTTAAAGAGAGTATGTTGGCATCTAAAGTGCTCAACAAAAATTATCTGTGGACTGGGGAGATGGGTCAGTGGTTAAAGGCACTCACTTGTAAAGCCTGTCCACCTGGATTCTATTCTCCGGTGCCCACATAAAGCCAGATCACAAAAGCAGCACATGCATCTGGAGTTCCTTTGCAGTAACAGGAAGTCCTGGAACTCCCATTCTGTCTTTCGCTCTGTCTCTGTTACTTTATCTCTCTCTCTCTCTCTCTCTCTCAAATAAATACAAAATATAGCTGTGTCTATATCATAATGTGCCTGGGATACAAAGCAAAATGTCAAGAATTTTGTTCTGTGGTAGAAGTCAGGAAAAACTACAGAAAAATGTGTGAATCAGATGCTGAAAGATGAAAAGAACATCAGATAGCCAAAAATGATTCCCCAGGACCCATGTAAGCCAGGTGCACAAGGTGACACATGCATCTGGAGTTCATTTGCAGAGGCTGGAGGAGGCCCTGGTGTGCCCATTAAATTAAAAGAAATTAAAATCATTAAATAAGTAATAAAAAGGCAATAAATCATTCTGGGTATGGTAGCTCATGCCTGGAATCCCAACACTCAGGAGACTGAGAAAGGCAAAGTGCCTTGAGTTCAAGACCAGTCTAGGTTACATAGAGGAGTCTAAGCCAGGTTAAACTAGAGTGAGATTGTGTCCCAAAAAGTCAACAAATAAATAAATAAATAAATAAAATATATGTGTAAAAAAGAGTATTTTAGGGCTGGAGAGATGGCTTAGCAGTAAAAGCACTTGCCTGCAAAGCCAAAGAACCCAGATTTCAATTCCCCAAGACCCACTTAAGCCAGATGCACAAGGTGGAGCATGCATCTGGAGTTCATTTGCAGTGGCTAGAGGCCCTGACACCTGTTCTCTCTCTCTATCCTTCTCTCCCTCCCTCTTTCTCTCTAAAATTGAAACAAAAATATTTTTTTTAAAGAGAACACTACAAAAAGGAACATTTTAACATAAGACTATAAAGCCCTGAGATAAATTTATCTTCCTGAATTAAGATTTCTGAAGTCAACTCTAGCTGAATATTATGAATATTACACTTAAGATACAATGGAAATTCAATAATACACATAATTATGAGCCTATGTGTCAGGTATTGTGGCAGAACCAGGAAAAACAGAGCAGGAGAACTATCTCCTTTTCCTCTAAACAGCAGAACATGAGGGTAGAGCCTCTAAAGCTGTCCAAACTGGCTAAGTTCAACTTTTGTATACTTCATTTACATACTATCTGACCCAGGACAAGTTACTCAGGGGCTCTGTTTCTCAGATTCATCATCTAAATCTACAAAATGAGAATGACAACAGTAACACCCTCCTATAGTTTTGTAAAACAAGGAAAATGCCTGAACCTCAGCAATTTTTATTTCATATTGAGGGAGAAATGTAAAAAAGGCACAAATACACATAATATAATTATAAAATTCAATCAGCACATGTAAATATACAATGTAACATAATTTAAGTAAAATGGGTCTTTTGAAGAATGTAAAACATGATTAACAAAAAGGTGGAATATACCTTTTGTACAAGCTAAAAGGTTAAGGGAAATTCCATTTTATAGTATATTTTTATACATTTTATAGTAGCTCAGTACAACTAAACGGAAAGACAAATAATGCTGGCTTGAAAGACATTTAGAGGGTTTCTTTCGTGATTCTGTTTTCCAAAATTATTTCTAGAATACGATGATGGAAGGATAGGGTCTACAGTTTCTTTTTGAACATGGGTTGGTCTCCCGGTTCTGTGAAACCTCCCAATTTCTTTCTTCTCAGCACTTCTTGCAACTGCGCACAACCTCTACTAAATTGCTAGAATGATGTAACTAAAACCAAATATATCATGATTTTAGACACCTAATGACAGCCCACTGCCTACCGCAAGACACGCTAGGACTTCAAATTCACGCTAGCATCCTACTTTCCCATCAGTCTCTTCTTCCATTCCCAAGGAAACGACCAGGACATTCCTCAACAGACTAGGTGCCTTTCCGTACCCACCTTACGCCAGCTTATCTGTCTCTCCAGCATTACGAAGTAGCCAGTTCCTCACTGACCAGCTTTTTGCAGAGAACAGAAGACAACACCTGGTATAAGCGGACTGTACCGAGGGCCGCCCCACCCCAATCCCCGCCGCACCCGGCTTTCTCTCCCCAATCCTCCCTCCTCGCGCCCTCTCCTTTTCTAGGACCTTCTGGGGCTGCGTCTTTTCCCGGCTGGGAGCTGTCGGTCCAGATGTGGCGGCGGCCTGCGCGGGGGGGGGGGGGGACCTCCTTCCCTGGACCTTTAGGTCAGGTCCTCCTAACAGCCCAGGTCTGAGCAAAGGGCACAGAGAAGTCCTCGACCTCGGGCCAAGATGCCAAGTAAAGCGACCCTTACCACAAACACAGCTTCAGGAATCCCCAGGTGAAGACGCCGCCCGTTCTCAGCAGCCGCTTCTATACCGCTACCGTCCTTACCGGCAGCCATCTTGAGAAAACAAGCGCGCAACAAACCACCTCCTAAGGCGCCAGCTGTTGGCGATCAGTGATTGGCTCGTTTGCATCTGCAGGCCCACCTCTCTTCCTGTGAAGCTGCGAATTCACTGGTGTTTAAGTAATAGTCTCGCCCTGTCTCTAGGCGGTGATAGGGTTGCGTACGTGTGAATGACAAGCGTAGAAGGAATGCGACAGAGAACCGGGAGCTGCAGGAAGAACTCATGGGAAAAAGGAATGTTGGAGAGTTTTTGAATAGGTTGAACTAAAACCCCGGAATCTGGACCACGCCAGGCCCACCCACCCCGCCCAGGACGTTAAGTGTTCTCCACAATGGCCTCCAGAGCGACTCCAATTCCATCTCCGACACCAGAATCTAAATGCCACCAGGACCAGGACTTTGTGATTTCTGTACTTATCAGGTCCCACCAACGTAGGGAGCTTCTGGCCCCTTGAAGGAAACTTATTTTGTGTCTCTTTCATGGTGAACCCTCTGGACTAATTATGATAAATATACTACTCTTACACTTTCTCGAAAGTCACGTTTGGGGAGTATCTCGTCAGTCTATCTCAAAAGTTTTCTAACCTTTCTAAGTTTACATACAAAATCCTAACAACTGGGCTGGAGAGATGGCACAGTGGTTAAAGGTGCTTACTTGCAAAGCCTGAGGGCCAGGGTTTGATTCCCCAATACCCATGTAAAGCCAGATGTAGCTGTATGTTGGTGTTCTTGCATAGCCTCTATTATTGGTGTTTGAGAGAGAAATTATTTAAAAATATATATTTAATTATTTATTTGAAAGAGAGAGGAGAGGGAGAGAGAGAAAGAGACAGATAGAGAGAGAATGTGCATGTCGGGTCCTTAGGCCTCACAGGCAAGCGCCTTAACTGCTAAGCCATCTCTCCAGCCCAGAAAGAGAAGTTTTGAATTTTTCTATGTTTGCTCTTCCTCAAAACTTAGCTTAGCTGTCAATAAAAAGGAGGAAAAAAAAATGATTCCAGGGCTGGAGAGATGGCTTAGCAGTTAAGGTGCTTGCCTGTGAAGCCTAAGGACCCTGGTTCCTTTCCCCAGTACCCACATAAACCAGATACATAAGGTGGCACATGCATCTGGAATTCGTTTGCAGTGGCTAGAGGCCCTCACACACCCATTCTTTCTCTATCTACCTCTTACTCTTTCTCTCTCAAATAAATATTTTAAAAACAGGAAAAAAGAGCTTAGCTTATTGAAAAAGTTTTTACAGGCTATATGATCATTCCTTCATTGAAGATTTTGATGAAATGAGCTTAGTTGTCCATTTCTATTATTTCAAAGTTGTTTGAGAAATGGCTAATCATCCTGCTTGCCACAAATTAATGTTAAATTGAAGATAAACTTCTTCGTGAAAGATAAGGCCTAAAATCATGTGTTTCATGCCTAGTATCTCCTATTTTTGATAATTAAACATTTCCTTCTTGGAAGCTACACCAGCTAAGTAGGAATAGGATTGCTTTGAAGGCTTGGAAGGAGTGTGCTTGTAGTCCACAAGTTACTCAATAGTCTTGTGCCACTGATTTAAATATATCTTAGCTCTTTAAGGCCCGCATGGCAAGCCCTCTACTTGTTATCATTTCAACAGCTTTTACTTGGTGTACCAAAGTATACCTCTGAATATTTACTGATACTTTCAATCAGACTTATATTCTCAGTCCAAATGTAATGTCATCTTCTCAGAGCTGTGCTTGGAAGTCAGTGGTTGATGATCAGAAGGAGGTGGTACCAAAGCAGTGTCCCTGATAACCTTTTCACATTCCACAACATTCGAGCATATTCTGCTTTTTGTTTTCCTTCTGTTACTTCCTCTTCCCACCCCATCCTCACCTCTGTGCATCCCTGAAGACCACTGTTGGTTCTTCCTAAATTATGTTAGGGAATGGTGAGTTAGCCATGCTGTTCAATATACCACAGCTTTGGGCTTTAACTTTTCTTTTTTTTTTTTTTCTTTTTTTTAATTTTTTTTCTTCATTTTTTGTTTATCTATTTGAGAGCGACAGACACAGAGAAAGAGGCAGATAGAGAGAGAGAGGGAATGGGCGCGCCAGGGCCTCCAGCCACTGCAAACGGAACTCCAGATGCGTGCGCCCCTTGTGCATCTGGCTAACATGGGTCCTGGGGAATCGAGCCTCGAACCAGGGTCCTTAGGCTTCACAGGCAAGTGCTTAACCGCCAAGCCATCTCTGCAGCCCCCGGGCTTTAACTTTTCTAAAGCATCTTGATCTGGATAAAGAGTCTCTGTCCCCACTGAATTCAGTACCCACTGCCAGTCTTCCCAGGTCCCTTTACCAACTTCCCATGACACCTTGTAAAAGTGGGGTCCAAGGATCCTCTGTTACTCATCTACAGGTAAAAGTAATTTGATTTTGTTTTACTGTCTTCAGCCTTCTAAGTAGGTAGACTTGTGTGTTTCATTCTAGAAAGCACTAGTACTTATGACAGCCATTCATGTGTTTAAAAGTGTTATGGTAAGCCGGGCGTGGTGGCGCACGCCTTTAATCCCAGCACTCGGGAGGCAGAGGTAGAAGGATTGCCGTGAGTTCGAGGCCACCCTGAGGCTCCATAGTGAATTCCAGGTCAGCCTGGGCTAGAGACCCTACCTTGAAAAACCAAAAAAAAAAAGTGTTATGGTATTTGTCAATGTAGCAGACAGCTTCAGGTTTGCTGAGATGAACTTCAAGACCAAGCACGGTTATGGAGGAAGGGATATTTATTGAAGCTTACAGATCCAGGGGAAGTTCCATAATGGCAGAAGAAGCTGGCCTGCCTTCACGGTACCAAGCAGAGTGAGAGAGACAGAGAGAGAGAGAAGCACAAGCCAAAAGCCAGAAGCCACACAGCACAGCCCACCTTGTATATCTTTAGATTGAAATCTCAAACCCACCACCATACCTTAAGATCCACCCAGTGACATTGTCTCCAGCCAGATGGGTTCAGATGTAAACTACAAACTGATAAAAGACTGAATATATTGGGGGGGGGCATCTATTTAAACTACCACAGTCAACTACATGGCAGTTGTAAATCTTATTCCTTTAACACTATCCCATCAAATGTTAGTGCATCTCTACCATTTGTCATGCAAAAGAATACTTGGCCAAAATATTAAAAAGGCCAACAGTAAATGTTTTTTGTTGTTGTTGTTGTTGTTAAAGATGTCTGTAGAGTTGACAACTAATGCTGACATTTATCAAATATCCCTTTCAAAGCACTTGTGAACTATCCAATAAAATAAATTGATCTACCTAAAAAAGAAAATGGACAGTACCTGAGGAACCTTGTCTCAGAAAAAGGTGTACAGTCCTGAAGAATGACACCCAAGGTTGTCCTCTGGCCTACACACACACACACACACACACACACACACACCCCTTATGGGTTTATTGCTTAAGTTTTATTTTTTTGCTAGTTCAGTCAAATGCTTCCTATACTACATCCCTGAAAATATTTCCTTTCAGAACTCAATTGAGTCATGTCATCATTAGAAACACTGTTCACTTCATTAAGATAAGGTCTCTCATTGGCCTGGAGTTCATGGATTAGGCTAGACTGGCTAGACAGGAAGCTCCAGTGATTTTTCTTCTCTCTTGCCTTACAGGATTACAGGCTTGGACCACCATTCCAGGCGTTATTGTAGTTACTGGGGATCCAACTCATGTAATACTGCTATCAAGGAAAGTACTTTGCCAACAGGACTATCTCTCCAGGCCTGCTTTCTTGTTTTTCTTTTAATTTTAGCTAAACATTTATATCCCTAGGCAAGCTGTAATTGCAATTGGTGTACTTATATAGTTTTGACAGAAGTGTTGGTTGATGTTTCCATTTAAGTAGAAAGAAAAAAGTAATTTAATGTAGTTTTTTTGGGGGTAGGGTTTCACTCTAGCTCAGGCTGACCTGAAATTCACTATGTAGTGGCCTTGAACTCATGGCAATCCTCCTACCTCTGCCTCTTAAGTGCTGGGATTAAAAGTGTATGCTACCACGCCATCTTTCACAAAGATTTATATATTGGTACTTTAGCCATTCATCAATATGGGAATGAATTATTTGTTGAAATGGATAATGATTTTAAGTAGAAACATATTGCATCATTTTTGTACTATTCATAATGGAATGATCTACTTTAAAGCTGAATCTACATCTAGTAACATTTTTTCCATCACTTTTTTTTTTTTTTTTTTTGGTTTTTCGAGGTAGGGTCTCACTCTAGCCCAGGCTGACCTGGAATTCACTATGGAGTCTCAGGGTGGCCTCGAACTCACGGCGATCCTCCTACCTCTGCCTCCCGAGTGCTGGGATTAAAGGCGTGCGCCACCACGCCCGGCTCTTCCATCACATTTTTAAGTCTAGTAACAAGCCATTGATCAAGCCCTAATTTGTAATGCTTGCCACATTCTGTGAGATAAAAACTGTTGTCTTGGCTTATTTCAAGTCATGTGAGTTAAGAAGACATGTCCAGAAGTATACCATCACATAGCATAGTACAATAAATGTAAATAATCTCAAAAGTGGTGGCACATGCCTTTAATCCCAGCACTTGGGACGCAGAGGTAGGAGAATCGATGTGAATTCAAGGCCACCCTGAAATGACATAGCGAATTTCAGGTCAGCCCGGGCTAGAGTGAGACCCCACCTTGAAAAACCTAAAAAAAAAAAAAAGAAAAAGAAAAGAAAAGAGATATTTTGTGGGACTTCTGGTTAAGATGGCAGCATAGGAACCACGCCAAAGCAGCCTAGGGGAGAAAAAGCCAAAAAAAAAAAAAAAAACAAGCAAAATATACTCTTCTACTAAAAATTGGGGTGTATAAGAAATTAAAACAGCAGCAGAGAAGTAGGAGAGATCCAGAGCCCATACAGGCAGGCAGAAGCGGCTCCAGCACAAGCGGCACCAGGGCCACTGCTGCCAGGCTCGGCTTGAGCCGCAGGAAAGCCAGGCGAGGGGATTTTCCACTCACACTGGAGCTCTTCCCAAACTCAAGAAACGTGGAGAACCACAGTGAACAATGGAGGAGCAGATCACGAGGTAGAGGATCACGTAGACCAGTGAGAGAACTACAGCCACCATTGACATCCTCCCCTCCCCCACTGCCAGTACAAACACCAGCAAGCACCAGAGACCAGTGAAAGGGAGATCACAGCACCCATCACTGGTGAACAGAGCAGTGATCCAATGACCTAGCCAGCCTACTTGAACCCACAGTGCACCAAAGAGGGACCCAAGCAGGAGCGCAGCATAACTGAGACTAAAATCATCCCGAAAGGTAGCTGGGATTACACCAGGTCAGTACCTGCAAAATAAACCTGGTATATAGGCCTGAACAGGAAATGCTAATTGCACCTTCCATATCAGGATAAATTATATGTTAAATCTGATGGATGGTCAGATTTGCCATTCTTAAATAAGCTATATTTTGGGCTTATTATTTGTTGCGTCTTGATTTATAGTGGCTTTGTTTCCTCTTCTGTTATACATTAGGGAAGGGTCTCATTTGGTCACAAGCTGACTTGGAACCCTCAATAGACCAGAAATCTTAACCTCCTTGTTGTCAGGATTAATGGTGTGGGGCACCACACACCCTAAGGAACAGTTAGAAGATCTGGTTGTCATAATACCTACTCTTGCATAAATACTTGTGCTGTTTTTCATTGAAAGTGTACATTGTTTAGTTAAATTTTAGAATCTGCCTGTATTTTGTTCCACTCAGCCTACTTGAATACTCTTATAGCAGGCAAACCCAACACCTAGGGTCACTTTTGTAGATACTCTGAGAGTCTTGAGAGCCACACCTAGCACCTTAAGCTCCTACCCTGAAAATATATAACATCAGATTGATTGATACATCTAATAATACCCAGCTAACTAAAAAATCCAAGCATTAAATTAATCCAAGATGCAAAAATATATACATTATAACACAAGAAACACCAAAAATCAAGACAATATAAATCTACCAAAAAGTATTAATACATCAGAAATGACCTCCAGTGAGAATGAGTAAGAAGAAATGCCTGAGAAAGATTTCAAAAGAATGATTATAAATATGCTCAAAGAAGTCAAAGAAGAAATCAAAGGAATGAAAGAGGAAATCCAAGGGATCAAAGAAGACACAGAACACCAATTTAATAAAATAAAGAGGTCAATACAAGACATAAATAAGGAAAAAGAAATAATAAAGAAAAACCAGTTAGAATGACTAGCAATGAAGAACACAGTTAATGAAATAAAAATCTCTGTAGAAAATCTCACCAGTAGAATGGATGAAGGAGAGGACAGACTATCTAAGCTAGAAGACCAGGTGGCAGATCTAATACAGTCCAACAAAGAGAAAGACAAACTAACAGGAAAGTATGAATGGGAATTTCAAGATATTCGGGACACTATGAAAAGATCAAACATAAGAATTCAGGGTATAGTAGAAGGAGAATTTCACTCCAACGGCATAGTAATAAATAAAACAAAATAAAATAAATTGTGAAATTTAAAATAATTTGTGAATATTTTCATACAAAACTTCTTATACCCTAATACATGAAGGTTTGCCAGGCATATATTCAGGTATCAGAGGGCCCAACACATTTGAAGACTGAAGAAAACCAACCGTGTTTTTTGAGCTGGAGAGATGGCTTAGCAGTTAAGGCACTTTCCTGTGAAACCTAAGGATCCTTGTTTAACTCTTCAGACCCCACATAAGCCAGATGCACAAGGTGATGCAAGTGCACAGGGTCATACATTCACACAAGGTGGTGCATGCATATGTAGTTTGATTACAGTGGCTGGAGGTCCTGGTGCACCAATTCTCTCTCTCTCTCTCTCTGTCTCTCTCTCTCTCTCTCACACACACACACACATAAAAAGAGCAGTCTGTTGGGCTTGCCTCAAAAAACAATCCTATGTTTTCTAGAAAATAATACTCTGAGGCATACTCAGTACTTGAAATCTTCCTCATTATTCAATACTTACTGCCAATAAACCTTTCATCTCTGAATTGTTCCTTCCTCTGAGTCCTTGTGATGCTTTTTGCTTACCTCTCTAGTTAACTGTTTGTATATGCTTGTCTAGCGCATCATTTCCCACTCTGTTGCCTGGCTATATTCTAACCATTCATATTAGGAAATTTTAGGGAATTTGTCTCTAAAATGCCCAGGCTAGATTACATACTTCCAGCACTGTTCACACTTGGAGGAGTTATTGAATGAATAAATGAATGAATATAAAGATTGTTAAATAAATAGAAGTATCTAGTTGAAGTTTAACAACACAGATTTGTAGAGTTCTGCACTGGGGCTTCATATTTTTGTGTTTTTTTAATTTTATTTATGTATTTTATTATTTGAGAGAGAGAGAATGGGTACACCAAGGCCTCCAGCTGCTGCAAACAAACTCCAGATGCATGTGCCACCTTGTGCATTTGGCTTACATGGCTCCTGGGGAGTCGAACCTAGGTTCTTTGGCTTTGCAGGCAAGGGCCTTAACTGCTAAACCATCTCCCCAGCCCTATTTCTGTGTTTTAAAATTTGCTCTTTGATAATTTCATAAACATATATAGCAACCTGATCACATAGACTCTCATTATCCTTTCTTGTCCCTCTCCCATTCCCACTGAACCCTTTCTTCTCCCTCCTCCCCACATACTGGTGGATACATTATTAAAGAGTTCTGTCTCTTTTTATGATGCTGAAAATATTAAATTAGTTTTTCTTCTATGAAAAACAAACACTAAATAAAAATATATGTTATAAACCCAATTATAATAGTGCATCCTTCATCCAATGATTTAATCAACAGGTCAAATATACCTGATTTCCTGGAGATAAAATGGGAAGATTGCAGGTATTTAAGCCACATTGGGTATAAAGTATGGATTGATATGCCATTTGTGAAAGAGATCCCATGGGAGTTGGAATTATGAATGGAAAGGAAAAAAGTGAAAACTTATTTTTTAAAAAATAATTTTACTTGCATATGTGTGTGTGCATATACACACATGCATGCATTGTGTATGTGCATGGTATAGCCTCTTGGTATTGCAAAAACAAACAAACAACAAAAAAAAACACCAGACACTTGTGCCACTTTCTTAGGTTGGTGGCTTGGGAATTGAATCTAGGCTGGCTGGCCCTGCAAACAAGTGCTTTTAGACATTGAGCCATCTTCCCCACCCCCAAAACTTTTTAATCATATTTCTGATATTAGTATTATTAGAGGACAAGTGGCTGCACTAGTATAAATAACACATTTAATGAATACAATTGAAAGGAATGGTAAATGCCAATACAAGAAGAATAGGTCTGTGAAGGAACTGATAGTGATAAAATGTAAGGGAGAAGACCTAAAGATTAGTTTTAAAAGGCAGGGATGAATTAACCACAGGAAAAAATCTCTGCCATATCAAGGTCAATAATATTCATAGAATGGAAAGAGAAGGAAAGTGCATATATTGTTATGTATATACCTTTGATGAAACACGTTATAGTATGAGTACCTAACATGATAGGGCTATTTTTCTAGGATTAAATGTGCAGGATGTGTTCATGTAGGAATTATGGGTGAGAGTAGTGAGACAAGGGCAGACGCAACAGGTCAAAAACATTCAGGGATCCGACATCTACTTTTCTATTTTAATAGTGGCCTAGAAGATTAAAGAAGGACATTTAATGGAAAAAAAAAAAAAACATAAAGAGGCTTCACAGACCTATTGATATAAGACTGACCATTTCCCTCCTCTGTTCAAAGTCATTCATTCAATGAATCCTCACTGACTACAGATAGTGTATATAGGTACATCTTACTAAGCCCATTGCTTCTTAATTTTTATTTATTATACCTTTTCTCACACGGTGAGGTCATATGGGATTACTGAAGGACAACTGGATACATTATAAAATGTTCAGATAACTTATACCCAAAGACTAATGATTAATGTGTTGACAGCTGCAGTTTCTAGTGATATGCTATGTTGTGGTTTGATTCAGGTGTCCCCCATAAACTTATGTGTTCTGAATGCCAGATCCCCAGTAATTTGGGAATTGGAGCCTCCTAGAGGTGATATATTGTTGGGGGAAGGCTTATGGGCTTTATAACCAGCTTCCCCTTGCCAGTGTTTGGCATACTCTTCTGCTACTGTTATCCACCTGCTGTTGGCCAGGAGGTGATGTCCACTTCCTGCTCATGCCATCATTTTCCCCTGCCATCATGGAGCTTCATTGAGTCTGTAAGCCAAAATAAATCCTTTCCTCCCACAATCTGATCTTGTTTAGGTCTGCCAGCAACTCAAAGCTGACTGAAACAGTAAAATTGGTACCAGAAGTGGGGTCATTACTGCTAGAAACCTGGCTGTGTAGCTTTGGTCATTTGAAACTGATTTGCAGGAGGAATGTGGAAGGATTCAAACCTTGGCCTAAGAGACACCTTGCACTGCTGTGAGTACAGCTTGATGCACCATTCTGGTCAGAGTTGAAAGACCTGAATGCAGTAAGAACTATAGACTCTGAGGTTTGGCATATGAAGGTGAGAAAGAGCTTTGCCTGGACTGGTCTAGAAGCAGTTTGTGTGAGAAGCTTGCTGTTATGCCAGTGTTCCAAGAACTTGTGCAGGGTTGCCTTGCATATAAATGGACTGGTGTGAGCAGAAGAATATAGCTCAGAAAAAAAAATGAAATCTGGCCAGGCAAGATGGCACATGCCTTTAATCCCTGCACTTGGGAGGCAGAGGTAGAAGGATCACCATGAGTTTGAGGCTTGTCACTAGCTAGAGTTGTAAGACTTGTAGCTACAGAGTTTGATGTATGTCTTTTTTTGTTTTAAATTTTGTATTGGCTGAATATTTCTTTGTTATGCCCAGTGCTATCTTTTGCAGTGTGAATGTTTATTCTGTGCCATTATGTGGTTTTTTTTGGGGGGAGGGTTACTATGGCTCAGTTAAAAGACCTTGGACTATGGGGATGTTTGAACATCATTAGGATTCATAAAAACTATGGGGATGGGCTGGAGGGATGGCTTAGTGTTTAAGGCGTTTGAATGCAAAGCCAAAGGACCCAGGTTCGATTCCCCAGGACCCACGTTAGCCAGATGCACAAGGGGGTGTACACATCAGGAGTTTGTTTGCAGTGGCTGGAGGCCCTGGTGTGCCCATTCTCTCTCTCTCTCTCTCTCTCTCTCTCTCTCTCTCTTTCCCCCTCCCCCCTCTTTCTCTGTCAAATAAATAAATAGAAATAAAATATTTTTAAAAATATATGGGGACTTTTAAAGTTGGACTGAATGTATTACATTTTACATCAGGGGTGGTTATCAGTTTATGGAGGACAGGGATGAAAGGTGGTGATTTGATTCAGGTGTCGCCCATAAACTTATGTGTTCTGAATGTTAGATCCCCAGCTGGCACCAGTTTGGGAATTTGAGCCTCTTGGAGGTGATGTATTGTTGGGAATGGGCTTATGGGTGTTATAACCAGCTTCCCCTTGCCAGTGTTTGGCACACTTTCCTGCTGCTGTTGTCTACCTGATGTTGGTCATGAGGTGCTGTCCACCCACTCTACCCTCTGCTGAGGCTATCATGGAACTTGCCCTCAAGTCTGAAAGCCAAAAATACCCTTTCCTCCCACAAGATGCTCTTGTTTGGGTATTTTCTGCCAGCAACTTGAAGCTGACTGCAACATGCTACAAGAATATTCTCTTGGTCATCATCACTTTTGTGGCGGAAAGGGTTGAGACAGTGTCTTGCTATGTTTCCCAGTCTAGCCTCAAACTCTTGATTCTCCTGCCTCTATCTCCCAAATGCTATAATTACAAGTATGTAATGTGCCACTATGCCTGGCATTGGTCTTCATCTTTATTAATGAAAATATGTAGATGACATGCTCATTGAACATGTGGGTGACATACACATTGGAAAGGATAAATAAATAATCCAAAATATTAATGTTCTGACAGATTGTAGATAGAACCTCAATTCAATACAATGAAGATTAAGAGTTTAGCTCTTGGATCTTAAAAATTACAATATGTAGTAAGTGATGTTATCAGATAGTATATACTGGAATACCAGCTCCATATAGTGATTAGATTGAGCAATTAGTCATTATAGAGAACCTAGATATATACATCTCCTCTAGTTTCCATTATTCTGGGGCTAGCTATTCCTAAGAAGTTGAATTCCCATTTTGTATGTCTGGCCAATGCTAGAAGTATTTTGTACCTGGTTTCTGTCATGTATACTCCCTGCTCACCTTTCTGTGAAATAACCTAGCTTTGATGTGGCCTTCAGTTTTCACTCTGCAATCCATACTTTTAGCCTCACAATTGTTATCCTAGTTGATGCCATTTGGTTAATGATTCTTTTTTTGTTTGTTTGTTTTTGTTTTGGGTTTTTTTGTTTTGTTTTGTTTTGTTTTCAAGGTAGGGTCTCACTCTAGCTCAGGCTGACCTGGAATTTACTCTGTAGTTTCAGGGTGGCCTTGAACTCATGGAGATCCTCCTACCTCTACCTCCCGAGTGCTGGGATTAAAGGCATGCACCACCACGCCGGGCTTGGTTAATGATTCTTAACCTGGAATCTAACACACTTATTTTGGGACCTTGATACTAATCAACAATCCTTTACCACTTTTGGTATCTTGGAGTGTTTTTTTCCCCGTAGCATTCTATACGTAGACACTTCCTGTGAAGTCACTGGATAAGCCACTGTAAGTTGTACTTTGAAAAAAAAAATCCAATTATTATATAATAAATGTTCTACGAACATTTAATGAAAATACACATTATACTTCACAATGGTATTTTAATCAGTGATAGGCTGCATATACAATACAGCCCCACAAGATTATTTCACCTAGTAACAACATAGTTGCTATAAATTAAATAAGCACACTCTATGATATTTGTATGATGAAAGTGCTTCATGCTACATTTCTCAAATGTTAAATGAAACATGACTATAATATACAAAAATATCCTGCTATATATTTAATATCGAGAAAAAATCATAGTGAGTCATTTACAGTTGGGATATGTATCTTTCCTTGTACATGGCAGACGCAGTAGGTTTCCATTATTCTTAATGGAAACTGTCCTGGAAGTTAGAGAAGGGTTTATCGAATTCCAGAGGAGTTTTAATTTACTTGGTAAACACTATACACCCAAGAGAAAGATGAAGTTAACTAAAAAGGAGCTATCACTCTTTGTTAATATGGCATGAATAAGCAATAAAATAGATAAAATTATAGAAAGAAAAAATTCAGAGCTGGGCATGGTGGTAAACGCCTTTAATCCCAGCACTTGGGAGGCAGAGGTAGGTGGATCGCCATGAGTTCAAGGCCACCCTGAGACTGCATAGTGAGTTCCAGGTCAGCCTGGACTAGAGTCAGACCCTACCTCGAAAAATCAAAAAAAAATAATAATAATCAGTAATCTCACTACCCCAACAAGTAAAGCTTTACTTTTTCAGTGTTTACTTATTTTTAAAAAATATTTTATTTTTATTTATTTGAGAGAGAGAAAATGGGTGTGCCAGGGTGAGTGCACAGAGTTTTGAATAAGGAGGTCAGTCAGATAAATAATTATTCTGATCCTTCCCTAAGCACTTGTTCCTTGGCTTTAAATTCCACTAGTAATAAATTTCTACATATCTGATGCATATCATCCAAGTTTAAAATTAATAAAAATTTTTTTATTATTAGTGCTGATGCTATGTAACTATTCAAAGTCTGGCCCGTGGTCCAGAAGTATCAACAGCATCTGAGTAGTTGCTAGAAATGTAGAATATTTTTATCTATTTTTATTTATTTGAAAGAGAGAGAAAGAAAAAGGGAGACAAAGAGAATGGGCACACCAGGGCCTTCAGTCACTGCAAACAAACTCCAGACCTATGAGCCACCTTGTGTATCTGGTTTATTTGGGTCCTGAGGAATCAAAGGTAGGTCCTTTGGCTATGCAGGCAAGTGCCTTAACCACTAAGCAACCTCTCAAGCCTGAAATGTAGAATCTTAATAAAAAAAACCTGCAAGGCCAAATAACCCAGGACCCATGCAAGCCAGATGCACAAGGTGATGCATGTGTCTGGAGTTCGTTTGCAGAGGCTAGAGACCCTGGTGTGCCCATCCCCCCTCTCTCTCTCTCAAATAAATAAATAAAAATAAAAAATAAAAAACTCAGATATGCTGCATTTTAATAAGCCCTCCAGCTGAATCATGTATAAATTAAAACTTGAGAATAATAAAGTGAGACAAGGGCATAGAAATTTCTATCAAGGGAAAACTATGCCCAATGTGCTCATAATATTCTTATTCATAATATTCATAATATTCTTAGAATGTCTTCATTATTGTTAGGGAGAATTCTTATTCTCATTGCTTCTATGAGAGCTGAAGTAATTAAATTGATTGGTTTATGTTTCCTATTGTAGTGGGTGGGAGTATTGTACCACAAAATATCTATCATCATCTAACATTAGCATCACCATTGACATCATTACACTGCTAGCTAACTTTATAGAACTTTCTGTGTCCTAGGCACTATTCTGAATATATTACATGTATTACCTTATTTTAAATCCTTTTACCAACCCTATAAGATAGGCACTATTTTAGCCCTTATTTTATAGGTAAAAAAATGGAGGCATGGAAAGGCTCCTATACCTTATCCAAGGTCACCCAGATGATACTAATTAATCTCTATCTGGTTTTAAACTTGGGCATTCTGGTACCACAGTCCTTACTCTTAACCAGTATGGTACAAAATGACCACATAAGCCAGATGCATAAGGGGGCACACATATTTGGATTTTGTTTGCAGTGACTGGAGGCCCTGGTATGCCCATTCTCTCTCTCCCTGCCTATTTCTGTATCTCTCAATTAATAAAAATAAAATATTTTTAAAAACACTACATTGTACTCTACAAAAAGTTCACATTATTTGTCAAATAATTTTGAAAGAAGAATGAAATATGAAATTCTGATACATACTACAATATGGATAAACCTTAAAGGCATTATAGTGAGTGAAATATGTCAAACACAAAGTACAATATATCTTACAAGATCCAAATTGTCCATTAGGTGGAGCTATGATTCCATGAAGGCAGGGACACCAAAATATGTTTTTTGTTTTTTTTATTTAAATTATTTGCAGTTTGTGCACATGCGGCATAGGGGTGGGGGCACCAGGGTCTCTTGCCACTGCAAACAAACACCAGATGTTTGTGCCAGTTTTTGTGTGTGGCTTAAGTGGGTAGTTTGGGAGTTGAATCTGAGCTGGTCAGACTTTGCAAGCAAGTGCCTTTAACCACTGAGCCATCTTCCCAGCCCTTCTAAGTTTTTTCTTGAAATTTTCTATTTAATCATCACTTGAGAACTTGACTTGTCTCAATCACAAATATAGGCACTATCTAGCCAGGAACTTGTACAGTACTATAGAGAAGCTTTTCATTAACTCTTCAGCTCAGTGAGCATAGCAAAAACTGATTACTAAACATTCTCCATAGCATTTAACAAAAGACAGTCTTTAAAATTAACAGCCAAAATGTACATAATGCCATCTAAAATTACTTAGCTCATAAAAAAACCCAAAAATCTCAATTTGCATGGAAATATATATATATATTTAAAATTTTAAATTATTTTTATTTATTTATGTATGTATTTGAGAAAGAAATAGGGAGAGAGAGAGAGAATTGGTGTGTCATGGCCTTCAGCCACTGCAAACAAACTCCAGAAGTATGCAACCCCTTACTCATCTGACTTACATGAGTCCTAGGGAATCAAGCCTGGGTTCTTGGGCTTTGCAGGCAAGCGCCTTAACCACTAAACCATCTCTCCAGCCCAAAAAATATATTTAACACAGAGATGCTGCAATAATCTAAGAAAGATAACATGGCTATCATCCAACTTTTTTTCTGGTTATTTTTTGAGACAAAGTCTCACTCTAGAGCCCAAGCTAGTCTGGAACTCATTAAGTAGCCCAGGCTAGGCTCAGGGTGATAACTCTTGCCTCAGCCTCCTGAGTGCTGGGATTACAAGCACCAGCCGCCATGACTGGTTCATAAAAATTGTTAAATGAGCAATCATAAACAGCCATGAAACAAAAGTTAAAACAGAAGTCATCAACAAAGAAATACAAGATATAGAGAAATACCAAATGAAAACGTTAGAACTGAAAAATAAGTAGAAAAATAGTGGAAGGATTCAATAGCAGAATGGAGATGACTGAGGAAAGAGTCAATGAACTTGAAGACAGACCAGTAGAAATAATTTATTATGAAGAAAAGAAAAATGAAAATTTCAAGGCAGCAATTTTCCCCAAGTTTTGCAAAAGATATAAAAAATTCAGATTCACCCCAAACAGGATAAGTTCCACTCCAAAGTCTACACCAAGGCATATCATAATCAAATTTCTATAAATAAGAGGGAAATATCTTGTAATAAGCCACAGGAAAATAATGCATACAAAAGATTAGCAATTCAGACAATTATAGATTGTCTGATGAGGTTTTCCAATACATGTACATGTAATTTGTAAGCTACTATAGCATAAAGTTGGGAAGGTAAAATGCACCTATATGGTACTAATGTTTCTATATTCCAATTAAATGGGAAAATATTGATGTAAATAGAATAAAAGAATTATGACCACCCTAAGAGATATAGTCTAAATCATAATTATAAACTGAATACTGACCAAAAAGCTCAGAGGCTTGGTATGGTGGCACACAACTGTAATCCCAGCCCTTGGGAGGCTGAGGCAGGAGGACTTGGAGTGCAAGCATATGTCTCCAGGAAAAAAAATAAAACAAGAAAGGGAAAAAATGAAAAGGAAAGAAAGAAGGAAGGGAGGAGGGAGGGAAGAAGGAAGGAAGGGAGGAAGGGAGGGAGGGAGGGAAAGGAGGAAGGGAGAAAGAGAAACAATAAAACAATCAGAAAATAATAAAATGGCAGATATAGCTATAAATCCATCATAATTTAACGTAAATGGTCTAAATATAAGTAAACTGAAATAGATATTGAAACATTTTCTTTTGGTTTTGGGTCTTGCTATAACCCAGGCTGGCCTGGAATTTACTATGTAGTCTCAGACTGGGCTCAAACTCACAGTGATCCTCAGACTTTAGCCTCCCAAGTATTGGTAATAAAGGCATGCGCCACCACACTGGACCATATTTTTTAAAATTTTTTTGTTTATTTATTTTTATTTATTTATTTGAAAGTGACAGAGAGAGAAAGAGGCAGAGAGAGAGAGAGAGAATGGGCGCACCATGGCCTCCAGCCACTGCAAACGAACTCCAGACACGTGCACCCCCTTGTGCATCTGGCTAACGTGGGTCCTGGGGAATTGAGCCTCAAACCGGGTGGACCATATTTTTTAAAATAACCTGTCTATACCATAGACAAGAGGCTCAATTCTCATATAATGATATAGTTAGATTAAAAACCTTTCCCTTCACTGTTTTTTTTTTTTTTTTTTTTTTGAGACAGGATTTCACTATCTAACCCACGCTGGTTTCAAACTCACTCATAAATTAATCCTTCTTTCTCAGTCTGTTGAGTGCTAGGATTATAGGCATGTACCACCACACAGAAAAAATACAAATATATCCAAATGACGCAGAAAGAAGGAAAATAACAACAATAAGGGTAGAAATCAATAAAATTGAAAATTTAAAAATTAGTGGAGTTAGGCATGGTGGACCACACCTTTAATCCCAGTACTTAGGAGGCAGAGGTCTCACTCTAGTTCAGGCTAACCTGGCACTCACTGTGTAGTCCCAGGATGGCCTCAAACTCATGGTGATCCTCCTTCCTCTGCCTCCTGAGTGCTGGGATTAAAGGCATGTGCCACCACACCCGGCTGTTACAGCTTTTTAAACTTCTTAGTCATATTTCAGGGTATTTTTAGATTTTAAAACACATTTGGCCTTAAAAGACTTGAAATTAAAGTTTGTGGTCCTGTGTAGTTCTAATATGGAAAAATCTCTGAAAAAAAAATGTTTATTTTGCTATATTTGTGACAAACCCTTTTGGCTGCAAAATGTTATCTGATGTATTAGGCATGTTTTATGCTAAGTGCAAATATTCATACATGATCATGTTTCTATTTTGCTGAGGAAATATTAGGTATGTTTCATTGATATGTACTATTCTATTCCTCTTGGGATATTATAGAATAATCTTAAGAATATTTCTGGGCTGGAGAGATGGCTTAGCGGTTAAGGCACTTGACCTGCAATGCCAAAGGACCCAGGTTCAACTCCCCAGGACCCACGGAAGCCAGATGCACAAGGGGGCGCACACATCTGGAGTTCGTTTGCAGTGGCTGGAGGCCCTGGCACCCCCATTCTCTCTCTCTACCTGCCTATTTCTGTATCTCTCTCTCAAATAAATAAATAAAAATAAATATATAAAAAAAGAATATTTCTAAATTGTTTTTCTAAAATGCAAAATCTGGGCTGGAGAGATGGCTTAGCGGTTAAGCGCTTGCCTGTGAAGCCTAAGGACCCCGGTTCGAGGCTCAATTCCCCAGGACCCACGTTAGCCAGATGCACAAGGGGGCGCACGCGTCTGGAGTTCGTTTGCAGTGGCTGGAAGCCCTGGCGCGCCCATTCTCTCTCTTTCTCTCTATCTGCCTCTTCCTCTCTCTGTCACTCTCAAATAAATAAATAAAAATGAACAACAACAAAAAATTTAAAAATAAAATAAAATAAAATGCAAAATCTTCTGCCACTTGTCAGTTGGTTACTCACAGCTTACCTCATCTTTTATCTCATGATCAACTCTGTGAAATTTACCAACACACCTTCTAAAGAATTCTACCTTATTTATCCTTTTCATTGCCATTATTTGTTATATGTTTATCTATACTTGAAGTTCCAAGTTGATTCTGTATCTTTACCACTCAGCCTGAACCAAACATATGTTCAATAAACATTTGAGGAAAATAGTAGAAGATTCTCTGATGGGAGGAGACTTATAAGATTTCTAGATATCCTAACTTTGAATTTTCACTGTTTTTTATGTAACAATTGACTTAATATGTTTACAACAAATATTAATGCAATACATCAAAATTGATTAAAATAATTTTTGCCTTATCTACTTCTTTAATTAAAATTTCTATGTTATGTGCATATACCAAAAGTAAAAGCAATTATAAATCACAAATGTTACCATGCAGGAAACAAGAGGAGCAGACATAGAATTCCAGATGGTTGATATACAAGTGTAGGTATTTAACTGCCAGTTCATTTCCCCACTTATCTCCATCTCTGAAAGCTGAAGCTTCTTCATGTCAATTCCAATGGAAAAGGAATAATATCGTCAATAAATGATGTTGGAAAAATTAGATATACAGATACAAAAATCAGGTCAGAATGTATTAGATTTAAATGTAAGCTCTGTCACAGTAAAACTACAAGATGTAGTTTGGATTTTAAATATTCCCCAAATACCTCTCTGTCAGAGGCTTTTCCCCTAATCTGTGGCATCATGAAGAGGTGGCAAAATGTTTATGAAGTAGAAACTAGCAGAAGAAAGTTAGGCTATGCCTAAAGCAACAAGGCCAATTAAGCATAGGCTGAAATATATAAAAACTGTGAACTAAAATAAAGCTTTTCTTTTACGTAATTATATGAGGTATTTGTTACAATCATGGAAATCTGACTAATATACCAGTATAAGAAAACATGGAACTACTTGACATTGCTATGAGACAATGTTTGGATTTGTCTCTAAAAGTTCAAGCAACAAAAGCAAAAATAGGGATAACAACTGGGATAATATCAAACTAAAATAATTCTGCACAGAAAAGGAAAAGAGTTGGATATGGTGGTGCATACTTGTAATTCCAGCACTCAGGAGAGGATTGTTAGTTTCAAGTTAGCCTGGGATACATAGCAAGTCTGAGGCCAGCCTGTACTATATAGAGCAAGGTGTTGCTCAAAAAAAAAAGTAGAAAAGGAAAAGACTTAAGAGAATATATAAATAATGTATGGATTTGAAGAAAATATTTTCAAGCTGAAAATATACATCTGAAAAAGGGCTAATATCCAAAATATATAAATAATTTAGTAACAAGAAACAACCTATTCCACAATACCTTGAATTCACATTCTCAAAAGAAAACATATAAATGACCAAGATATATGAAAAATGCATATTATTACTTATTAGAGAGATGCAAATTAAATCACAATGAGATCCCATATAATATCTATAAAAATGCTATTATCAAAAAGAATAAAGCTGGGTGTGGTGGTGTACACCTTTTAAAAGTATTTTAAAAATTATTTATTTGAGAGAGAGAGAGAGAAAGAGAGAGAAAAAAAGAAGCAGATAGGGAGAATGGGCATGCCAGGGCCTTCAGCCACTGCAAACAACCTCCAGACGCATGCACCACCTGTATATCTGGCTTATGTGGTTCCCGGGAAATCAAACCTGGGTCCTTTAGCTTTGCAGGAAAGCACTTTAACTGCTAAACCATCCTTCCAGCCCATGGTGCATGCCTTTAATCCCAGAATTTGGGAGGCAGAGGTAAGAGGATTGCCATGTGTTCGAGGCCACCCTGAGACTACATAATGAATTCCAGGTCAGCCTGGGCTAGAGCAAGACCCTATCTCAAAAAACCAACATATATATATATACATATATATATGTATATATGTATATATGTATGTATGTGTATATATATATGTATATATGTATATATATATATATACACACATATATATGTTGGTAATAATAATACAGAGAAAAGAGAGCCCTGCAGGCGTGGTGGTACACGCCTTTAATCCCAGCATTTGGGAGGCAGAGGTAGGAGGATCGCTATGAGTTCGAGGCCATCCTGAGGATACATAGTGAATTACAGGTCAGCCTGGGCTAGAGTGAGACCCTTCAAAAAAAAAAAAAAAAAGAGAAAGAGAGAGAGAGAGCCCTTGTATACTCTTGGTGGTACTGCAAATTAGTACATATATGTATAGAAAACTATAACTTTTTAAGGACTAGTGATTTAAATATATAAAATATATATAAAATATAAAAATATATAAAATTTGGCACCTAAGCATTTTGAATATATTAAGCTGAACATATTTGAGAAAACTTTAAAACAAGAACATTTATTTGATGCTTCCCCCATTGTTCTCTCCTGCAGGAGATCATAAAACCCAGGAAGGGTTTTCTGACCTTCCAGGGAAGAAGGTCAGGCCCTGACGTAATATGTCCTGTCCTTTCTTCCAGAGGAAGGGAATATCCTTATGCTCAAAGATGATCAGTTTCTTTCTATACTATCTATCTCTTTTAAATAATAAAAACTTACTCATTGATGGTGCTTTCTCCAAACTTGGGATCTGTTTCATGCAAAAAAAAAAACACAAATCTTACATTATTTCATATAGCTTTTAAAAATACTTTTATTTATTTATTTGCAAACAGGGAGAGAGAGAGAGAGAGAGATAGAGATAGATACAGAGGTAGAGAGAAGGGGCTCTCCAGAGCCTTCAGCTGCTGCAAATGGCCTCCAGATACATGCACCACTCTGTGCATATGGCTTTACGTTGGTACTGAGGAATCAAACTCAGGATGTTAGGCTCTGCAAGCAAGTGCCTTAACTGCTGAGCCACCTTTCCAGCCCCCACATAGATTTTGAAATGTATTAAAATATTCATTGTAAAAATTGATGCTTACTTCCTAAAAGTGAGCCATTTAAGTTGCTTGCCATGACTGTTTCACCTTGCTGTTTGTGTCCAACAGATTTGAGGGCTTATGAAGGTAATGTTAGTTGAATAAATAATGTAGGCAAAATAATCTGAAAATAAGAAAAAGAATGAGATAAAAACATAAACTTGCCCAATACCAACTAACAAGGATTCAATATATTAAGAAAATGAGTATAAAGGGATGTTCAGTTATTCACTAAATAATTTTAATTGAGCATTTGTGTCAGATGCTATACTAGGTGCTGTTGATATAACCGTAGACAAAATAAGCAAGTAAATCTGTACCTTCCTGTAATTTATAGGAACGGGCAAAAAGTAATAAGGCCATGTGCTCAGGAAAAGAACATCATGGAAAGGAATGTGATATGTTTATGGGTGTCTGTCCAATACTGAAAGAGGTGCTTTGAGATAACTCATTATAGTGGTATTTTCATGTATTTCTAATATTTTTTGCTGTATGTATTAAGCTTAGTGCATGCAGTCATTTAAGTTTTAAATAGGAAAGTCTCACCAAGAAGGGTTCTTTTAAGTAAAAACTCACAGGATATGAGAGGGTGAGCACCAGAAGGATGTTTGTTCATGAGAAAAAGAAATGTGCTTGATTTGAAGAACAATGAGGAAGTCACTGTTTCTAGAGATGCAGTGAACAAAAGATCAGACAGGCAAGTGTGGGGTGGGCAGCACCAGATCGCCAAGGGCCTGGCAAGGGATTATGGCTTTTATACTGGGACTATCATCGCAGACCATCCTCCTTAAGAAGGGCAAATCATTGGAGGATTTGAACAGACGACAGATTTGATGTTACATACATACATATATATATACATACATACACACACACGTAAATATACATAAGGTTGGGGCCCTAGCCATATGTATGTATGTATGTATGTATGTATGTATGTATGTATGTATATATACACACACACATATATATATGTATGTATGCATTTTGTGTGTGGTATATGTGCATGAGTATGGGTGCACATTGTGTGCAAGTCTACCCTGGTGATCCTCTGTCTCTGCCTCCTAAGCACTGGGATTACAAGATGGCCACCACGCCAGCCCAGCATTTATGTGAACTCAAACTCAGACAAGCACTTTATTCACTGAGCAATCTCTCAGGACCTGTAACATATTTTAATGAGATCTTGGTATTGTGTAAAGAATGGACTGTAAACAGGATGTGGTGGCTCATGCCTGTAATCCTGCTAAGGTAGGAGGATCACCATAAGGACAGCCTGTGCTACAGAGTGAGTTCCAGGTCAGCCTGAACTAGAGAGAGACTCTGCCTCAGAGAAGCAAAACAAAAGAGGCTGTGGGTAAGTGTTCCACTCCCTGGTCCCATTCCCAACCTGCATCCATGCCAAGTGACTCTTCCTACCCTTCTAGCCACACTACACTGCTGCCCATGAGTGCCTTTCTCTCCCACCTCATTCCTAACTTAAGCCAGAGCTCACTAATGCTTCCACATGCCTCACTGGCACCATGCCAGTGCTGGTGAGCCACTATTGCCAGTAAGCTCTGACTTCCTGTCCTGGCCCCCAACCAACTTGCATTTGTCTGTACCCACAAATCCTTCCCACCTACCCAGTCATGCCACACCTCTACCACTGACTGCCTGCTCCTCCTCATCACTCTCCCTGACTTATATCCATACCAGAGAGCCATACCCACATTGTTGGTCACCCTAATCCATTGATGGTGAGATCACACTCCATGGCACCCTCCTCCACCTGTGTCCTTCCCACACTTCAGGCATGCCACCCCACTGGCATACCAGAGACACTCTCATGCTGTGCATGCCTCTCACCCACATGTCTTGGGTGAACCTACTCTGCCTGCCCCTCCCATATCTGCCATGCTGCAGGACCTTGTGCAACCATGCACCCCCCCCCCATATGAGCTCGTTCCCCACTTCCTCATTCACACACCATGTGTGAGCCTACACACCCATCCCAACCTAATTTGCCTCTCCTCCAACCTTACTGACAATTTGTGTGAGCCCCAGCATTCTCGCCAAAGAAAATATCTCTAGATGAGCAAATCCCAATGACAAGCAACACACACACACAAACACACACATATGCACACATGAATGCACGCATGCATGCATGTGCACAAAGGCAATACATCTCCTCCAAGAATGTCTGTTTCCATAGTAAAGGCAACTCATAGGAGCTACTTAGAGGAAACTCCAGAAAAAGAACTCAAAAGTACATTTATGATAAATATATACAACAAACTTAAAGACGACATGAATAAATGTCTGACTGAAATCCAAGAGAGCACAAACAACTGGAAGAACTCAGTAGACACCTGAATGTATTCAAAGAGGATGCAAACAGCTGCCTGAATAAACTCCCAGAGTCCACAAGCAGCTACATGAAACGAGGAAATCAAATCAGGATATGAAAATGGAATTTGATAGAGACAAAAATGCTGAAGAAAAACCAAACAAATGAAAAATGCAGTAAATCAAGGAAGAAGCTTCCTGGAAGGCCTTACCAATAGAATCAACCATGTAGAGGACAGAATATCAGGACCTGAGGATAAGGTAGAGGAAACAGACCATGTAGCTAAAAGGAATGACAACTTCCAAAAAATATGTGAGCAGAACATGAGAAACTGTTGGGACACCATGAAAAGACCAATGTACAAATATTGGACATACAAAAAGAGGGGACAAAAAGCTTCAGGCCAAAAGAATAGAAAATATTTTCAATAAAGTTACAGAACAAAAATCTTCCCAAGCCTAGGTAAAAAGATGCCCATCCAAATACAAAAGGCATACATAATTTCAAATAGGACCAAAAAGAAACTTCTTACATCATATTACAGTCAAAACATTAAGTACACAGAACAAAGAAAGGATACTGAAAACCACAAAGAAAAATCATTTACAAAGGCAGGCATATCATAATGATATCCATTTTTCCCCAATGGAAACCCTAAAAGTCAGAAGAGCAAAGAATGTGGTGTTCCAAGTATTTATAAAAGCTGCCAACCCAAACTATACACCCAGCAAAATTATCTCTCATAATAGATGGAGAAAGAAAATTTTTCCATGATAATAATAGACTAAAGAAATTTATGACCACTATGCCTGCTCTACAGAGAATACAGGAAGGAATACGTCAGATTGAAGAAAGGATAAACATCTTCAAGATGTTACTGGGAAAAACAAAAACGATGCTAGCTCAATTGTCAAGCAAATGACCAAAGAAAATATCAAACACAACAAAATCAATAACATGACATGAATTAATTCTCATCTTTCAATAATAGCTCTGAATATTAATGGTTTAAATTCCCTGATCAAAAGACATACGCTAACAGGCTGAATCAGAAAACAGGACCCTGGGCTGAAGAGATAGGCTAGCAGTTAAGGTGCTTGCCTGCAAAGCCAAAGGACCCAGGTTCAATTCCCCAGGACCCACATAAGCCAGATGAACAAGGTAGCACATACATCTGGAGTTCATTTGTAGTGGCTGGAGGCCCTACTGAGCCCAATCTCTCTCTCTCCCCCCCCCCCTCTTTCCTTCTCTTTCTCTCTCTCCCCCTTCATCTCTCTTTCCTTCTTTCTCTCTCTTTCTTTCCCTCCCTCTCTTTCCTTCTCTTTCTTTCTCTCTATCTGCTTCTCTCTCAAATAAATAAAAATATAAAAAGAAAAGAAGATCCTTCTTTTTACAGTCTTCAGGAAACAACTCACTCTCAAAGACAGACCATACCTTAGGGTGAAAGGCTGGAAAAGGGTATTCCAAGAAAATGGAACCCAAGAAAAAAATAATAAGGTGTTGCTATTCTAATATCTAACAAAATAGATTATAAAGCAAAACTAGTCAGAAAAGATAAAAAGGATACTTCATATTGATCAAGGGGACAGTCCACAAAGAGGACATTACAAATTTAAATATATATGAACACAGGGCCACTCAACTTCATAAAACAAATACTACTAGAAATTAAGTCACAGATTAACCCTAACACAGCTATAGTAGGTGATTTCTGCACACCACTCTGCTAATAGAAAGGTCAAGCAGTATAGCAGACAGCTTCAGGTTCACTGAGATGAACTTCCAGACCAGGCACAGTTATGGAGGAAGGGATTTATTGAAGCTTACAGATCCAGGGGAAGTCCCATAATGGCAGAAAAAACTGGCCTGCCTTCACAGGCCCAAGCAGAGAGAGAGAGAAGCACAAGCCCAAAGGTCAAAAGCCACAGCACACTTCAGGAACTCCAGCTAGGCACACTTTGCATATCTTTAGATTGAAATCTCAAACCCACCACCATACCTTAAGATCCACACAACAGCACTGACTGACTCCAGCCAGGTGGCTGCAGATGCAAACTACAAACAAACAACTGAATATATTGGGGGCCATCTATTCTATTCAAACTACCACATTCCGCCCCTGGCCACCAATAGATTTATAACCATCAAACATTGTAAATTGTACTCAGTTCAATTTCAAAGGTCACCACAGTCTTGACAAATTTAAGATATGAAGACCTGTAAAATCAAACAAGTTAAACATTTCTAACATATAAAGGCACAGAGTAAACATTTTCAACTGGTATAATGCATAGCAAGGAGAGACTAAAACAATGCAAACTCAACCACCATCAAACAAACATCAAACTTCTGCAGTTCAAGTTCAATATATCCAGAGACTAACAGTCTCCAGACTTTCCAATTCCGCCCCTCCAGCTGGGCAGAGTACCCGGGGAACACTTCCATCCCAGGCCAACAGTGTGCTCTATGGTAGCCCTTGCACAGTCATGGTATATACAAAACATCTTCAGGTCTTCATGCAAACCATGGTCCATCTTCCAAAGGCTCTTTCAGCCTATCAGGGCATCATGCCCTGCCTCATGCCGCATCTCAGCAAGAGCTCCTGGAACCGTGTACAATTCATGACCACTCTTCACATCTTCCAAAGGCTCTTTCAGCCTATCAGGGCATCAGGCCCTAACTCATGCTGCATCTCAGCAGCAGCTCCTGGAAGCATGTGCAATTCACGACCACTCCTCGCATTTTTCATGCTTCTGAAACCAATACCAGGTGTGCAGGACACAGCCATATTCTTAATTCAGGGACAAAACAAATCATAGCCTTGAAAAGCAGGTTCCTTCTCCAGTCAACTCTTTCCAAAAGTGTTTGCATTTCTATGATAGTCTTTCCTCAGGCATAGTTTTCATTGTCTTAATGTAAAGCAATTGGACCATCTTCCTTTAAGATTGCTAATGTGTTTGACAATAGCAGATTCAGTAACCTAAAACCAGTCTCAGTGCCTGTAATTTAAACTTGCTTGAGGTTTTCCAGCTTAAAATCTTAAATCTCTCAGTCCAATATCTTTAGCCAAGCACATCAGTCCATTACAAATTTAACCTTGATCCAACTCTCTGGGCCTGGGCAGCAGGACGCAGCCAGCCCTTATGCCAGTAGCCCAGTTCCAACAAAGTCCTCTGCAGTCTTTCCTTCCCCTTAGAAAGCTCATAAGCCAAGCCTCGAAGTTCAATACTGTCTGCACTTAGCATTCTCAAAGTCTGATCAGAATAGTCCATAAAACTTGGCTTACCACTCCAGAAGGTACCTTCAGTTACAAGCACCAAATCCATGCCTATTCCTCCAAAACAAAGGTTCCAAAAGATCAACATCCACATGGTCAGGTTCATCTCAGTCCACTCTCCTTGGTATCAAATTCTGTAGCAGACAGCTTCAGGTTCACTGAGATGAACTTCCAGACCAGGCACAGTTATGGAGGAAGGGATTTATTGAAGCTTACAGATCCAGGGGAAGTCCCATAATGGCAAAAGAAACTGGCCTGCCTTCACAGGCCTCAAAAGATTTTTAAAAAGATAATGGCAGAAATTAATGAAATAGAAATGAAAAAATATGGCACTGGGCATGGTGGTATACACCTTCAATCCTAGCACCCAGGAGGCAGAGGTAGGAGGATCACTGTAAGTTCGAGGCCAGCCTGGTACTATAGAGTAAATGCCAGGTCAGCCTGGCTTAGGGTGAGTCCCTACCTTGAAACAAACAAACAAATGGGAAAAAAAATTGCAAAGAATCATTGAGGGGTTAGTTCTTTGAAAAGATAAACAACATTGACAAACCCTTAGCCAAATGAAAAGAAAGAGAAGACACAAATTAATAAAATTAGTGATGAAAGGGAGAAATTTACAGCAGAAACCAACAATTTTAAGAAAAATATATAAAGTCATATTTTAAAAACCTATACCCACCAAACTGGATAATCAAAAAGAAGTGGACAAATTTCTAGATGCACAAGATCTACCAAAATTAAGCCAAGATAACATTAATATTTTAAATGGATCTATAGCAAGTAATGACATTGAAGCAGTTAAAAAAAATTTCTCATCTGGGCGTGGTGGCACACGTCTTTAATCCCAGCACTCGGGAGGCAGAGGTAGGAGGATCGCTGTGAGTTTGAGGCTACTCTGAGACTCCGTAGTGAATTCCAGGCCATCCTGGGCTAGAGTAAAACTCTACCTTGAAAAACAACAACAACAACAAAAATTCTCAACTAAAAAAGCCCAGGTCCATATGGACTCACAACAAAATTCTACTGCACCTTTAGATAAAAGCCAAAACCAATACTTCTTTAACTTTTTCATAAAATAAAAAGGGAAAGAATACTTCCAAACTTTTTCTATGAAGCCAGCACTCCTCTGATCTCCAAATCAGATAACAATACAACCAAAAGAAGAAAATTATAGATGAATTTCCCTGATGAACATAGACACAAAAGTCATCAATAAAATATTTGCAATCCAAATTCACACAATTAAGTAGACTTCATTCCACAGATGCATGGATGGTCCAACATATGCAAATCAACAAAGGCAATACATCACAAAAATAGACTCAAGGACAGAAGTCATACAATCATCTCAATTGATGTAGAAAAGGTTCTTTGACAAAATTCAGCATCCCAGCATCACTGTGAGTTCCAGGTCAGCCTGAGCATGAGTGAGAACTTACCTCAAAAAGAAAAAAATTAACATTCCCCTTACAATAAAAGTCCTGGAGAAGATAGGGATGAAAGGAATATATCTCAGCTCAATAAAGGCTGTATATGACAAACCTATAGCCAAGATCATGCTAAGTGGAGAAAATCTCTAAGCATTCCCACTAAGATCAGGAATAATGCAAAATAGTCTACTCTCTCCATTCCTATTCAACATAGTATTTGAAGACGTAGCTAGGGCAATAAGACAAGGAAATAAAAGGGATAAAAATAGGAAAGCAAGAAGTTAAAAGAATCCTTATTGCTGAGGGACTGGAGGGATGGCTTAGCGGTTAAGGTATTTGCCTGCAAAGCCAAAGGACCCAGGTTCAATGTTCAATTCCCCAGGACCCACATTAGCCAGATGCACAAGGGGACACATATGTCTGAAGTTCGCTTGCAGTGGCTGGAGGCTTTGACGCACCCATTCTCTCTCTCTCTCTCTCTCCCTCTTTCTCTGTCAAATAAAATAATCCTTATTGCTGAATGATATGGATTCTATGCGTAAAAAATCCCTAACGACCCTACCAAAAAAAAAAAAAAACCCACCTCCTAGGTCTGATAAACATTTTTAGCAAAGTGGCAGGATACAAAATTAGCACACAAAATCAATAGCCTTCTTATATAACAATAACTAACACATTAAAAAAGAAATCTTGGAAACATTTCCATTCACAAGGCCCTAAAAAATACCTGGGAATGATTCTATCCAAGGAACTGAAAGACTTCTACAATTAAAACTTCAAAGCACGGAAAAAAGATACTGATGTACACACTAGAAGGTGGAAAGACCTCCCATGCTCATGTATCCGAAGAACTAATATTGTGAAGATGGCATGGCCATCTACTGAAAGCAATTCAATGCAATCTCAATCAAAATTATAGCACCATTCTTCACAGAAATAGAAAAAAAATCCTAAAACTCATATGGAAGTACAAAAGATTACAGATGGCCAAAGTAATCTTGAACAAAAAGAATCCTGTTGGAGACATCAACATACCTGATTTCAAGTTATACTATAGAACCATAGCAATTAAAAGCATGGTACTACCACAAAACACATAAGGCAAGGAAATAGAATAGAGGACCCACATATCAGTTCATGCAACTACAGCTACCTAATTTTTGACAAAGATGTCAAAAATGCAAGTTGGAGAAAGAGAGTATTTTCAACAGCTGGTGCTGGGAAAACTGGATAACCATATGTTGAAGAATGAAACTATACCCTTACCTTTCACCCTTCACCCAAAACAACTGCATATGGACCAAAGACCTTAATGTATGACCCAAAACTATGACACTGCTAAAGGAAAAAGTAGGGAGCAGAGTACAAGAAATAGATGTATGTAGGGATTTTCTTAATAGGACTCCTGTCACTCAGCAAATAAGGTGGAACCACGTGAAAGTAAAAATTCTTGTACAGGGCTAGAGAGATGGCACAGGGGTTAAATGTGCTTTCTTGTAAAGCCTGATGGCTTGGGCTTGATTCCCCATTATCCACATAAAACCAGAGGCACAGCATGGCACATGTGTCAGGGGTTCATTTGCAGTGGCTGGAATCCCAGGCATGCCCATACTCACTCTTTCTCTCTCTTTATTTATTTATTGAAAATTTATTTATTTATTTGAGAAAGTGAGAGAGGATAAGACAGACACAGAGAGAGAATTGGTGTGCCAGGGCCTCCAGCCACTGCAAAGGAATTCCAAATGCATGCACTACCTTGTGCATCTGTCTTACATAGGTACTGGAGAATTCTACCTGGGTCCTTAGGCTTCAGAGGCAGGTGCCTTAACTGCTAAGCCATCTCTCCAGCCAAAATAAATATTTTTTTAAAAACTTTTGTACAGTACAAGAAATGATCAACCTAGTGAAGAGGCAGCCCACAGAATGGGAGAAAATTTTACCAGCTACACATCTGACAGATGATGAATCTCTAGAATACACAAAGAAGTCAAAAAAAGAAAATATACGAGCAAAAGAAATATAAAACCAAAAGTTAACATAGCTACAGTTTAAATCTTAAGCTTCAGGGGCTAGAGAGATGGCCTAGCAATTAAAGCACTTGGCCTGTGAAGCTTAAGGACCTAGGTTCAATTCCCCAGTACCCAGGTAAGCCAGATGCACAAGGTGGCGTGTGCATCGTGAATTCCTTTGCAGTAGCTAGAGGCCCTGGCATACCCATTCTCTCTCACACTCTCTATTTGCTTCTCTGTCTCTCTCAAATAAATAAATGAATAAAATTAGTTTTTAAAAAATCTTAAGCTCCAACTAAAAAAGAAATTTAATTCAAATACTTATAAACCCTGTAGGTCATTATTGCATAGATTTATGTCTAGAGAGTGAAGTAACATCACTGAAATATTATAACCCATTAAAAATATGGCTGCTTAGGAGTGAATCTGTAAGAACCACCTCTCCAGATAAAAAGAGGTCAAATTTCTGGGATTTGACCGCTTCCGCATTGTAATACTTTCATAATAGTCAATTTTAGACTATCTGTGATAGCAACCACTTAGCAAAATACCTGAAAATTTACTGGCTCTTGTAAGTTAGTATGAGGCAAATTAATCTTAAGGGTTTACAAAAGACTCCCAACTTAAACAATACAAGATATCATATTGTATCCATGTGCATTTGTAAAATATGTAGAGTGATAGGTGGTTATTTCCATGATACAAAATTTACAGAATAGTATATAGTGAAGATTCTCCCACCAATTTCTTTCTATATTCTTCTTGGAGGCAGTATTAGGTGCTTCATTAGTAGAAGAATAAAGATTCTAATCCTGTCTTCAATACATAGTCATATAATAATATCATATTACCTGCAAAGCAAGGTCTTCTTGGTGAAACTTTCATATATGCACTCTTTGGGGTGAGTTGAATAAATGCATTCTGGAGACTTAAAAAGATCACAAGAAAGATGAGGTACAGTGAGTATGAGTAGAAACACATATTTCCTTCTATAACCATCCCAAATAGAATAGTATTCCACTAAAGCCCTGGCCCTTTATTTAGTCAATCTCTTAATATTTAGGCTGGAGGAAATATTTTAGTATTTTTTTAATTTTTATTTATTTATTTCAGAGTGACAGACAGAGAGAAAGAGGCAGATAGAGAGAGAGAATGGGCGCACCAGGGCCTCCAGCCACTGCAAATGAACTCCAGACACATGCGCCCCCTTGTGCATCTGGCTAACTTGAGTCCTAGGGAATCAAGCCTCGAACTGGGGTCCTTAGGCTTCACAGGCAAGCGCTTAACCGCTAAGCCATCTCTCCAGCCCTATTTTAGTATTTTTATTCATTTATTTGTCAGAAAGAATGGGGGGAGAAAGGATGGGCATGCCAAGGCTTCCTGCCACTGCAAATGAATTCCAGATATGCACCACTTAGTGTATCTGGTTTTATGTGGGTATTGGGGACTTAAACTCAGGCTGTCAGGTTTTGCAAGCAAGTGCTTTTAATCACTGAACCATCTCCCCAGCCCTGAGGGAAATATTTTAAATTAACCTACTTTAAGGCATTCATTAACTTACCTATAAGGAGATTGAATGTCATTTTTCAATTCCATAGAAGTTAAATGCTGTTTTAATGCTTCAATTAAACTGTGTGGTGCCTAAAATGTTACCATAAAAGATTTATTCTCTGATATGGTTAGCAAGTTAAAATCTCCCATATTATAAAATATTTTGAATAATAAGACAGCATGATACAAATGCATTGAACCTAAAATTGTTACATGTAAATTTATTATTAAAAGGAGCAATTTGGTATCAAATCATATTTTGGGGGAGGTTCTAGATAGGGTGTTGATCTAGCCCAGGCTGACCTGGAATTCATTATATAGTCTCAGACTGGCCTTGAACTCACAACGATCTCCCTACCTTTGATTAAAGGCATGTTCCAGGGCTGGAGAGATGGCTTATTGGTTAAGGCACTTGCCTACAAAGCCAAGGAACCCAGGTTTGATTCCCCAGGACCCACATAAGTCAGATGCACAAGGTGGAGCATGCACCTGGAGTTTGTTTACAGCAGCTAGAGGCCCTGGCACACCCATTCTCTCTCTCTCAAATAAATAAATAAATAATTTTCTTTTAAAAGGCATGTGCCACCATGTCCGGCTCAAATCAAATTTTTTAAAAAATATTTTATTTATTTATATGCAAGCAAAGAGATACAGAAAGAGAGAGAGAGAAAGACAGTGAGTAGGGGTGTGCCAAGGCCTCTAGCCACTGCAAATGAACTCCAGATGCATGTGCTACTTTGTGCATCTGGCTTCCATGGGTACTGGGGAATTGAACCCAGGTCATTAGGTTTTGCAGGTAAGCACCTTAGCCACTGAACAACCTCTCTAGCCCTCAAATTACATTTTTAAATATTAGTTTTATTTGTTTATTTGAAAGAGTGAGTATGGTCTCTTGCCACAGCAAATGAACTTTAGATGCATGTGCCACTTTGTGCATCTGACTTTATATAGGTACTGGGGAATCAAACCTAGGCTGGGGTGCTTGTACACAAGTGTCTTTAACCACTGAGCAATTTCCCCAGCCCCTCAAATCAGATTTTAATTTATGCTTTAAAATACATTAACAAAATACAACCAAAGTGGGGTGGTGGTGCATGCCTTTAGTTCACAGCACTTGGGAGGCAGAGGTAGGAGGATTGCTGAGAGTTTGAAGCCAGCCTGAAAATACAGAATTCCAGGTCAGCCTGAGCTAGAGCGAGATCCTACTTTAAAAAGTCAAACAACCCACTCACAAAATGAGGCAAAGAACTGGACAGGCAGTTCTCAGAGGAAGAAACAAAAATGGCAAATGCACGCTTAAGAAAATGTTCATCATCCCTAATCATCATGGAAATGAAAATTAAAACAACTATGAGATTCCACCTTACCCCAGTAAGGATAGCAAACATTAAAAAATCAAATGAAAACAAATGCTGGCGAGGATATGGAGAAATAGGAACCCTCATTCACTGTTGGTGGGAATGTAAGATGGTACCACCACTATGGAAAACAATATGGAGACTCCTAAAAGGTTGACTATAGAGTTACCAACAGACCCAGTTATTCCCTTACTGGGCATTTATCCTAAAAGCTCCACACCTCAGTTCAGAGATATTTGCTCAACCATGTTTATAGCTGCTCAATTCATAATAGCTAAGAGCTGCAGTCAACACAGATATTCATCATTGGATGAATGGATAACCAAGATGTGGTATATCTACAAGATGGAATTCTACATAGCAGTAAGGAAAAATGACACAATGAAATTTGAAGAAAAATGGTTGAACTTGGAACAGATTATTCTCAGTGAAGTCACCCAATCACACAAAGATAATCATCACATGGTCTCACTCATCTGTGGTTCCTAACCTGAATTTGCCCGAGATGCTGACATACCTAATAAGCATCTCGAGGACCAGACAATAGGGAGGGTGGGGCTGGAGGGGAGGGTAAGAGTGGGGGTGGGGGACATAAAACTGGACCCAAATGGCAATGGTACCATAAAATTCTATATCCTAAAAGACAGACTAAATGCTTGAACCTTCATCAAGTCCTTAAAGGGAACACCTGAGTCATAGGGCCCTGGAGAGTGTATGATCCACTCAGTGGAATGAAACCTATAGCTTGAGCTGGGAAACAAGTCAGAACCATATGCAAAAAATTAGCCTGCTCTCCATTATCAAGTTCCCACCAATCATGGGCTAAAAGAAGGCCTACACCTATTAAATTCTCTCTAAAATAACAATGGTTATCCCATTTACCTGGTGCTGACTTCACTCTCCATTGGAGATTCTTTGTCAGATGGATGCAGAACCTGAGGAGAGAATCAGCCCATTGCACCTCACCAGGGCCCCAGCTGAAACCAAGAGTAATTGGGGAAATGAGCAAGAGTGCTACTTTCTTTGTGAACCTGGTACCAGTACAAGGTTGAAGGTACCAGTACTTTCTTGGTGAACCTGGTAACAGTACAAGGGTGAAGGAAATAGACACAGAGAACACTCAACTCCTACCAAACCAGATATCCAGAGACACAGAGGCTCCCAAGACCTCATCACTGTAGTAGACCTAAAACGAACCCAACATGGCTCAGGGAAATTTTTGGAAGAGGGGGCAGAAAGATTGTTAGAGCCACAGGTTGGGTCATTATGCACAGAGACATTGCCTCATACCCGTAACTGATGGCTAAACCCACAATGCACAGCCCATATTCCCCAATGAGGAGGGTCCCTGAAGAGGGGGGAGGATAGAGACGAGGCTAACAATGGTACCAACATGACTGTATACACACTGTGTACATAACTAATAAAAAAATCTTTAAAAAAGTAAAAAAAAATACAATCAAAGATTGGCCAAACCAAAACATATCTAAAATATGTATATGAGATATATGTACCTTGAAGGGAAAAGAGGGTATGGAATTTCTCACTCATATTAGCAATGAATGTAATGCATATTAACAGAAACCAAGTGTTGACATAGTTTCTTGTCTCTGCTGAAATGTGACCTCCTTAAGGGAAATATTCTTGATTACCAACATTCTTTCTAATTTTTTTTCTTCAAAGTACTTATTTTTACTGATACGAGAGGTTTCTCTCTTTGTGTGTTTATTGTTTGTCCCCTTTCATTAGAATATATGCTCCATGGAAATGATGATTTTCTGTTTTATTCATTCACGGTCCATGTTTAACTAGTATTTGATAAGCAAATACAGTCATTTTTTTCTCCGTTTCATTAAAAATGGAAAATGTAGATTTCTTACATAAGGTCAATTCCTCAACCAGGATTCTATATCCTATTCCCTCCTTCCTGATCCATTCACTTACTCCAGAAAAAAAAAAATTGTTATTTACTATACACAAGGTATGAGCAATATAACTGTAAGGTTCAGGAGTGACCAAGGACCACGGAGACCACTCTGAGGCAAGGATGGAAGTTTTTATTCAGGGGAAAATCACGAGCTGCCAGGACTGACTCTCAAGAGCGGAGCAGTCAGTCTGGGGTTACAGATAGTTGGCTTTATAGGTTTTTACAATTGGGGGAAGGTGAAAAAGGGGAAGGAATTTTCTTGTCAGGGCAATAAATCTCTGTTCTTTTACATTAGCCATATGGAGAGACCAGGAGTGACCCGGTGAGAGATAGGGGGACAGTAAATCTCTGATCTCAGGGTGAGAGCAGAAGTGACCTGGTGAGAGATAAGGAGGCAGTAAATCCTGTTCTTGGGGCATAGTTCTTGAGGAATGTGAATGATCCATTTCCTTATGTCTCCCTGTAGCTATCCCATTTTTCTTTTGGTGACTCCCTTTTGGGAAGCCCATTTCGACCTAACATTCCAGGCTTTTGTTAGTGACAAGGGGCCATGGTCTTTACTTCTGTAGCGTCTTCATGCTGACTGTAGGGGGCGACGAGCTCCTATGGGAGAGTCTGGGTGATGTGGTCGATGGGGTCTCCCCTCAGGGCAGGTGATGAGGAGTTGGCTCTTCGGTGGTCAGAGGCTGGTAGAAGATAGAGGAGGGACAGGGCAGTAAAAGTTGGTTGTATCTTAGGTGGTTGAATTGGTCCACCTGATTTTGGATGCATCTCAGAAGGCAGGGGGCCAGAGCAAGTAGTAAGAGTAGTCTATATATAGACACCAGGAGTGGCAAAAACCAGGGCCAAACTGTAACAAAGATGTTCCATGACTCTGAGGGGATTGGTTTTCCTACCTGAAGCTGGTCAGCCAGGTTTTGTAGTTTCTTAATTTCGACCTCTACCTTGCCTGATCGGCTGACATAGTAACAGCATTTCTCATTCAGAAAAAGGCAGGTCCCTCCTTTGTCTGCTAACAAGAGGTCTAGGGCTCAGCGGTTCTATAGCACAACTGAGGCTAGAGAAGTAAGTTGTTCTTGTAGCAGTCGTAGGGCCACAGTGGATCCTCAGACTGCAATGCTCAGTTCTGTAGAAAGCCTTTCATAAGAGATTAGGCTGTGGCTCATGCCTCCTGCAGCCAGTCCTGTGGCAGCTATGGAGGCTGCCAGGCTTACCCCTACCACTGCAGGCAAGTGAGCAGCTCTTTTGTAATGCTGAGCCCGCTTAGGAGGAAGGACTGCCGGCTCTCCCTGTGTGTACGTGGTGAGGTGAGGTACCAGAGTGACTGGGGTGCAAGGGCCCGAGTGTGTTCTCAGAGAGATGCATGTATACAGCATGAAGTCACACCAGAAATAAATTCCCTTAGGTCAGGTGTGGTTTTTAACAGTAGAGTTATTCCTGAAAGCTCCAAACCGGCATTGAGAGATGTCCTTATGCCAGCAATCAAGTTGGTTTGGAAGAGAGAGTGGGATAAGGAGCTTGGAGAGAGGACACCAGAAGCAGGGAGTGTCTGAAGCAGAGGTGACATTGAACAGGGGGACTGCAGTAATGAGGGGGCACTTGACGGACGTGCACAGGAAGCAGGCAGTGTGATTGATAAGACTGAGTTGATTGAGGAGGGAGAGAGAAGAATTAAGGATGGACATCCAGGGGGTGGTGGAGAAGGTTAGATCATGCAGCTCCTCCTGGAACTTTCCATGAGCCTGTTTGATGTCCATAACTGTCTGGACATGGGCATTTGGGGCAGTTGCTGGCAGACACCTGTTATAGAGAAGGTGAGGGAGATGGGCTGTGTGCACCCTGTGAGAAGACTGAAGGGAGAATAAAGAAGCTTGTTACTCTTGTCAAAACATCAGGTGTAAAGGGAGGATGAGCATTCAGAGGGGAGAGATAGAGGGCTTGGGGCAAGAGAGAGGAGGCAGAGGCAAATTTTGGGATCAGGGGAAGAGTAGGAACACAAGAGAGTTTAAGTTTGAGAGTGCCCATTGGGGTAGCAGTGTACTTATCCCTGGATGAGATAGGGTAAGGGCTAAGGAAAGAGGGGGCCTGAGGAATAGCAAGTGGCAGGAGCTGGGGTCAGGGTAGGTGAAGTTAATCAGGGACAGGCAGAGGCAGAAGGCATGAGTTAATGTAAGTTAGCATCAGACAGGGGAATCTATTAGTCCGAATTATTGTTTATATTGTAGTTATATTTTTCGCATTGAGTGATTAGGACCATGTAGGCTGCCAGAATTAATTGCATACTTTGGAGGGTAATAATGGCTCTGTAGGAGAGACTTTCAGGGACCTGTGAGGAGTTCTATGACTCTCAGCATTGCCATCTGCTAGGATAAGTCAAGGCCATGCTGACCAAGTGGCCCTCCCTCTTTGGGGAAGCCTGGAGGACTGATTTTCCTCCAATATGACTCTCCTGTTGCAGATACACTGACTTGGATCTCATTTCTGGGTCTCCACATCCTCTCTGATCAAGAAGACAGGTAACTTACCAGAGGCTAGAAGTTCAAGTGTACCATCATCTCCTGTGGCCTTTCGACCTGGGAGCAGGAACCAAAATATTGGCTATATGTTTAACTCCAATGTTTCCAATTGATTTTGGCTTACACATATGGTTATTACTCACTCAGAGAGACTGTACATATCTGATTAGCAAAACAAATTAGTTAAAAGGGTGCAGTGCAGATCTGGTTAGCAAAGCAGATTTGGTTAAAGAATGACACAATAGGGCTGGAGAGATGGCTTAGCGGTTAAGCGCTTGCCTGTGAAGCCTAAGGACCCAGGTTTGAGGCTCAATTTCCCAGGACCCACGTTAGCCAGATGCACAAGGGGGCACACGCGTCTGGAGTTCGTTTGCAGTGGCTGGATGCCCTGGAATGCCCATTCTCTCTCTCTCTCTCTAACTGCCTCTTTCTCTCTCTGTCACTCTCAAATAAATAAATAAAAATAAACAAAAAAATTAAAAAAAAGAATGACAATAGTTTAAAATCATTCTGATCAATATTTAAGTTTAGTTGTCAGGTGACAGTGTAAGCTATATCTGGGACATAGAAAGCATACACACTTTATTTTTTAAGTATTTGTCAGTTATAAGCATAGGTAGAACATTTTAGTAGTCCTGAAAACAATATTTTTATCAATAACTTTAAGGCAATTGATTTAATCTAGAAATTGTCAGGAAGAAGACAAGACAGTGTAAAAACTTAGCATCTGTGTTTGAAAACAACTTTGGTTGGTCTGTATACCAATGTAAATACCAATTACCCCCCAAACTGGAAGTAAAACAGCAATTTAAGATTATTTTTCTAGGGCAGGAAACATGTTTTAAGTATCAATATCTCTATAAGCAATGAACTTAAGATACCATAAATGAGACAATTAACTCAGTGAAACCTTGACTGAGACTGATTATAAATAGCTCAAGAATAAAACAGAACTTGGTCATTGTTAAGTTACATTAGAGACAGTATGACAGACACAAAGTAACTTCTTAAATAAGTACTTTTTTACCATTGAACAATTTTATGGCTTAACTAAAGAAATATTTATGACTGTTACATGAGGTCTAGACAAACAATATTAACATTGTATACAGTTGATTTTTTAAGACATGGGGAGCTTTTCTAAGAACAAAATCACAATATCACTTTTTATAAGACTTAGATTATAACTTCAGTGATAATCATCTAGCAAAACCAGCATGAACAAGATAAGAACCATTTTAAAATTACAGAGTTTTAGCCAGGCATGATGATTCATGCTTATTGATAGTTAAACATCATGGACTTTGTATAAACCAAATTACAACATTTTGATATCTGAAAAAGTATGATACTAACAAAAAGTAGAATTTACATATTTAAGACACATGAGGCTATAGAGAATAAACTATGAACAAAAGATCTGCTGACAGAATTTAAAATAAACAAGAAATCTATATTATGTAGTAACATTTTGGCTTAAATATGAAGAAATGAAAACTCAGATAATTTTTTAAGCTTATCAGAATTGGGATATCTTTATATACATACATTTTTGAGAAGATTTAGCACTCTTAAAAGCTAAATAAAAGTTCCATTAATCTATAAGTTAGTTTTTTGAAATTAATTTAGCTATATTTAATGTACCCAAAGAATAGAGGAACTGGATTAAACTGCCATGATCTAATGAAAAAAGGAGACAGGTCTCATGCAAAAGAGAGGGAATGGGCATGCCAGAGCCACTTGTCACTGCAAATGGTTTTCAAAACAATTTTCAAATGTATGTTCCACTATGTGTATCCGGCTTTGCAAATAAGCGCTTTTAATTGTTGAGTAATCTCTTCGGAATCAATTTTATAGAACTATATTGAATTCCAGACATACACACATTTTATGACACAATCTATACCTATTCAAACGTTAACCAGCTTTATCTTAAATCACAACATAACTTTGTTTAGAATTTTTTTTTTTACTGTTCACCATGAGGTAAATAGTTTTCAAGTGTGTGGCAGATAAATAGTGTTTAGTGTTTTAAATGTGGTCTATTTACCTTAAAAAAAATAGGGGGAAAAAGAGTAAATAGTTCCTCTGTGAGATTTTTTTTTTTTTTGAGGCAGGGTATTAGATATGATAACCTTAGGAAAACATATCCAGATGAAATGACAGAGTCCCAGGAAGAGGAAGGGCCTAGAGACATGATCTAATGTTTGAACTGTTTCAGTGGAAGACTGAAGCACCTCAGAGCACTCACAAAGCAGATTTTTGCCCTGCCATGCTCTCTCACGGAAGCCACATGCAACCAGAACTGCATGGAATAATGGAAAGGAGAAGGACAGACACAGACACACCAAATGGACACAAGCCTCATACAGGGTGGCTCTGTGGCTCCAAGGATATCAAAGTCAAGCCAGGAAGGAGTTACAGAGGGAATGAGGTGTCCTCCTAGGAAAGGTGGCATCAAGAAGGGGTGCTACTCACAATGTGGGCAGCATGACCTCTATGCACATAAAGCAAAAATCTACCCAAGACCTGCATAATATGAGGGGAAAATGATAACAACAAAATGGAAGAAGCACTACTTGGAAAGAAGAGGGCATTCAGTGGAGGGAGGATTTGGGAGGGAGAAAAGAGATGTGATGGAAAGGGATTATGATCAAAATATGTTGTCGAGGGCTGGAAAGATGACTTAGCAGTTAAGGCACTCGCCTGCTAAGTCTAAGGAC